>JAYDZK010000001.1:47852248-47864214 GCA_034509185.1 Euphonia xanthogaster
AAATGAATATTTTATGTACTAACATTTTGAGATCTGCGTACATAGCTACAGTAGATTATAATTATGTATAAAAGATAAATTGCTAACATTCAGTTAGCATGCTCTTCTGCAATGATAATGTTAAGTTTATAAAAATGTACTGTATTACATTAAAAGATCAAATTGAACTCACTGTAACAAGTTCCAGTATGACATTTTTGTGAGATTACCAAAGTATCTTGCTGTACTTTGCAGCAAATAAATATTTTGATACATTTCCCTTTTTTTGCTGCAGTGCAACAGGAAACTTTCAGTGATCTGTAGTTCATGTGCAAAATCCAAACAGGGATTTTAATCTTTATACTAGTGTTTAAAAATAATTCACTGATTCCAGAAGCATGGTGGTTTTTTACCTGTCACAGACTGAGATAATGAATATTTAGGGCGAGCCAACCCACTAATAGGAAGGAAACGTGAAAGTGTTCGAAAGTTCTAATGTGACTATACCTGTTTCACTTCAGATAATCAGAATCATGTATTAACTGTACCTGACTCTGCCAATTGACTTTATTTTCTAGCAAAATTGAACCCCTTTTCAAATATTTTGACACTTGCTGTTTTGACATTTGGATGTCTGAACAAAAATATTAGTTTACAAAAAGATACTAATATTAAAGACATTTTCACCAAAAATGGATATGCTCAGTTTGTGAGTAACTTGCAAAAAACTTAAGTCTTGAATCCTAAATACATTATTCTGGCATGGCATTTGTCATCTGATCCTCTAGAAAAGGCACCACCAAACATGAGAGGGGTGTGTGCAGTTTTCTTGTTACTTTTTTTTGCATGTGTAGATTTTGACAGTTTATCCAAATCTGTTTTTGCAAATGCACACAGTAGGTTTTGGATCCTGCAAGTTTACTTATGATTCATACTTATCCCTGTCACTCTGTCGGGTTAATTCTTAAATGCAGTCATCCTGTGCAAATACAGGTACAAACCCAAGAACGTTGTTTGAATATTCTCACAGCTGTGCACACAGAGGATACAAGGATCTTAAAACAGGACACCAGGAATAAGCAGAATTCTGAGTTTGTGGATGGAATAATTTTACAGACTTGCCTGTGTTTAAATATACATCTCTGCCTCATCCAAGTAGGTGCAGTACATATTTTACAAATACTTTTTTAAAGAGATACATTCAGGTATGCCAGTGTGTTTGATCAAGACCTCATGTCTGCAAACACACGACTAAGATGAGTTCTAGATGGCCTGCTACTCTGATGGTTATGTAATGACCAAAATAATAAAATTCACTTGACCAAGACCAGTCATCCATCAGGAGGAGTAGAAGAATCTGCATGCATTCTTTTTTCCTGTTGTGCTCAAAGATTACCATTCCAGTCTCTGCATCTTTGTTGGATGTTACCTTTACAAAAGACGTTTACTAATTTAGGTGCAATATCCTAAAGCTGGCTGAAGTGATTTCTTTTCCACAGACAAGCAAACTTCCTGACGTGTCAGTAGGTTTGCCCCACACCCTCAGGATGCCCTCTTCATTGCGTACAGTACAGCTTCTGCTATTCTGTTGATCATGGAAAAGTAAGAAGCTGAATGTTGGCAATTGGTAAAGAAATACAGACAAAAAACCTCCACCCAATTTGCTTTAAAGTTCCTCAGATTCTGTTGTCTAAAAGATCCGGTCTCTTCACAGTGGTCCCCAAGTGCCACTGTAGGTGGGCAGGATAAACATGGTCTTGTACAGTGTGTACAGTAAGGAAAAGGTTTCATGCTTGCATTTTTTCAGTACCTCAGTACAGTCATGATGTGGTTTTTAGTAGCACTTTCATTTCTGTAGTGAAGATGTATATTGTATATTCTTTTTGAAACAGTAGCATCATATTGACATAAGAAGAAAGAAAGAAAGCCTCTAAATACAGATTTCTACCCCTGCAAATAGTATTTCAGTAATGATGCAGTATGTTGGAATTACTTTACCATACGGGTTCTTTGAAGGATGGATAACATAAGGTGTTTGATTTGGCTAGCTGTGTTTCCCATACTTGTATCCTACCTCACATATGTAGACACAAAGAAATGGAGTATTTTGTAAATCAGAGCAGTGGTACTGAACACTGTCCCTGCTTACTTGGAAGTAATTTTGTTATTAAAAAAGAAATTGCAGGTCACAGATTTGTTAGTGGTTCTGAACAGATTCAGTGAGCTGATGGCTTCAGATAATATGTTCTGTAATACTATGTCAATATTGTTGGTTTTCATTATTTTTCTATAGGTAGAAGACAGTTGCACAAGTTGTGACACGCAGTGTAAGAGAACATGAGAACTTAGTAGCAATATCAATAGCGGTGACTTCAGCTGCTGTTACAGTGTAGAAGATTGTGTTAGAATGAAACAATCTTATCCTAAAAGCTTTTTCTTTACTATGTTGGGAAGACAAGCTGATAATGTAAAACAGCTTTCTTCTTGATCACAGCACCTTGAAATAGCCTGGTTTGTAACAGCTGGCTTTTTTGGTAGATATACTTTAAAGATGCAGGTTGCTGCATTCCTCGTAGTATATTTCTATTTAGCAAAATTAAATTCTTGTAAACTAAAGATATTTTGAAGAACAGAAGAGTTTTTAATCCTTATTTAATAAAATAATAAGGTGTTCATTTTAAGCAAAGAGGTTTTTGGGGGTTGGCTTTTGTTGGATATTTTTTATAGCCATACCTATAGATGCAGTAACATGCTACATGAGTGCATCACCATTTTTCTGGAGTCTTTGGATCTGCTAGACACTGAAAGGCAGTAGAAGCTGCCTTTGTGTTTTCCCCAAAAGGCATTTACTCTCACCCTTCAATGAAAATTTCAAAAGATGAATAAATGTTGGTTTAATTATCTTCTCTTATAATCTCTGTGGTTTAGGTGATGAAAAAACAACAGTGGAGCCAAGTGTGTGGTTGAGTAATAAGTGGGGTGTTAGGGATTATTAATTTGAAAGGTGCTGGAGAGATCAGTAAAGAGTAGGGAATCAGCACATAGATGAGGTAGGAATGCAGCCTCTTGATACGAGATGATCTATGATGTTCTACTCAAGATGAAAGCTAAGATGGGAAAAACTAAGTTGGTGATCATGCTATTATTATTATTTATTTAAGAGAGGAGAACTAAGGACATGTTGCTTTCTCCAGTTTGGAGGAAAATGTGTAAGAACATGCATAGAATTGAGACAAATACCAGGAGTTCTTGTGGAAAGAGGGCAATGGATACTGCTGAGGGCAAATGTCATTAGTAAGGAATTTGGAATAGTTTGGCAAAAGAGGATTCTAACCTCCATAGGTAGGAAGCAGGGCAGCATTCATTTATGTGCTAAACTAAAACTGGGGCAAAAGAGGTCAAGGTATAAGCCATTGGGAAACAAGAGCTTTCAAAGCTGCCTAATAGCAGCGGCCCGCACAGGTCCACATTGCAGAGAGCAGCATTTAAGCATCGGAATGATGTTTCCTACAGTGCCTCTCATTCAATCTTTCGATGTGACCTCTTTTCTCAGCAGCATTTTGTGAAACCCTGATTTTCTGCTCTTCCTTTCTAATATCAGTACTTTCTGTAGCAGCCTGGGATCATTCTCCCCTTCCTTCACATACAGATGTCCTCTTCTACAGGACAGTGTGAGTCCTATGCTGTCACTGCTGCTTTTCATTCCTTTCAGTGGGCCCCAGCCAGGCAGGTTTCTGAATCTTTCTGTTTGTGACGTGTTCTTTGCTGAGTGGGTACTTGGTCACTGAATGGCCTCCTCAGGCAAGCAGTCACAGCAACAAGCCCAACAGAGTTCAGGAGTGTCTGGGTGACATTCTTGGTCATTAAGTTTATTTTTAGGTAGTCCTCTGAGGAGCAGGGAGTTTGACCTGATGATGATTATGGTTTCTTTCCAACTCGAGATAATCTTTGTTTCTAAATGCAACTGTTGTGCTGCATATTTCACAGACATTGAGCTGTAAAGAAAAAACAGTCCTTGGACTGCAGGGTGTATTGAAAAAGGTTTGGACAGGTTTGGTAATTCACAAGAGAAGTAGTAGTAGTTGAAATGCTGCTACATTTTGTTACCTCATTTTCCCAATATCTGGTGAACCAAGCTCCTTCCAAGGTTATAGGTAATAGTACTTCAACAAAATTAGGAAGGTGTCTTCCAAAATCTGCCCTGTGTTATCCAGTGAAATGGCAAGTAAGGACTCCCCTGAAACATAAGTAGCCAACTATGTGTTCCCAAATACACTTTGTTTTCTAAGTCAAAAGGAGGAATAATAATAACAGAGAGATTCACTCTTTCTTGCTCCTGGTATTAGGGAAGAAACAAGTCTTTGGTAGGAATGTGAAAGAAAATGAAGACTATTGCAGTAGGGAAGATCAAGTTTTGCCAAACCATTTTTTGTAGTCATGGAAAGAACAGGAAAAGTTACTCCGGAAATATGTATCACTTCAGCAACATTTAATGATTATATACTTGGGTGCTATCCTGACAAGTGTGTGATTGTGGGCTATGGGATATTACACTCATTCCCGTGGGATAGTATTTAATCTCTGTAAGGATCTAAAAATTAATGTTGTTTTCATCTGAAGCTGTTCAGTTACTTTTATTGTTTATCTTTCTATAACTGTTTTTTAATATCTGGCCAGCATTCATTGCCTGTTTTCAATTTTTGCATTTAAATGAAATAGTGAAATGAGAGATGGCCATGACACAGAATTGCTGTCATTTAGTGCTATCATATTTACTTCAGATAAAGTATTTGATGTAACATGAGAACACTTTAACTTGTGACTTTGTCATCTTAGTTTCTGTGCTACTATTTGTTATTGAATTTGGAACATTGTTTTATTTTGTGTTGTTTTCTGTTTATGCAAAAAAAAGAAGTCCTTAGTACTGTACATGTCCCTGCTTAGGACCCACCATCCTATCTAACTTCAAGACTTATGAGGACTTGTAAATAGTTGTTTAAGTAGCTGGATTGTCCCATTTTGTTATAAAGGTAAAAATTGCCCAAGTGTTCCTCAGTTAAAATTTGTGGGGTGAATGACTGAGTCAGCTGGAGGGCTTCTCACAGTGGATCTCCTGTTTGAATCTCTGTATTCCATGTTCCTGTTAACGAAGTGTGATATTCCCGATAGCCATTACCTCTGCTAGACGTAGGGAGATACTAAACCTCACATCCTTTTCTCTCATCTTTCAGCCACATTTTTCCATTCCTGTGTTGTGTTAATTTTAAAAGGAGTGGGAGTTTCATCTCTGCCAGGAAATTACTTCAAATCTTGAAATCTTTTTCTTGTGAGCCTTTTGCTTTTATGTGTAATTTGTCTGTCATGGTCTTAATATCAAAAGGCATTTCAATGTTTTCTTGTTTTGGGTTTTTTTTAACCACATAAATTCAGACCTTTGGACATCTTCAGCTGCTCACTTCCCCTGCAGGCATTCTGTCCAGGTGTTCTGGTATTTCTAGCCGGTGACTGTACAACAGGCTAGTAGTCTGTGTCCATGCCTTCTGGGAGATACTTTTAAGAGGGGAGTGGTCAGAGTGGCTTCTTCCTGGACTCTGGTGACTTCTGGAACATTGAGGATCTACTGTATTCTGGTTATCCCCTGTACACGTGCATGCAGCCTCATCCATGCTCTTGCAAATCTGGATTTCACCACACAAATTCCATCATGTGAACTCATGGGGGTGATCTGGCCCCCTGACATGACACAGCATGGTGGGATTTTTGAGAACCTTCTCCTGTGCTAGGCAGTAGCCAACTGCTGCTAAACTACCAGCTGCACTAAAAGTCATGTAACATTTTAATGGGAGTGCAGGCCAATTTGCTTGAAAAAAGCATTAGTTAGTTGGTGTATGTACAGTGGGTGAGCTTTGAGACACATGAGCATTCTATTTGGGTTTTCTGTCATTTGGTATCTTCTGCCAACACATTCCTGCAGCTGAGAGGTGCTGAAATGCTGAGTATGAGAGGAGTGAGAATCCAGAACATGGCAGCTTTGTGTATGGCAAGGGGAACTCTCCTGTCCCACATGCCAGAGAGAAATACAGCCATGTAGGAACCCTTGTTATTAAAGTAGCAGATGTGTGTATTTGCTTCCTTTCTGCCATTCTTGCTGTTAGTCTTCTGAAACATCTGATACTATAATCTTCTACAGAGCAGAAACTGAAATGCAACAGTTTTGTCATGTGCACATTTGTAAGAAAGGTCAGATTGGGAGTATGTGTTGAAAAACCCAGGTGTTCCATGGTCCTGGCTTCTGTGCACAGCTGTGGCAATGTTTATTTGTAAGAACTCCAGTGCCTGTTGAGTTGTGCCTCTTTATTTTTCCTCTTACACATTTGCATTTTTAATGTGCTGAAGAAGGTTTGAAAACAAGGTTTCAAGACTTAAGCATAGTATGTTGTTTTTCTTATTTGAGCCATGGTTCTTACTTTTCCTCATATGGTATAGACTGCTGTGGAAATAGTGACTACGAAGGAGCGAGCTACCAAACTAGGGAGAAGTCTTCATGGGAGAGTGGAGTTCACTATTGCTCTACACAACAGGCAACATCTGTGATCAATAAAACATTGGCAGTAGCCATGGAAAACTCCTCAGAAGGAAAGTGTCATGTGCTAAAAAAATAAAATAATTGGCATTTTTGTATCTTTTATACCTTTCTGTTTCTTTTGATGTTTCTGCCATGTTCCTTCCACTTTTATACTGTTCCTTTGTGTTAGTAGTGTCTAATGACACAAATACAATTAAGGAAAACCAGGTTTATCTTAAGAAAAAGACTACTAAAACTCCTACTAAAGTTCTGCCTGCTTTGTCATCAGCAGGTGCTTTCTACTGTTTCTGTATGTTCCTGGGCCCACAAGGCTTTGATGAACAGCACTGATTAAAAACAGGCCCTGAGAACAAAGGTTCATCTCCCCATCACTGGAACATGTACCTGTTTGCGCAGATCTGCTGTGGCTGAGAGCCAGAGCTCTTCAAGAGGAAAACTCATAAATGAAAAATGATGCAATGGAGTAAGGGAGTAAATATACTTTTCAAACCCTGTGAGAATATCACAAAAAAAAAAGGCAATTCACATGACCTTTTTAAGTAATGCAGTGAATTTGATATTGGTAGTGTTTGGGTGACTTCCTGAGAAAGTGTCTCTATAAATAAAAAATCAAAAGTATTTCAGTCCTCTGCAAAGAGGAGTAAGTTCATTGAACACTGCATGGACAGTCATGTCATGACCAAGTCACACAACACTCTCTGCTGAAGAGAAACAGTATAAAGTCACGTTACTGAGAGAAAATGGGTAATGGATTTAGATTCTGGCAATGGGGTATCAATTCTCTCAAGTTTGTGAGCTTGTATCCGAGGGAACCCTTTGCCCAGTCAGAATGCAGGGTTAGATGATTTCCTGCTGAGGTGGAGCAGTTACAGATACAGAACAGGCATTGGTCAAAATTATTTTGCCAGTCAAAGATTGAAATATGCAATAGTGGACAAAGATGTAATTCCTGGGATGGTAAGAAGCTGCAAGCTGAACTCCATCCTGGGCTGGTCCAGGTGGTAATCCATAAAGTGTCTCAATCCAGGCCATATTTGAATTAGATGAGACAGGGAATGAATATTCTGGCTGCTGATACTAAAACATGAGGGTTTTTTTTCTCTTACACCTGTAGAAAGCCCAGTTCTTGGCTTAGGAGGTATAAGTGGACTCTGAGAGCAGTGGTTCAAGGGCTACTCTGCCTCAAGGCTGGTAAGAACTGTCTGGGATCTGTCCTGGGATGTGCTGTGTTTAATGCCTCTATCAGTGACCTGGAGGAGATGGCAGAGTGCTCACTTACAAGTTCCCAGCTGACAGAACATGGAAGGGGACAGTCAGCATGCTGGCATACAGACACCTAGAATCCTGGGGAAATGGGACCACCTCATGAAGTTGGATATGCACCCATGGGAAATAAGCCCCACCATGAATAAGCCCCTGCACAGGAAGAGCCTTTGACCACGATGCAAGGCTGGGGACTGACTAGTTTGGGCAGCAGATCTGTTGAAAATCAGCTGGGGGAGTTGGTTTTAACACATCACAGTAGGATGTATTAATAGGAGTGAAACGAGTGGGCAATTAGTAGGTGGTGATGATCCCCTCTACCCAGTAGTTATTAGACCACATCTGGATACTGTGCTCAAGTCTGGCACCCTGAGAACCCGATAAATTCCTGTGAGTTCAGTGGAGAGCTGCCACAAGGGTCAGGCCCAGGGCACAGGCTCTGTGCAGGGAGGCTGGCGGAGCTGGGCTTTCAGCATAGCTCTGGAAGGAGAGCAAAGAAGAGCAGCCTGCTGACACTGGCACAGAGGGTACTGAGATGATGGGCCCAGGCTTTTCACAGCAATGCGTGGTAGGAAGAAGGGAGACAGAGTCAAGCACAACCTGGGTGTAAGGCTGGGTGCAGGGAGAAGCTTATAAAGACAAACTGACCAGAATGGACTCAGTAAGGCATGGGATCAGGTTGCCCAGGGAGAATATAGGCTCTTGTTTAGATTTTTAAGAACCAGCTCTGCAAAGCTCTGAGCAACTTGGCCTCACCTCATGTCTGACCCTGCTTTGAACTGGATTTTGGCCTACAGACCTTCTGAGGTCCGTTTCAGCCTGAATTATTGTATGACCCCATTCCTGTAACAGCACAGCTTTTGAAGTGGGAATTATGAAATAGGACAAGCTTCCCTGGCTTGACAAATTTAGGTCACTCTACTATATTCCACCTGCCATTTAGCATCACTGCTGATGAGTGTTAGCGTAGCTTAGAATATAACAAATACAAAATTAATAGATTGGTTATTCTCAATTTTTTAGATGTGAGTTCAAAATATGCAGGCAGCTTGAAATCAGACTTTTACTTCTAGCCAATTTCTAGTTAATCACTATCAGGAACATATGCATTGTGCTAATACAGTACGTATTATTGTTATTATTACAAGTCATGTAGTATTATCAAGGGCCTGTAGGGCCATGGGCTTAATTCATAGTTCTCCTAATCCACTGAGTATTAAAGCCAAAATCTTAAGATACTGTGGTGGACTTTTGATCTGGATAAGTAAGGAACTTCTTCAGTATAGTCAGGCTTGTTTGAAGAATTTTAAATTCTTTTGGTATGGTAAGATGAATATTGCTGAATGAACGATTGCCAGCACTGAAGACAGACTTGAGTTGCTGGAGACAGATTTGAGGAATTGCATATCTGTTGGGGCAGCCAACAGGTGCAGCAGTTTCTGGACCGTGCTTTGAAATCTTGTGGGTGTTCTGAAAGTTTTTCCTACGACTGACAGAGGACTCTCAGAGACATCTGAGGAGCATCAGTGTGCTGCTGCTGCATGTGAGAATGCTGCTGCCTCAAATGGGTCTGGCCTGTTGCTGAAGAAGGGGAGCTCTGAGCTACTGTTCAGCTGATTCCTGGCTGAAGCGGACACAGGCCCTTGCAGTAGGTATGGGGCAGCCCTCCAGAAGCACTGCCTGGCTGAGAACATGGCTTCCCATAGCAGCACTCAGTGCAGGACAGAGGCAGGGACTTCGCTGGGAGCAGCAGACACATGACCTGCCATGGCGAGGATGTGCCACGGAGCACAGACCCCAGAAGAGTTGGGTCAGTGGCCCCTGTGACATCAGCAGCCTAAGCCTGAGTGCAGCTCCACAGGGCTGTGGCTGAGGAATGCTGGGGAGCTCTCATCAGGGCTAGGGACATGGGCTGTTGTGCCTAGGAGGGTCCATGTTGACAATTAGCAGAGCTGTGTGAGGATGAAAGTGATTGCGCATCATCAGTGATGACAAGAAAGATCCACCAGATCTTCTCCAGGACCCCGCAGGTCCAAAGGCTCCTCTGTCCTGAGGTACAGGCAGAGCCTGTTGCGTGGGAAAGCAGGACTCCCACTATTGCAAAGGCTGGTGTCTTCCTGGGCCTGGAAGCACAGCTCCTGCTCCCCCTGCAGATCTCCCAGGGAAGGCATTCACTCCAGCAGCAAACCAGAAGCTGGAGATTCCCTCCAGTGTGTCTCTGTACCTCAGCTGGTGGCCCTAGGAGAAAGCAAATAACAGCAGCAGTGGGAGACTGACCTGGCAGCTATCTGCTGACTCAGTCTGGTATCTAGGGAGTCATGCTGTGGTCTTGGATTGTGCTTTTCCTTGTGGCTACCAACAATGTACCTTGGAGACTAGGAGTGACAGAGGAGGAATCAGTGACCTACCATCAAGTTGTCAGGCTCGTTCGGTGGTCAAACAAACAGAATTGGGGAAAAGAAGGGGCTGAAAGGGGCCAAATTTGAGAAAAGCTGAGCTTTATGGGGAAAATTCTGTGGCCTGTCCTGGAAAACGGAAACACTGCATGCCTGTCTGAAGTGCTGATACACTGACACATACAGCATGAGGAGCAAACAGCAGAAACTGAAGATCTGCGTGTAATTGCAGGGCTGCAATCCAGTTCAGATCACAGAGGTATAGTGAGGTAGCTCACATGACTGGAGTGCCACCATGGATGGATCAAAACTGTTCAGGGAGGTTGGAACAGGAGGATGAAGAGGGGGAGTTGCCCTGTACATGAGTGCAGTGCGGGCTCATCGAGCTCTCTGTGGGATGGAGGAGGAGCCAGCTGAAGGTTTATGGGTCAGGATTAGCAGGCAGGCCAATGGGTGACATTGTTGTGAGTGTCTGATACAGACTTCCTTCTCAAGAAGTGGACAACTTCAGACAACTGAAGCCTGGTCCCTGGGGGTACTTAAGCCTCCAGATGTTCCTTGCTGCCTTCAACTGTGGGTTTGTATTACACTCTGCCTTCTAGGTAACTGCAATGTAAACACCAAGCATGGGAGCAAAGCCCTGAAGAATTACATAAGGAGCTGAGTGTTATTGCTGCACTTGAAGGAAGACACTCTGGATGATTTATGTCACTGTACAAGGACCAAAGACTATGGATATCTGTAGCTTGGCCATGCCTCATCTGCCATATTTTTCCTCTTTTAATGGGGATGACAGTGTTTTGGCTACTGCAATGCGCCTGGCTGCTTATAGCAGAGAAAGCAGGTTGGACCTTTCTTCTAGGACCCTTCTATCCTAGGAAGACAAAATTTTAGCCCCTAAATCTTGAACAGAAACAATGCATTGCCTTCTCTCCACTAGGCTTTTTTATCCCCCTGAACTGGACAAGTTAAAGAGCCTGATTGCAGAGCTGTTCTGCTGGCAAGAACTGGAGAGAAAAGGGTAATGGAACAGCTTCTACCTTATTGCAAAAAGGTTTTATTTTACACATGGTTTGTTTTGTCACCCAGTTTTCTCCTATAGCACTAGAGACTCCCAAGAGTTATTAATGGGTAAACAGGGTATTTTATTTAGCAGACACAGTACTGTAACCAGGACTGTTTCCATTAACGTGGTATTCCTCAGGGATAAGTCTGTGTGTCCCTTCATCACAGAACTTATCTACTGAAATAAAAACAAGCCAAAACAAACCTAATGGGCCTTTTCCTGTGTTCTCTATGTAATAGTTATTGGCAAGGATTTTAACTTTCCTTCCTGCAAGGATGGCTGGTTTCTTTTAGGATGTGGGAGATGCCCATGTGTGTGATGTGAATAGCCAAAACCATGTCAAGTAGAGGAGTTCATGACTGGACTGGAATTTGTTGGGGAGAGAGACTGAGATCAAGGAACAGAAAAGTGGCTGTCCTGGGAACTGTACTGTACAAAAGAGACAGACTGCCTCCAGGAGTGGCCAGAAATGGGTATCTAGGGGAGAATAAGAACAGGATAAAAATGTACAGTAACTCCCCCAGACATCACTGTTGCTGTGAGCTATTTTCAGTCCAGAGGATTTCCTGAGCTAGTTGTGGTTTAACTGTTTAATAACTTTCAATGGATCTCTCTTCCAAGTCCAGCTTCCCTTTCAGCCCACAAAAGCTACACATGCAGGGTGCTCCCTGGCAAG
>JAYDZK010000001.1:47871125-47900115 GCA_034509185.1 Euphonia xanthogaster
CGGCAGGTGGCGCCGGCGGCTCCGCGGCGCGCGCGGGGGAGGGGCCGCGGCCGCCGTGCCCTGAGGGAGCCGGGCCCGCCCGCGGAGCAGCGCCTGAGGGAGCGGGATAACTGGGACTGAAAATCCCCTCCGAAGCTGCCAGTACCTGTCACATTGCATTGGAGTTAATGGCTCTGGCTTGTAGAGCTGTTCTGCTTTCCTTAATAACCTTATGAGGAGGGGTGCTGTAGAGTGAGTGATGTTTGATTCCATTGTATTTCCTCAGACAAATAACATACTCAAAACTGATTGGAAAAACATAACCTAGAATGAGAATTTATATATATACTAACCTTGAATGAGAATTTATATATATACACATACATACACACGCACACATACACAAAGGGGAGTTTGCAGGTAAATTAGTTTATACTACGAAGAGGTTACCCATTACAGCTTTACACCATATCACATCTCTGTTTGGCATTATAACATCCAAGCACATGATTTCCATGAAAAAATAAATCAAAACCCAAAAGCTGTTGCTGTAAATTGCTTCTAGTTGCTCTTCGAAGTAAAAGCCTTTTTCATTATTTTTTTCCTCCTGTTTACTGGCTTTGTATTTTTCTCCTTGTTTTCTCTCTCCTCTTTTCTCTTAATACCATAGGGGAAAAAAAGTCAAAAGTGTATATGATTTTCCAAAGGCTGCTTTTCACACTGGAACAAAAACCTATTAAGTACAGTATTTCCTAAGAAAATGTTATGAGCAGCTATGTTTCAGAAAATGAGCAGCCCAACCAGGGCTTTGAAAGAGCTTGTCCATTCTTCAGATTGTCCTTCCCACTGCGACTGAAACCTCAGTTTCAGCTTTACACCACAGAAATAGACTCCCTGATTTTGGCAGGGAAGTCATCCTCCCATTGTATAGACACTGGTAAGACCATGTTCCTTGGTGTTGACGTTTGTATTTAGTGACACAAGTTGATGAGATACCAAGGAAGAGCCATAAAAATGGTCCAATGTCTAGGAAAGACACCGTATGGTCTGTGACCTAGAGAGCAAAACTTAATACAGCTCTTTGGAATGATGAAAGATGTACACATGGAAGTTTATGTGTTTGGAGGTTTATTTTAAATTTTGGTGATGTAGCTGAAAGTTAATGTACCTCCCACAGTCTGAATGTGGCCAGGAAGTGAGACACATGAAGGAGTGAAATCACCTATTTGAAGGCCATGAGCAGGGCACAATTTTTCTATTTGTGCCAGTGGCATGGCTTGAGAAGCTTGATAATGGTTTTCATATTCTGTAATTACTCCCTTGAACAGGATATCAAGGGGAGAAAGAAGAGCTAATTACACTGACTTCATCTGCCCAATTTCCTCCCTGGTTAAATAGGGTTGACAAATGCCTTGCATGGAGATTAAAGCTACTTTGTCCTGGAAAATTGTAATTAGGGCTGATCATCTAGTTCTGTAGAAGCTCTAGTCAGCCTGGTGGTAGCTCCAAAGAGCCCAGTGGCTATTTGATTTGATATGAATGGAAGAACCCTGCATATTGTGATAAATCTGACAGGCCTTTTAGCTGGCTGAAAAAAACCTCACAACAATGGCTAGATGTTTAGCTGGTTAAAAAGCAATGGCCAGACATTGGTCACTTCCTCAGCTGTCAGATGTGGTCTGGAGAAGGCAATATTTTTACATTAGTGTTCTACCTTTCTGGCCTATTTTTGCCAATGAATTTAAGAAAGATGGAAGTGAGTGAGGAATAAAATCTCTAAGCTCAGAAGTTAGCTTTTGCCAAGCAGTTCTACATAAAAGAAAAATGAAAATATCTTTTTGTCCCCCCATTTTTTTATAAAGCAAGCATTAGAGTCAGTGCTGGGCTCACCCATGATGGCAGGTGGTGTCGGAAAGGAGCTGACCCCAGGCCTGTACATGCCACGGGACTGCATTCCTCACCCTATCACCTGTGCTCTGTGAGCTGCCTTCCAGCACTGCAACAGGCTTTTCGTGAAGGACGCCTCAAATTCTAGTGTTCAGTAAGCCTGTGACCCAGGAGGAAGATCAGTTTATCATTTAAAGCTTCCCAGGTTAAGTTTAGCTTATCTCTGTCCACATATGTGTCATAGTAGAGCTCTGGGGTACTGCACTCATCAGGGAGTCCTGTGCAGACAGGATTGCCCATTTCTTTTGGGCTAGGGCTGACTTTCCCCCTTTTTCTTTTCTTAGCAGCAGCTATGAAGGGACTGGTTGAATTGGTCTCTGCCTTTCAGACAAACATTTAGCAGAGGAACACCTGCATCTGCCCAATGTCATTTTCCTTTTAAAAGATGTTTGGAGTCTTCTGTTCCCTTGTACAGGGCTGCATCACAGGATGACTGGCAGCAGGGAAGACACCCACAGTGTGCAGAAAGCTTGGGCAAGAGAGGATAGATGAGAGGACTGGCAAACCTGATAGCACTCACAAACTGCAAATGCATTTCCCACATCTCAAATACTTTAAAGCTGGGGTCTGGGCTCAAGTGTGTCAGCAACAGCCTCATCACCACCAAATACCGAGTTCTGTATTCACTATGCTCTTACATAAGTAGCAGCACTGCTCCTTTTGTTACAGCAGTGGTGATGATGATGCCAGGGTGCTGCTGTGGTACTGCTTTGTTGGAACTTCCTATGTCCTTTTCAGAGGTGCTTCTCAGTGGGATCTGACTCCTTGTTTCACAGCAAATGTGTCTCTGCTGGTCCCAGACACGTGACCTCATATTTGTATGCATTGATTCTCAATTAAATTTAAGCTGTTTCTGTCCACCTCTGGCTTTGAGCAAGATGAAAGCACAGGATAGGCCTAATGCCCTGATTAAGAAAAAAAAAAAGTAAATAGTAAAATCACTTTTAAAGTAGATTGCAGTGGCTCCTGAACTCACTAGGAATAAAGTCCACTTTAAAAATCAAGCTCCTATGCAAGCGAAAATGAACGCTTTGGATGTGTTTGGATCCTTTGCATCGATTCTATCTTCTCAGTATAAAAGTCAAGAAAAGAAGTAGGAGTTATGTTTTAGGCTTCCATGCAGGAAGACAAGGAGTGCAGTCTCTCTCATTTTCCTTCTGATTAGATTGTTCTGTTCAAGTTGTGATGTGGAGCCAACTTAGAGCAAAGAAATTTCACTTCTTAGAGAGATGAGAACACAGAGGAAGGACCATCAGAGTGGCAAGGTACCAAGTGATATGTATCAAATATCAAATAGAACACAGGCTCCTCCACCTTCTGTGTGCTGTTCCTGCCAAAGTGAAATGGGATCGTGTTGAATCACTAAATACACTGACCCTTTAAGCCCCACATAGTATCCTGAGGAGATTGAGCCCTACACCTCAGACAGACATAGGAGTTCTCAGCACACCAGGGCTCAGGGTTTTAAAGTGAAGTATGGTATAATTTTAAGATCAGCCCATTTCCTTCAGGAATACAGGTCTTTGCTGTCTTGTTATGGAACCAAAAGAGTTGATGTAATGTTATTCATTCAAGAAGGGTGAAAAAGGGCAATAGGGATGGGATGATGACAAGAAATAACATGAGCAGCGGATGTGACCTTCCAAGCCAGCAGGGCTAACTGGGTGAGATCTTTCAGGGGCACAAAAATGTTCATGTTAGATGAGGCTTTTCTTCAGACTGCTGAAGAGCTGTTTACTTGTTCTGCTGATTGCCTCTGGCCAGTTTTAATCCTGAGACTATGCCTGCCATGTTCTCTGCTTTGATCTCTTTCCTTCTGACTCAAAACACAAAGATGTTATTAAGATAAATTGTTAAAGACAGCTCTGGAACTGGGTGGGAAATGCTGATCATCATTTCCCCTGGAGATAAAGTAATCCCCATGCTCAATCAATTCAGAGTAAGTAACAGCCCTGAACAACTCCTTTGAAACTTGGGAAAACAATGGTGCTCTATGAATTGATTGCATTTGGCCTAATTTTAGAAGAGCTTTGAGTAGGAGTACTTAGAAATAAACTGGAGAGAGTGCTAGAAATGTGCAATGCTGAACAGGCACGTAGAGTACATGGCTATATGGGCTGAGTAACCTGTGTGCTCTAACATTAAATACCTTCTCTCTGTGCAGGCCTCTCTTCATTAGCTGCCATAAGCAAAGGAGTACTTTGCTTTTCAAGTACTCCTTGAAAAGAAAAGCTGTATAAATTCTAGTGAAGAAAAACACATGAGAGTGTCTGAATCACGTAGCGCTGTTTCCATTTGAGAGCAGCCCTCAGGAATTGGTTTGGGGTAAAATGAATGAAAGTTGTTTGGGCTTTTTGTGCTTTTAGTGTCTCTGTGCTGAGTTGATAGACCCTTATGAGAGCACCTAGGTTAAACTCGTTAACTTGAGCAATTGGAGATGACAAATGCCCTAAAAAGAGAAGATAAGTTGAAGAATTATTGTGAAGAGAGAGAAGATAAATAGCATCAGAGTATTTAGGTAATAATTGCGTTAAGAAAACTCTGACTTTACAGTTATAATGCAAATCACTCGTAAAAACTACACTCCTCAGTAATTTCTACTTCTAGAATAATCACTAACAGAAACAATCATCTGTTGACATAATCTCTCATAAATGGTATAGTAAAGAATTGCTAAAGATATACTACCTTTTGCAAAGTTCAGTATAAATCTGAGATACAAAATAATTAATGTGCAGTTGTTGTGAATTTTATAATTAATGAAAGTTCATGAACATTAAACATTGCCTGCAACCTGAAGGACACACATCAGCAGCATAAAGCATCAAGGTACATTGCAGAAAACAGGATGGGGTAGTATCTCAGTGCTTATAACAATGTTCACAACTCTCCACTAGCCTGGCAGGGAGGCTAACCATGTTAAACAAAAATTTGTGAGGTGTTTTTTTTTTTCTGGTTGTGTTTTGTTCCATGTGGTAACTCCAAGACTCCACTTGCACTTGCAGGCCTAATAAGGAGTTGCTTTTCAAGTATCAGTGGGTAGATAGCCTAAGCATCTTTTGACAATTTGTGCCATAGGGAGCAGTGAGGAGTAATTGTGAATATAGGCATCTCTGCATTTTTGTTTTAGGGCAAAATAAAAATGACAGTGTGATTGGGATCAGCTGGGATCAGTCAGCATAGGGGCAGTGAAGGGTTTAAGGAAATCCTCCCTGGAAGTCCATTAAATTGGACGTGTTCGTGACCTTGAACCTTCAGTTAAACAAAGCTGAATTTTCGTTGGCTTCCAAGTTCTATTCAGCCTGGTCTAAAATGAAGAATAAGTGAAGTGAGCACAAATAGCACGTGTTTCTGAGGCACAGGAGTTTCTCTAAGAGTGTCATAAGGAGCTGCACAGCAGGAGCTGTTTTGAAGCTGACTTGAAGCTGGCAAGGTCAGGACCAAGTGAAGAAAAATAAAGGAGGTACAGCATGAAGTATTATGAGTTTTTTCCCTCCTTCCTTTTTTTTTTCCCTAGGCTTCTCCCAGAAGAATGCTGATGAAAAGCACAGCATCTCAATGCTCACTTCTAGAGTATGATTGAATTTCAGTTGAAAATGGGATCAAGGAAGGTAGGGCAGCTTCCTTCTTGCAGCTCATCCAGCTATACATGCGGTGCTTGCTTCAGGTGACTGTTCACTGGGATCTGTCACTCAGGCCTGATGCAGCATTTTGGTGCAAGTTAAAATGGTCTGTGTCAGAAATTACAAAATTGGCTTGGAGGTGAGTTTTGTGGATTACAAAATAGTAGTGTGCATTTAAATGGCATATTTTATCTATAGCTGTTGAACTGTTTTGGCATAACGGCTTAAGGGACAATACTTGCCTCAATTTAGCAGGAGAAACAGATTACCAGTGACTTCCCCAAGGTCATGCGAGGAACTGCTGAAAAACTGGGAATAGAACCCTATTAAACTGGCTCCTAGGTCTATGGTCCCATTTATGGCCCAGTATTAAGCAAGGTCCTGCTCATCGAGACAGAGAGAGAAACATTTCCCTGTATGCTCTTGCCTGGGCTAAAGTACATAGAAAAGCCAGCAACCAGCAAAAGAAATCTTACAATTTTTTCCTTCTCTAAAGCAGACTGGCTTTCATCAAGGTAGGAAGGAAACAGTAGAGTTTCCAGTTAGCTGGGTCAGGATAGAGACCACTGGTTGGTTAGGAAAAGTCAGTTGCTTCCAGGTGAGATGGAAGTGACTGCAAAGAGGAGTCTGGTTGACCCAAGTTCCCTTCTCTGGCTGTGAGGCACTGTGACTAAGTGATTGAGCTTTTCAAGGATGAACTGCATTTGTAGGCTCCCGTGTACCCAAACTTTGTGTAGCCCTGTAGCTCACTATTTACTGTACTCGTGGTAACACACATTGCTGTTGTTTGTAACAACCCAGAGGGTGTGCAGGAGCTCTGTAAGGCCTCAGGACTTAATGGCTTTGTCTGGGCTTGTCTTGGCCTGTCTGGGATTTTGCTTTACATTGTTTAGCTGGAGCTGCAATTTCCAGCTGTAACCAGGTGACTATTACACAATTTGTTCTGCTTTTGCTTAGCTTTGTGTGATTTAACCATAATTTTAATTTAGCTGAGACTAATAAGTGGTTATTTTTTGTGGAATGAAGAATGCAGGGCCCTAGCAAAATGATGTGGCGTAGAGGACTATAAACATGGTATCATGGTGCAGGTCTCAAAAGGAAAGCTACTGGATGCACTGCAGAGTACAGGTCTGAGATGTCAGTAGAGGGCATGGGATGATACTTGAGCCCCCAGAGCTATAAACAACACATAAATGGTCAATGAGTAATGGTTAAATAAAGGCAGACCTGACAACTGGGTGAAACTGCTTTTAGGAGTAACAAAGAGAAAGGATCCAGTGTATATAAAATCTTATATATGGTGAGAGGCCAGCCACCTAAGGATCAAGGTGGGCAGTGGCAAGGTGAGTGTAAAGTGGAGAAGGCATATAGGTACTATGAGATTTGTGTTCCAGTTTCACCTTTATCATTCTTGAGACTTAATAGCATTCTCCTTTTTTTTTTTTTTTCTAAAATGAATAGATCAATATTAATATTGTGGATTGCAAGTCAAAGAAATTGAGTGATTGCAACTTAAAGATTCAATGACAGTAACAGTTGGTTTCACTCCTAAGTTGTGTCTTTTTGGCCATGCCAGGACTTTTGAACAAAGTACATCCAAATGCCTTCCTAAAATGTGATCATCACACATCGAGAATTCTAAGCAAAAAGCTGTGGGGGTGAAATAGCTCAGAAATTCCCTAAAGTCAATCCTATGTGTTTTCTTTAGCCATTTATTTACCAGAAAATAAATTGCTTATTTGAACTGTAGGAAGTAAAACAATATGATAAAATCCCGAAAAGGCATCCCTATGATTTAGCTCTTTCAGTCAAATATGAATCATTTACTCAGGATGTTTGCTATCAGTACATCAATAAGATTTGGGGAAGGTTGTTTACACCATACATTTTTGAAGGAAAGGAAAGTGAATGGATCACTGGTTATTAAGAAAAAAGCTGAGAAGTTGTTTGTTAGTGATTCATCCTTTCCATACAGTAAATATTTCATTCAGTTATTTCATGAGGCTTTATTCAAAATGTGTTGTATTTTGGTTTGCCTTGTAACATGGATATGCTACAAGAAACTTGCAATAAAACAAGATTCGTTGTTATTTTTAGAATATGATTCGAATCATATGCTTTTGTAATGAGGTTTGGCACATGTACTGTGACTTTATTTTCCCTGAGCAAATATGAATATTAACATACCTTATCATAAAACAAGCCTCTAATTAAAAAAAAATTGTATGTAATTTACAACAGTCTGTTGGTTTGATTAGAATATATCCTGATTTTCTAGTTTAGTTTAAATATACTTTTTGAAAAATTTTCTAGTACATCAGTCAAATTTGCTGATAGTGAAATTTTCACTTGATGAATTTTAATGACAAATTTCACTCAATATAAAGATATCTACAAATTAAACTTTGATTCTAATGGTCATAGTGCAGTTGTTGGCAATCAAGTAATTTTCCTTTAAGATACAACCTGTATCCTGCACAGTTATAATGTGAAATAAGCATTTTGAGTACCTGAGTACTCTGAGAAATAGAGTTCTGGATTGATTTCTGATGTCAAACTTGTAAAGATAGTGTAATATGAGATTTTTTTTCCACATCAAATATTCCCCTTGTAAGCATCTTGGGTTTTGAGCTGCAGCTCCGATTTCTTCCCTGAATTATGATACTTGGCTTGCAACTTCGTACTTCAGTACTGAGACTTTGGCCCAGAAAGTAGGACAAGCAGTGATGGGAGATTTGGATTTACCAACAGCATATGACTTGCAAATCATATTTGTTTGCAAATTCCAGGATTGGGTAAGTTACCTTAAAAGCCCATCAAGAGTAAAAAACAAGGTGAGACAACGGCCATCCATCCTCATTAGCTACTGCTGATGCTACATGGCAGAATTCCATTAGGGACTCTCTAGTGGCTGGTCGTACCAAAGTATCTTGCATGAAGTGGCCAGTGGCTTTTGTTCCTGCTTGCCTCTGGACTACTTGCCTTTGGAAATGGAGTTTATAAACTCTTCCCTGGCTCCCATGTGCTGGCCTACAGAGTGTAGCTGGAAATGAGGACATCATTTGAGGAGTTTCAATTTATATTTCTCTGTCCTGCTGCCCTGAAGGCTTATGTGGCCTGCAAACATCTTCATGTCTGAAGAATATCTGTACAACATCTGACATCTTGCTTTATGCAGAGGAAAAAATATGAGGCCTTTACTGCTAAGCAGAGATGGCAACTTAATATTAATATATTATGCTGAGGATCCATGTGTGTACTCTTGAAAAAAACTTTTATATACTCCACTTATCTTAGCAAGAGCATTAAATTTTTTGTGGATTTTTGCTGTACTTCCTGTTTGCTAAAAACCTACAGGTGATCAAGTAAATGTAACCTAATACAAGTATTGAAGCTGTGCACAAGTTAAGAAAAAAATATGCATTTTATCTTCCCTGCTGCCCTTGATGGCATCTCCTGTGTTGGATCCTAGCTCCCTCCCTCAGAGTGTGTCTGCCACTGTGTCACCTCTCGTTCTTGCTGAGCCACGGAACAGTTCTGTTGGAGGACAGGAGTTGAATCTCCTCAAAGGGCTGCCCACACTTCAGCCTCACCTCACACGATTGAAGGGCCTTCCTCCAGTGTTATTGGTACTCACCATAACGGCAGCTGCTCTGTGACTCGGGAGTCCCGTTCCAGACTTGACAGTGCCTCTCAGGTCTCACAGGGCACTCGAGGCAGCCCTTACCTGCAGGCTATAAGAAACCTCATTGGAGCCTCTAGCCCACTCCATACAGATACAACTGTGAGGTGAGGTGCCCACAGCATGGGGATTGCAATCCATAGCCATCCCAGTCAGGAATGTAGCTTTGAGGTAATAGGAAATCAGAGCCAAAACAACTGAGTTTCATATTGCTGTGGCGTTGTCTGAATCCCTTCTTCCACCAGCTGACTTCTCTCTTTAAATTCCCATTTCCCTTTCTCCTATCCCTGCCCCTCCTTCTGCCTTTATATTGGGAATATGAACAACTTCAGTCCTGGTTCTTGTCAGTGATAGGAAGACAGTATCTCTTTTTTAATGGGCCAGATGCAGTAGGACCATAAGGAAAAAGAGAAGGCTGCCTCTTCCTTTTGTTTTGAGCATCTCATGACAGCCTAGGATTGACTAAACTGTTGCTTGCTTCTTGCTGTGTGCATCTGTCTGTGTGTGTGTCTGGGTAACATTTTTTTCTGGTCTGCCTTGAAAATGGTAAAGGCTGGCAGCTTGTCTTGGTCTCAAAGAGAAGCTGCCTCCTCCTCCACAGTGCTCTTGCTTTTTGTGAAGGAATATGGGCCCCCGTTCTTGCCTGCCTTGTGAATTACCTGGAATACACGCTCGATGGATAGTACCTGTCAGCACATTTCACCAGACAGCTCCAGAGGGGAAAAAAAGATTTTAAATAATCATCTCTCTCCCCTGTGCATCAGGGAAGAGCAATAAAAAACTTTAGATGAAAGACTATTGAAGACTTAGGACATTTCATCTCTTTTCCTTGGGGAAAATGCAGGTCTCTTTCCTATAGTAAACACCTTTCAAGCTGTTCAGTTTTAAATTTATTTAGTGACAATACTTCTGAGGCTTCCCTGGAGAGGTTATTTTGTAATTTAATAGATGCCACTGTTGGGGATTTTTTTTTTTTGTTCTAATTTTCTAAGCACTCAGTGGTTTTCTTCTTTAAAGCACATCACAGACATTAAATAATCTGCAGACAGTTACTGAGAGGTAGCTAAGCCATCACCTCCCTCACCCTGAGCCTTTCTGTTAAAAACTCTGTGGGAACTCCATTCAACCTAACATATACTTCTGCAGTTACATCAGAATTTGTAGTATGGTAAAATACAGGTCAGGCACAGATTTTTTGTTTGTTTGTTTTGTGTTTTCATTTTTAACTGTGCCACTTACTCATCATTTCAGATGTTTCTTAATATTCAGCCCTAATGATGTTTTTGTTTTGCTGTCTGCATCACATTGTTTTTAGCTCTACCCCAAACAACAATTATTTCTTTGCCTGTTGAGGTGCACAAAGTGTGCATGGATGGATCATTTAACATTGCCTTGTCTTTGCAGAGCTCAGCTCCCTCTCCTGATGCTATCATGCTTACCCTCCTCCTAGGCCATCTTTTGCACTGATGTCAAACTCATCTGGCACCTCCAAGGACCAGCTTGTGATTCCAGCTGTGTTTCTTTTCTCCTCCCAGCAGCAAAAGCTGCTTCATTGCACAAAACCCCTAGAAAAATTACTGCTGACTCTCCAACCCCTAGAAAAATTACTGCTGACTCTCCTACGTGCCACTCCATGTAGAAGGACAGCTCCATTGCATCTTGGATCCTCTGTGCCTAAATGCTGGGAAAACTTATCAGAAGGACAGAGGTCTCTGGAGACGACAACAGTTCCCAATAATATCCTTATGGGAAGGAAAAGTGTACAAAGACTCTGTATTTATGGACCATCAACAAATTGAATGCCTCTAGTTAGCCTGTTGCCCAGAGTGTTCTAGAGCTGGCTCCGGGCCCTGTTCAGGTTGCCTTGCTGAGCCTGTGTCCTTGAGCTCTCACCCTGGCTGCTGGTCCGTAGGCAAGGAGGCCAAGGTGCATGTTGACTTGCCTTCTGAAAGTCCCTCTGCGTTGTGCGTGAACCCAGAGCCAGTGCCAGTGCAGAATTTAAAACAGATTGGTCAGAACTAAGTTTTTCAGGTCATAAAGGCAGGGAGGCTGCTTTGAGAGTCACGTGGTGGCCCTGTTTCACCCCTTTGCCTGCTTAAACAGAGCCACAGACAAAAACTTCCATTCCACTTGGCCGCTCATGTTGGACGGCATATATATTTGCACTAGATTTTGATATGGAGACGTTATAAACCAGGACTTGACCAGGACTGTGGCTCTCTCTGTTCAAGCAGCTGTTAGAGGGCTGCATGCTCTCAGGCAAGAATTGCCTGTGCTGTGCTGGTGTGAATTGCCCTACATTTCTGCTGCCTTGCAATGTGTACACAGCTAAAAATAGCCCTGGCCTTTTAACCATCACACTGCACACCCAGCACTTACCTGAGAGCAGGCAAACATGGGCACAAGGAACCAGGAAATTCAAGGCAGCGATCAAAAGAGCATTTGTCTGCTTTGTTCTCCTCGTAATTCCTCCTGTGAATTGGGCTGTCATTTTAAACGTAGCAAGTGCCTGTGTATTCAGCTCATACCACTCCAGTTTGCAAGTTCACCTGTTTTATGGTTTTGTATTGCAGGGCAGTGCCTAAAACTGTTGCCTTTTTAATAGTTAACTCTGTGACAGAGTTACATTCTGCCTAAACCCCAGTGAAGGTCTTAAAAAAGTATTTTAAAAAGTATTTGCTGTAGCACCATGGCTTTGTAATGCTCTAGTCCACTTCCTGTTTTCACTTGGATTAGCCTGCACAATGCAGAGCCGTATGTTATCCTGACACATCTGGCAGAACATATCAGAGTTTAGTCTGATGTTAAATTTCAGGTCAGTCAGAAAACAGAGTTTCAGTCACTGTCAATTGACACGTTTAAGTCAAAGTCTGAAAGGAAAACCTTCTTCATATTTGTATGTTACTCACTGATTTTCTCTGCAGAATGTCACATAATGAAATACTGCTCAACAGCTTACTGTCTGTAAAACTGGCAGTTCACTTTTGGGGTGATGATCTTGGGGGAAGGCCTGTATCCTGCACAGTTTCACTGGTAGCACGTGCCTTCCTCTGGCACCTCTTCTGGGAGGTTTGCACTCCATTTCAGATTTGTCAGCAAGACTAATGCCAGCCCTCCTGAGCATCACGAGTCCAGAGACAGTATGTTCCCCTAACAAAATCCCTAGGTCATGCTACATTACCTGTTGTAAATAGATCTCCAGAAGATATTCCATAGTTTGTGAGTGTGGATGTCTGTCCTGGGAGAATGTGATAACATAGGATAGTTTATTGAAGTGTTAGAAGTAAGTGGATAGCAGAAGTTGCACCTCCCTGTACAAAGCTGAAATGCACAACTGAGTAAAGACCCTGTGTTATTTGCAATGTCCAGCATTTTAACACTGTATCCCATGATTTGGAGTACTCTGAACCGTTGCTTCCATGCTTTGTCTTTACTATTCTCAGAATCTGTGCAACGAGGCAACAATCCCTTTTGGAGAAATTGGTTTACTTCAGTTGTTTACATTAGCAAACCTAATGAAAGCAAAAGCACTGTAAGCAATATTCAAATGGTCACAAATAATTGGGTTTTTTTGGTGTTATTGTGATCTAGAGCAGGCAAACAGTTCCTAGAGATATAAATCAAGGCATTGGAAGTAGCAGAAAATGTATAGGCAGGTGATCATTTGATTAAAATGCATGATATTATAAAACATAGCAAACCATTCTGTTAGCATTCAGTCTGTATCAATTTTACAATTAGCTTTGTAATGTGAACAGGAAAATTGTAGTGTTTTGAATTTCCATTGAAAGGTGCTAGAGCCAGCAATCTATCTGTTGCTCTGTTGTGCAGGGTTAGAAGGAGAATACATGATGTTTTTCTGTCTCAGGGGACTTTGAATATGCTTGCAGAATACACTGTGGTAACAAACATTTCCCCTGGCTATTTGACCTGGTCATGTCTCTTACTCTCTGGCATTTTGTTAAAGAAGTTTTTAAGGATGTATTTCTAAAGTACGCCTGCCTTGAGAAGAGCTGCTTTGCTTTTTCAGTCCTTTAATTTTTTTCCCTTTGCTTGGCACTCCTGGGAGGGAATAAAAGGGTTGAAATAACCACTACTTGCATTGAGTTTAGTTTTACAAGTACTGTTATAACTAAATTATCTGGCCATCCAGCCAGAAAGACTAGAAAAAAGCATTAATAAGCCTCCCTAGCACACCAGCTTGGACTGCTGAACTTCACTAAAGCAAGCACTACTGATGCATGACTGGGTCGTATCTGTTTATCATGTCTGGTTTGTCCTTTCCTAAGATAAACTTCCTATGCCAGTCAGTCTCTTTTCAAAAAGAAGTGTCTACACCTCCTGTTGTTCTCCCTACCACCTCACCATGTGGTCTAACCTTTCATCATAAAACCCAAAGTGAGTTAACTTAAATATGAGAGGTAAGAGTCAGTCTTCAAACATGGACTGTACCAAAGCTTGAATGTCATGGAGACGGATGTTTAAAAGGCTCAACACAAATGGAGATCTAAATGGACACTTTTGCTAATGGGATGATAGCTAGTAAAGGCAGAGAAGTGAAGTTTACATTTGCACAGCATGCATGTGGATACACAGGTTGTGGTAATTGGGAGTGTGGCTGCAGCCGAGCCTCATCCCCAGTGGGCCACAGCTGTGCAGGGCAGGTGAACAGTAATGAAGGCAATGAGCCATGGGTGCCAAGGTGCACTGACCAGTCAGGAAAGGGCACACAGGTGCAGTGCATTAACATGAGGGGTATAAAAGGTCGTGCTAAAAATCAAGAAGGGTAGATGCTTGTAGCCTTCTGAAGTGGAATGATAGTACTCTGTGTGGGTAGACTACTGAAGCCTTCTGATGTGGTATGGTGTTACTCTGTATGGTTTGAAGCATTCTGAAATTGTATGGTGATACTCTGTGTAGTGGCTGTCTCAACTGGGACATATGCTGTAGTGTATGCTGTGACACATGCAGCTGGAATATTCCCATGAATCTTCAGAACTTTTGTCTTCCACAACTGTGGATTGCAATGTTATAGATTTGATAAGAAGCCTAAAACCGTTACCTAAATGCCCATCCCCTCCATGGTACATCAAGCTACAGAACATTTCTCTAGTACACAAAAAAGTGACTCATTCAATATCCTGCAGGATGAACCTTGTCACTAGAAGAAAAGGGACAGGGTTGCTCTGCCATGACTCTTGTCCTTACAGCTGATTTTCTTTGTGCCTTCTTTCTGGCCCGGGAATTACCTACAAAGGGATTGAAAAAAGAGGGAAGGGACCAAAACCCCATATGCCTCTAGTACAAAGACTACCAAACTTTGTGTGCTAAGTGAACATAGCATTAAAGCAGCAGAGAAGAGTATTGCCACTGTGTTGTATGAGGCATGCATCTTCAAGCACTCTGTTAATAATGTTGCTATTGCATTTAGTAGTGCAGCTTAAATTTAAGAACTAGATTTGCTCGGAAGGTCAGTATAAATAATTTAGAATAAATATTCTAATTAGGGTAGTCATGAGAAAAGTATTTAGTATTTTTTTAAACTACACAGCATTTTTATATTTGTTGCTATGTTAATCCCTCATAAACATGTTTTCATTAACATATTTTTTTTTTAATGCTAAGATTATTGCAAATGAAGGTCACAACAAAAGTTTTATGCAACACAAAATTGCAAAGTAACCCTGATAATTACTGCCAAAGCCTTAGTGCACACATTCCAATGAAAATATCTAGCAAGACTGCTGGAACAATGTCCTCACAGTCTGACCAAGTGGGCCTCAACATTGCATGTATAGGCAACAAGAATGTCTCAGGGCTTCCCCATGGCTCATGTGCAAGTAGCTAGGAAGAAGTTTGAGAGAGAGGAGAGAGATTTCCACACTACATAAAGCTGCCAAGTTCTCAGTGGATGTGGTTAGGATGGAGCATTTGCCTCCCCAGAAGCTGAGTGTTCTGCTCAGGGTAAACAGTTGTGTTTTCATTCATTTCAAGCTCTTTGTATCCCTCAGCTTTAAGAGTTACCAAGTGACTCTCAGTGAATTCTCTGCAACTTCATGCTTCACCTGGGATTGTGTGTGGGGGCGGCATTGTTCAGGAAGAAAATGCATTTCATTTCCTCATTACTGGATGGCCATGTACATATAGACAGAGAGGTGTCTTTCTACATGGAAAAAATAGAGACATTTAAATAGACTATTAAAATCAGTTTTGTTAGACTAACACAGCCCTCCTGGATGCACATAGATGAGATAACACCTGGCTAGTACTGATTTTTTTGGATGTTAGTGATGGGATGAAACAGGTAGTTTCCTGTCTTGCAGCATAGTGCATGTATGAATTGATTTTTGTAAACTGCATTGAAAATAGAACATGTAATATAAACATATAATTCATGTGCCTTTTCCTGTGAGAGTTAAAAACATAAAAATTTGCTCTAAGACTAAAGCTATAGTAGTTATAGAGCTTTTTAGCTTCTTAGGGGGAAAAAGGATGAGTTTTTTATTTTAATATTAAAATTATTCACAGGGTTAATGGTTGGATTTGATGATCTTAGAGGCCTTCTCCAACCCTAAACACATCTATGATTTTATGTAAGCTGGTACTCAGTTCCTGAACAGACTGAGGCATTTCTGAGATTAACAAGCTGGTGCTCGTGGTCTTTAATAAGTGCATATTTTCTGATGGAGCAGGGACACATATGTAAGTTTTGAGGGAGAAAATGCATAGGTTTCCTTTTGGTGTGTGCAGTGCTTTTATTCCTCCTTGCTCTGGTTGTGTGAGCCTATCGGAATCAGGTTGTGGTGGCTTTATGTAAGAGATATCCCACATTTCTAGTGGGGGAGAAAGAAAAAGAAAGACAAGAAGTTTTTGGTGAAGGCAAAATATCATGGTCCTATCCAAGTACAAGTGTTTTTTCTTTATTTTAAAAATCTCCTCCATCCCGCATTGATGGCTGAAGGCTTTGGCAGTAATGCCACTTGCTGACCTTGAACAGACACAGGATGAGAGAGAAGTTAAATGGCCTGCTTGCAGTCAGGAAGAAGAGTGTCTCATTCCCAAAAAGTTCCTGTTTTTCAGTCTCAAGACTATTTCTTTTTCCCAAAGGCAGTTGCCTTGCTGCCTAGGCAAGAGATATGCCTACTTTGATGTTTACTGTTTAGAAAAGGAGGTTTTCAATCTGTACTTAGGCTGGTGGATTCTGCTGATGCTTTCTAATGGCTCTTTGATGGGTGTGGAGGAAAATCAAAGTTGTTATTACTAGGCTAAACTGCACTGTATTGAAACCCTCAGTCACCATGGAAAATTTTCAGTCCAACATACTTAGAAAAGATGGAAACTCATTGTCTTGAGATTGTAATTTCTAAAATCTGGAATAATATTTCTTATGGATAAAACTCTGCAGAGTAAATGTATCTCCTAACTACCTCATAATGCCACAGGGGATTCAGTTCTAGACATTTATTTTTATAAATATTAACTCATCCAATATTAGATATTTCAATCTTTGTAATGTAATATTATTAATATATTATAACTGTTATATATTATAACTATTTGTTATATTGTTCAATAGTATGATGATATATTTATTACAGATGCAATATCCCAGTGACAGATTAAATTTTGCATTCTCAGGGATGTAACTTTACTACGTGCTAATATTGTAGTGCTGAAAATTTACTATCCAAAGCAAACAGCTTTCTGAGTACTTCTGAAGCATGGTCAGCAGTCTTTAGTCTTTCTATTGAATTCTGGTTTTTAAAATTTGTGCAGTCCCTAATCTGGGGAGTTTAAATAGACCAGGATCCTTTGGAAGTAAATCTCTGGGCAACCTCCCAGACAACAAGGTAAAGTTGGGCAATGCTCATTTCTTTTGTTAACATGGAGATGTGCCAAGAAGGCAGTGATTCATTCTTTTACCCCAAACACTGTGTTGGTTGGGTTTCTTTCATTCAGTTGTGAAATAAAATCTCATCTTCCTACAAAGCAGCACTAGCTCGACATTCAGAAAGAGTGCACAGAGTAGTTAGTGAATGCAGTAAATGGCTTAGTTTCCATCAATATTTTGAAGGTATTTTTCAAAGACTGGTAAAATTGTTTGGTTTTTAAAATTGCTGCTGTCAGTAGAGATCAGAGTAAGAAAATAAGTATAGACTGGCTTGAACCACAGAATCTGAAACAGAAAAACAGCCTTGAAAGTTTTGATTGTTTATATTTAGGGCTCCACATCATCCAGTTGTAGTGAGGGAGAGCAGACACCTGCTTATATGTCCTGCCAGATTTCCTTAAATATGAGAATAATTTTATCTCCGGGAGTTTGGTTTGGGCCCATTTGCAGTTCCAAGAGTATACAGCTGTGGAAGAGCAGTGACAGAAAGGCAAGGGTTACATGGAGGAGTAATTATTCACAGCTACTTTGCAGGAATAGACAGGATGTTGGTAAGGTTGCTTAGCAGCTGTATTCCCACAGTCCAAGGTCTGCTGTGTTTCCATTGAGGATCTAATGTGCTTTCTGTTAAAGTAAAGTAAACCTGTTCGTGGTGTAGTGGGATATATTTAAAGAAAGAAGAGCTTACTGGGCTTTTCTTAAAATTAAAGCGCAATCACCGTCCACTTACTGCTATTGCTAATACTCAAATTGAAAGCTGAGTTGACCATGTTAGCCTGCTTTTTAACGAGTGCTTGTTACAAGAGACTGTGTCTCTTTTTGTTCTCACTGAAAGTCTTTCAATCTTATAGCCTTGCTGGGAAGACTGATGGCCAGGTCTGGGCCACCACGTGCCCTGATGTGACTAGAGGTGAGGTGTCTGGCAATCTCCACCTGAGTGAAGCATTTGCTGCTCTGTTGACCAGTGGTCCTCATGATTCCTGCTTGACAGTTAGCCCACAGGGATCCTAAGCAGAGATGTCTGTAGTGGATTCTGTCCCTGGCAGCCAATCCTGTCCCTTCTAATTCTCCCTGCTGCTACTTGTCTAGCAGCTGCTCAACAGCCATAGTTCACAGGTACTGAGACAATTGGCACTGATCTAAACTGCCAGTCTGTAAAATGAAATTACATGTGCCAGGAGCTGTTTCAAAAACTGTGCTGGTGCCCAGGCAGCTGTGGGGCTGGAATATATGCTGTCCACCCTGCAGCAGCTAAACTATGCAGCAGGATGGGAACCTTCAAGAAAGGAATGAAGCAGATAACTGGGACAGAGACAGGTTTCAGTCTCCATGTTTGAAAACAGTTAGCAATAGCAGCAGGAATTTTAGTGGTGGAAAGCCGTGTAGGTGAAGCCACTGGCAAAAGTAAAGTTGAGTCTCTACAGTTTTTCATGTGTAGCTTTGCAAAGTTCTGATACGTAACAGTTTTCTCTTTGTTTAAAATAAGCTTTGTTCCCACATTGACTCAGTGTATGTGTGTGAGGGCAACTTCAGTAGGCATGGAGAAGTCACAGAAGGGCAGTAGGGAGAGATAGACAGGTAAAACTCCTACTCTTATTAATGACATTTTTCTACACTGCAATTCTAGCAATAAAGGTAATGGTTATCCTTCTTCTATTGCCTGGCATAATGGGCTCTGGGGTGTACAGAGTAAGCAATAGTTCTCCAGGGGGCCTGGATACAGCTCATCCACAGCCTCGATTACTGCTCTGAATATTACATATCCTCTTGTGTGGCATTGTATCTCAGTGTTCCTGTGCTGGCTGTGCATCACCTGGGCTTTTCCTCTTTATTTTGCCTCACACCATGCACCAGAGAATAGGTCTTACACATCAGAAGGTGATGTGAGAAATGGTGTCACCTTTTTCTTCAAATGTTAAGAAAAGCCAAACCAGTGAACTACCTTTAAATCATGTAGGATGTAATTGCTCCCTCCAGTACTTTTAGCTGTCTCATCTTCTACTATTGCTTGTAATCCGTGCATGCTCTGGCCTGTGGGACCAAGAGAGGCTGGGGATGGGAGCATGGGCAGTGGATGCCTCTGTGTCTGTGTCATTGAACTCAAATGATGAGACACATAGAGCAGGGAGGGTTGCCTGTGCCTGGGATGTGTGGTGGAAAAGACAGGTCTGATTAAAGGTCTACTCATCCATTGCAGCCCTCCAGCTGTACAAGTTCATGCCATCATATTTTCATGATGGCAGCTATGTCATAGTCTTCCTGCTGCACAATGCTTTAACAGATCTACTTTTCCTCTCTGATCTCAGGTGTGTGATCTCAGACATCAGCCACTAATGACTTGCTTTCAAGATGTTTTCCTTAATTTTCTGGTTTTGGATTCATATTTAATGCCAAGACATCTTTTATTCATTCACTGTGTACACAAGTGGCTGTAAACAACTTCAGCATTTTTCCGATGTCTGGAGAATTTGCTGCTATTCTATTATGAAAAAACTCTTCACTCTTCATCAGTGTTAATGGTCAGATTTCACTCTAATGTTGTTTTGACATGTTTCAATTTTTCCTTGCTAAAGGAAAATATTTACTTGTCTATTATTAGCCATAAAGTCAAGGTTTTTCTGTTCACAGAAATAAATTGCTTATTGTCATTGCAATTCTTTTTTTCTAAAGCCTGAGGAAAACAACTTGTAATGGAAATTAGCAATGGCTATTACTGAAGAGGGGAACAGAGCATTTTCTTTTTATTATCTGTCCTATTATTAATAGTTACCAAGAAATGTCAGGTGAAAAAGTAGATAAAAATCAAGTCATGTTTTAATCTTAGTTAGTCTCTTGTAATGATGATCCAGAAGAGGCCCTAATTATGCTGTTACATGACTTAAATAGTCTTGCTATTGCAGATAATTACATTTGCAACATGCCTTGAAAGTGTTAGTGGAGTTATGGAGCTGATTCTAAAATAAATTTCTCATTTAATGTGTCCTTACAGAGGCAGATACATCTCTGTTTGAAAATGTGAAATTAATTTCTCTAGTGTGGTAACACCACTTTTTTTGAGTTTAAGGCGATGTGTGCCTCAGAGGCCACTTGTGTCTGTCTTCACATTTTATTCTGTTGGGAAAGCAAAAAAGGTTTTCCTATGTCATCCAAAATGGGAAGTTCATCTAGCAGATTTACCCCAAGAACACAATGTTTTCAACAAAATTACAGTTCGTAGGCAGGACACTTCACCAGTCTCTAGATTGCGCTCAGAACTTAGTGATTTCCATTCCAGTAATTAGGGAAACCAGATATGGTTTTATATTATTTTGTTTTGACCATGTCAGAGCTGTGATTTGTTGCTTCTAAACTGTCTCACTAGGAACCTTCTCTGTCTTTTGTGTATTGTAGGGAGGATGGAAGTGATAATGTGGGAAAATTTAAGCAAACATTTTGCTTCCAATTTTAGCTCTCACTCCTAACACTCCTGAATATTTATCCACGTCTATCTTTATAGCTTGAAGTTATAGCAATTTTTAAACAATTATTGAATTATATTTTTCTCAGAAATCTTTTATGTGTATATTATGCAAAGAGATCTTGGAATGCCAAGAGTAATGGAGAACTCAGAAATATGTAATAAATGCTAAAGTGCATAAGAAGTCAGAGGACTTCAGCAGAAATACAGTGGGATTCAATGAGAGGATCATCTTCTCAGCTGCTTCTCACATTATATTTTTTGTTTATCCTGGAAATCACTTGCAGTCAAATTACCGATTTGTACAGAAGAATTAGTTAAAAGAGAAAAAGAATATTTTCTAAAAATGGGATTTTAAATTTGTCCCTTGTTGATTGTACTTACAGGGATCTGGAAGATGCGTCCTTATGCAAATGCTCTTTCTTTTATTTTCTGAGGGTGGCAACACCTCGAACTTTTAGTGTATTCAGAACCACACTTTAGTTTCCTTTTCTGGCACGTCAAAAAGATGGGTCAAAGTGCTGGATCAGAATGAAACTGTGCACCATCTGTTTTACTGCAGCAAACAGTGCTAGGAAAAGGTCATAATCTGTATAAATAGAATCATGGAATAGTTTGGGTTGGAAGGGACCTTTAAAGGTCATCTAGTCCAAACCCCCTGAAATTAGCAGGGACAACTAGATCATGTAGTCCTTGTAGCTCAGTGAGAAGAATAGATGCGGTATCATTCCAAGCGTTTTTCTTTCACATGATGCTTTTCCTCACTGTGCCAAGTGTCTGCAGGTAAAAGAAGGCAACAACATTTCAGGAAAAGCCAGTGAGATTAAAAGGCCACCACACTCCTGCTGTCATGAGGATGATACTTTGTCACCATATTCTCTCTCATGAGTAAAGCGCTTCCTTGTTCCCTCACTGTTCACTTATTCAAGCCTTTGAGCAAACTACCATGAGAGGCTGCACATCAGTATTCAAGGCACACCGTGATGTGAGGTATCTGGAAGGGGGGCTTGACTTGTTCCCTTCTCAATAGGATTGAAATTGCTGAGATCTCACAGACCCCCTTTTTCCAAAGCTCCTCAAAGGGTTTCACAAAGTTAACCATATTTAGGGGGCAATAAACAGCTTGTTGAAAGAAAAGTGAAGGATTAGCCCTCGACAGAGCCAGTGCTCTAGCTTTTTCCCCTGGACAGCACTGCCTCTCCGGAACATCCTATGCACCGTGCCTTGTCTCACTGGGAGCTGTGGAGGAACCTGTTACATCAAGGACTGGGATGGCAGGTGCTTTCCCAGGGGCTGTCTGTTATGTGCCTGTGGCATCCCCTTGTCCTGCTCTGCCCAGGTCTCCCAAAACTGCCCTGCAGGCTTCCTGCATACCCAGCCACCATCTCTGCATTCCACATTATTAGCAGGATTGTGTTCAGGACTATGAGAGGGAGCGGTTCTTTTCCCAGAGGGTGTGATGGATTTGCAGTAGGGGATCTGCGGCAGTTGGTGCTTGGCAAGTGCTGTGAGAGGCTGTGGGTCAAGCAACTCAGGGAAGCTATTAACAGTCTCTGTTGAGAAGCTTATATTGCCTCAATAACATGGATCATTAATTTTGCTTTTTAATCATTAAGAAAATGCCTTTGTTTGATGGAATGTTTGGGACAAAGTTAGATGTAAGAAACTTTTCTGCTTTTCTTACTCATGTAGCACTAGCTATTACTAATTCACTAGGCTTTTAACTAACCTCTTTTTCATAATTTAAAGCTGATGGAATAATTCTATTTGTATGTGTACAAATTAGTTGCTGCTAAATCATTATTTTGAGCTGTCTTGCTTCCTGAGCACTCTGAGTCTGTCGATGAGAAACCCAGAGCAATAGAAATGTAATGCAAGCAAATTAAAGGAAGTGTTACAGGGATCTACCCAAGATATTTATCCTGTAGAAATGCCAGTTCCTAATGAAATTATGAAGAAATTAGTGGAATTTATTCCTGCTAATATACATTATTTTCTCCTTTTTAAAAATGTTCACTACAAGATTAAGATGTCTTCTTAAGTTCCCTCTCTCTCTCTCAGTGTACAGCCTGTTGTTCTCTGCTCAGTGCCATTTTCACTTGGTTCCCTCTCCTAAAAATCAAACAGGTAAATAATCAGTCTCTGGGGCAGGCTGTGATTCATAAAGGAAATAAGCAGTGCACCATGCACAAAAAATTGAGTGGATGGGTTAAAAAGAATATGTGCGTCTCTCTGACTGTTTTCCTACCACCACCCCATGCAATGAAGGACATAAATGGGTGTTGGTGGCCAACCTATAACCTTTTGTCTTAGATGTATGTGGTTGTACAAGAGTCACCAACAAGAGCAGGATTTGCAGCTCCTCCCAAGGGTCTGCAGCAGCTGCTGTGGTGCTTTGCCCACAGAGGAAGGGCTGGAGCCCAGGCAGCTGAACCAGAGCACCAAGGGCTTGTGCCAGTCTCCGCAAGCTGACTGCCGCCAAGAGCGCTCAGTACAACAAAGTGACTGAGTGACTGTGTGTTTTTTGTGTCCGTTGCAAATGATGATTACTGCATCCAAAGATGCACAAATGGCATCTGCCTATTCCCAGAGCCAGGTTCACCCCAAGCAGCTGGGAGTGAATGCCTCTCTGGAGACGGTCTCTGCTTTCCAACCCAGTACAAGTGCCTTTTTCACACCCTTGTTCCCCATTAGGCTGACAACACCTGCTATACCACTGCCTGCTTCTCTCCTGGATCCCAGTCTGTTCTACTTACTGAGGTGTCCCTGAGGTGACCAGATTAAAAAATATCTTCTATGTGTACTGGGCACTGTACAGATTTCTTGAAAGTGAACATCTTGCATTTAGCTAACTGAGGTTATTAATGCAGAAAATCAGTGCCAGTTTGTTATGTTTGGAGCCTTTTCATTCTATGTTCATTAACATCTCACTGTGGTGGATTTTTTCAGTTAATTCTTTGAGAGGCTTTTTATATTAAAAAATCATAGAAAGCTTTTTAAGATTAAAATTAATATTATTGAGTTTCTTTTACTATCAGTATAACTCTTGAAGGCTTTTTAAACCATAAATAAACCTTACCAGTCCAGCTTCTAAACTTACCATGAACCATAGAAAAGTAGTAAACAAATTACAAGCAAGCAGTGCATTTCAAAGTATGGCTTACAAAATTTTTATTGTCTTAATAACCTGAAATGCTAAAAAAACACCAATAATGTTGTGGTCAACCTTAAGGACAGCCCCAGAGAATGCAAACTGTAGTGTTACAGAGAGACGATGTTTTTACAGGGGCACAACTGTTACAGGATAGGGATGAGTTTTCCTTGGCCTTTGCTAAAGGCCCATGCTTTCCCCACTGTGTAAAACATCAAGAAGCACAATGATGATTAAAATCCATTCATATGGTTCATGATTCCTCACAACCTCAAAAATTGGATTTATATTGCTGTTTTGTCATATTTAGTATAGATATGCTCCAGTGCTGACAGCAGTGCAAATGCAATTACAATGCATCTACGTCTCCCATTGCCTGTTCTGCTGCTACTCCTTATTAGGCTCATTCCCAATGGAGTCTGGCAAGGTACAGTTTTTAATGTGGTAAATGAAATCATAAAATCACAGAATAGTTTAAATCAGAAGTGGGTCATCTAGTTCAACCTTCACTCAGAACGAACCCAACAGAATAAGGTGATACTGGACCTTCTCTAATCAAGTTTTGCATTTCTACAGAGAATGAATTTGTTTCCTGTTTAATTTGGATTTTCATTGGGTCCATTGCTTCTCATCCCATCGCCATCTGTCCCTGAGATGATTCAGGCTGTTTCCTCTGTTGAGCCTCTTAAGGCTGAACAAACCCAGCTCTCAGCCTCCCCTTGCATGTGCTCGGCTCCAGTTCCCTGACCAATTTGGTAACCCTTTACCAGACTTACGTCAGACAGTGAACTTGATTGTGCTGTGAAGGATAGAGATTAAACACTGCTGTGTAGGAGAGAGAATGGGAGGAGAAATGGAGAAGAACTTACTCTTTCCAGGTTTCATAAAAGTAGGAAGAAACTCTGGAGATGCTGCACCCAGACTGGGTGGGGATCTGAGGGGAGTGCTGTGACAGCTGAGTGAAGTAACTTCTCCTCTGCTCTGCAAGGACACCACTTATATCAACCTGTGCCAATGACTACTTGATTTGTTAAAAACAAAAGGGAAGAGCTTGTGGAGTCCTCTTTGGCATGAGAGGGTGGCTCAGAAAGGTGAGGAGTTCTGGAGAAAAGAGAAGGACAGGGGTTTAGTGGGCAGGATGGATTGAGAGTTTTAAGGGATATGAACCCTGATTCACCAGTTTTGGTGAAGTCTGAGAGGCTTGTGTACAGTCTGGGGGTGATGAGTAAACATGATTGCCCCAGATAGGTAATGGAAATGGATGAGGATGTGCAATGGACAGTATAAACTGTCAGCATAGACTGCTGGAAAACATAATCTAAAATTGCTTTTGGCCTCTAAACTTCCCTGTTCAAACACAACACCAAAAGGATCCTTAGCACCACAATTAGAGCCACATGAGAGGGAAGATATTACCTTGTCAAACTCATTTTCCTTGAGCCCAGCTGCTGAGTTGTGACAGTGATGCTCAAGATCCGGTTGTCTCAAAGAGTGAACATATTTCCCATGGCCTCATGTCAATTGCAGGTTCAACAGAGTCTTCAGCTCCCCTTCAGTGCTCTTTGCTCTGCTTGCACAATTCACAGTGCTTCAGACTTTGTGTTTTGCCCTTCTAACCCATCTACTTTGATGGTGCTTTAAGGACAATACAGTCAAACCCATACTGATAGGTAAACTTTGTTTTGCCAGCTGACAGACTGCCTCTAATATGCACAACATAAGTCAAGCATAGATAGACAAGGAGCCAATCATGGCCTGTGGGTTTGGACTCTCAAACAGACCTAACACCAAGCTGCACTAGAGATTGACAGTAGTAGAAGTTCTTGGAATCTTGGCCTGTCTTCCCCAGGTCTGTCTCACACAGGTCCCCATTCTTTCTCTCCTTGTTCATTCTCCCTGCCAGGTTGCCTCAAGCAGTATGTCAAAACCTTCTGGTTTTCTCCAAAAGGTAGCTGTAGATAGACACGTTCCTGATACTTATCACTTGGTGTTTAGGTGGTTGAAAGTGCTCTGCAATTCTTTGAGTCTCTGCCTGCCAGCTGTCAGCTCTGGTCACTGTGTTTGCAGCTGGCGCAGAAGAGAAGATGCCATCTTAATTCAATGTGGGTGTTGCCTGTTGTCGCAACATCAGGCCCCCGGCCAGGTAATAATTAGCATTGATTTCATGATTCACAGAAGGTTGATTAATCTCTTTATTATATTATATATCATTATTAAGACATTTATTGTTTTTATAGACAGTTACAATACACCTGGACTTAACTGTTCTACTAATTTAAATACTCTTACTATTGGTTACTTAAGAAACTACTCTTTGGTAAACAAATCTCTATAACACATTCTACATGTTTATAAGAACAGGTGTAATAAGAATTGTTTCTCATTCTTTTCTCTGATCTTCTCACAGACTTTTCTCCGGGACAATGCCTGGACAAGTTGTTTTTCTTTGTGGCTAGAGAGCTGCTGCCACATTGCCTCGAGCTTTTTGTGTAATGCTGGCCATTTACTCCTAAAATCAAAATCTACTGTCGTTTTACTTGCATGACTGTTGAACAAGTCTCCATGAGATGAAGCTGTCATGTAAGAAGCGTCCTCAGACAGTGTGGTAAAGCTCACACAGACTCTATCAGGATGAGAGATGGGTTGATGTCACCATGAATATCCCTAATATCCCTGTTGTTGGTTAGACTGACGATCTCTCTCCCTTCTTCATAATTTTTAAAAAAAATTTAAGTACTGGTTGGATACCCTTGATAATTCCAGTATCCAAAACATTTTTGGGACAAGCCATGCTACTACTGTGCTCTAAGGGCAGGACCACTGCTGGAGGAAGTGACCTCTTTCCAGTTTAGAAGCTCCATGACATTCTACAGGGAATGAAGAGGCAAAAAGAGATGCTCCAAATGACTTGCTTTCAGTGCCTGCCAATGCATCTAAGTGGTGGTGCAGGCCCTCTGAATTTGGTATATTCTCATGTTCACCAGAATTGCTCTTTCTGTGTGACTTAGGAAGAGTTATTTTCATTAAAGCATGTTGGAGAGTATGGAGGTGTCAAATCTGACCATCAAAATGGAAGGATTATTTCCTTTTAATTTACCTTGTGTGGGCTTCAGGACTTCTGAAAACTGGGCCACATTTTGATTGCTGTCTATTTTAAAAGGGAAACTTGCAGGCTTACACTTCAGTAAAAATGACCCAGTTGTGCATTTTTCCTTTCAAAACCACCAGAACCACAGCTGCTCTAAGCCTGTGTGAAGCACATTCCTTCTTGTCTCTTAGCTTGTCTCCTAGCAGCTGGCTTGTGGGTGTGTGTGTATTTTTAAAAAATCACTTAAGTGTGAAAAAAAGCAGATTGATTATGTTAAAGGAAAGGAATTCTTTATCAATTTTTCTTTCTCACTCTCCCCAAACTGTGACAGGTATGTAGAGGTGAGAAAGGCCCATCCCTGCAATCACAGCAGGATGTTGGGATAGCTCCATGCTTTCTCTGGAAGATCCTGTATGCATGCCAAAGCATTGTGTAGTCTACCAGCTTGTGAAAATTCAGTGGTGAAGTCTCTGCCATGACAATGCTGCCAGTGAAAAAGGCAGCCCCCATTTACAGTACAATAATATGTTAACTGCATACTGAGATGGCGGTAGATTTTTGCCTCTTTGAGTTCCTCTCAGTACTTATTAGATATGAGAAAATCTGTGCAGTAGTTTACATCATTCTTCCTGTAAAATTACATTGTTTTATTTTTCAGGCAGTTTCCAGTCTCCCCCAATTAAACCAGCACTTTTGCTGTGATACGTGTCTTGCTTAAGAGATGAGGGTTTTTCCTATTTGATTCATGTAATTTCATTTTGGCTTTGAATTTTTAAGCAAGTGGAATAAATTGTGACAAAGTGCAGTGTTCACTCAACATCTGGATACTTTTGTACATTTCTCAACTCATTATGATAGTTAATACCAATTAACTGTGTTTCCAAGATTTTTACAGGCCATCTGCATTACTATAATTTCTTCCCTGCAATTAAATGAGGATTTTAAAAACTACTTTTTCCCTGCTAGTGCTACAGGTGTTTGATATTATAAATGTTGGGATGACTGTGGCTCGGGTGAGCTCCTGAAGCTAGCATGTGTTCCTGTGGTTGCTGTGTCCTGCAGACTTTTCCTGTGGTCCCATCACAGTATCTGCCTCCCTACTCCCAGCAGTGAGGCATCTCCAGCTGGCAGCTGTGCAGGGCTGTGCCAAATCCTGCTGGGATTTTGCTCAGACTTAGGCACTTGAATTTGATCTTTTTGTCCTCTTAGATCTGTGCATGAAGACAGCACTCTGAATGCAGAAAGGTCACTGCTATTTGCAATTCCCTCTGAAACTAATTATTATGGCTGTTTTCATAGAATCGTAGAATTGTTTAGGTTGGAAAAGACCTTTAAGATTATCAAGTCTAAGCATTAGCCCAGCATTGCCAAGTCCACCACTAAACCATGTGCTTCAGTGCCACATCTACACATATTTTAAATACCTCCAGGCATGCTGATTACCCCACTTCCCTAGGCAGCCTGCCTCCAATGTATGCACATCCTTTTGATGATGAAATTTTCCCCACTATCTGATCTAAACTTGCCCTGGTGCAACCTGAGGCCATTTCCTCTTGTCCGGTTGCTTGTTACCTGGGAGAAGAGGCTGACCCCCACCTCATCACAACCTTCTTTCAGAAAGCTGTAGAGAGATAAGGTCTCTCTCGAACTAAATAACCCCAACTCCCTCAGTTGCTTCTCTCAGTTGCTTTGGAGACTTTTGCTCCAAACCCTTCCCCAGCTCCATTGCCCTTCTCTGGACACGCTCCATGAGAACACTGTGGGAAATGGTGTTAAAAGCTCTTCTAAAGTCCAGGCAGTGGACATCCACAGCCTTTCCCTCATGCACTAAGTGGGTCAACATGTCACAGAGTGAGATGAAGTTGGTCAAGCAGGATCTGACTTTCACAAACTCATGCTGGCTGTGCTGACCCCTGATTGTCCTGTACATGTTGCATGATGGCACTCAAGGTTATCTACTCCATGACTGCAGTCGTGTTGAAAAACATGTAGTCCCCCAAATCCTCATTCTGATCCTTCTTGTAGAAGGGTGTCACCTAGGCTAACGTCCAGTCTACTGGGACCTTCCTGTTTAACCAGGACTGCTTGTAAATGACGGAAAGTGTGGATGTTATCTTTTGTGCTCTTGTGGGACATCAATGTAATATTTTGTAAACTTGGTTAAAACCATAA
>JAYDZK010000001.1:47900170-47935685 GCA_034509185.1 Euphonia xanthogaster
GACATCAATGTAATATTTTGTAAACTTGGTTAAAACCATAATACATACATATATATATATATATATATATATAAATAATGTTTTTTTGTACCAGCTGAAGCCCTGAGTTTTAAGCCATTTGGTTAGAGTGGGGATACCTCTGGTCCACAGGTATGGAGGACTTATTTCAGGACTAGTGCTTAGTGCTCTGAACCTCTACTGCTAAGCAGCTCAAAACAGATCCAGTACTGTCCTGTTTAAAAGTCTAGACAGTGGCTAAATCATGACAGAAATAGAGACAATAAATTCCTTCAAAACCTCATTAGGACTGTCCTTTTCAAGAAAACACAGTGAGGCCACTTTGTCTTCATTGTCCTGTCTGCTTTGATTGCTGTATATTTATGATAAAATCTAAACTAGGGCTATTAAACTCATCACTAAAAATTAATAGCCAGGAAATAAATTGAAAAATCGAAGTACTCCAGAAAAAGAGGGCTCCCATTTCAAAGACTGAGCACATGCACCCATTTCCCAGAACATAACCTTCAGGCAGACAAGATGGACAAAGTGGACAAGGGAAAAATTTACCTTAGAGACACTCATGTCCTTAAACAGAAGACTTATGAAAAAGACAGTTCATAGAAGACTAGGTCTATGAACTCTCCCAGAATGGAGCACTGGCTTGTGGCTGTGATCCTGAGACCAGCCTCCCCAAGGAGAAGTTACTCTTTGTGAATCACAGTCTAAATGTCAGCTGGACTGATGCTTTCCCCCACATGATGTTTAGAACATGTGCAGAGCTGTGTAGAACATGTGCAGAGTTGTTGGATGACTACATATTCCTTAGTTTAAACCTGTTCCTTATTCTTTCAAGTGTCCCTGAGAGTGATTACTTCTCTCTTTTTTTATGAGTCATCACTTCATCTTTTGCGTAAGTAAAAGGCAGGTTGACTCAACTCAACCTTTTCACAGCCCTGATAATATATTGATTAAGTCTTGTTTTGGGCTAGAGAGACCCATGGTCATAAGAAAAACAAGAGAAAAATCTCAGTTTTAATTTTTTCTCCATAAGCTGTCTTTAGACTTCATTGAATTTCACAGAAGTAGGAAGAGTCGTAAACATGGTTTTGTGTTTCTGGTTTGACTATTGGACATATATTCATGTTATATAAATCATGAATAGCTAAAAGGATTCATTCAGAACAAAAAAACCCCACTTATGGGGTGTGGTTTTTTTGTAGCCAGCAAATACTTACTGCACAAGAAAATACTTGCTGCACATGAGTGTTATATATTTTATTGCAAGATGGATTAGAGGTACAGAAAATGTTTTTTAAAGTAAAATCGCATATTATATTTTTCTGAATTTGCCTCATTGTTCCCAGGTAGATCCCTCATCAGTGCTTTGTGATGATATCCATGCAAATTTAGCAACTTTGAAAAAGAAGGATAATGAACTGTCATGAGCTGGCTGGTACTGACAGGAGGAACACTTTCAGCATTAAAGCTATTGCAGGGGAAAATTTTCTGAGTCCTGTATTAGAAATTCCCTGATAGCAGTTTTCTCTTGGAAGCTTACCATACTGTCCAGGACTGAGTTGCAGTTTAGGGGACTTCTGAGGGGAAGAAACTCACAAATAAGCTGAATGTGAGGGACTCACTGTGACTTTGCTGGAAGTCTGCAGTGTGAAGATTGAATAGCCTGGTCAGAAAAGGATGAAGATTTGGGAATGGTTGAGAGAAGTAGTGCAAGCTGTTCCTCTGGAGGGAATTCTGAGTTATGTTTGCTGAAGGCTATTATCTTCACAGCAATCCTGTTTAAAATAAATTTGTACATACTTGATCTCAAACATTGTGATTTGTGTGAGATATGCACAAATAATGCATCCTAAATTTCTCTGACTGCATATGGATATATGTTCTATTGCCTATGAAACAAAATGATACACCGGGATGAATTTACAGGAGAACTAAAGTCTGCCTGAAAGAATTACAGTGAGAATTACAGCAAAAGTACTATCAGAGTACTCTAACTTTTGTTAGCTGAAGAAGATCCATCATATATATCACTTGGGAGTAAATAATAGCAGTGTGGGACACAACACTTGGGGCTTGTTCCTCAACATGCAGCAGGATAGAGCTGTCAAAGTGTTCATCGTCTTTGTGTCCAGCTATTGTTCTTGTATGCTCAATCCTTTCAATTATATTTTTGCATGGTCTGTGACTGAGGTCTGTAATTAAATCCTACCAAAAATGAAAGCCATCCCTTGCATGTAGAAACATGCTTTGCAATTTATGATATAAATGAAAATATGATTTTGCATTAATCAGTAAAGACAGGAGGACTGTCAGATCGCAAACAGTTTGTAAACACTACACTGAGATTTCATGAGAGAAAACTTTGGTCTCTTCGAGGGTCTCCTTGGTACAGTGCCATAGGATAGAGCCCTGGAAGGAAGAGGGGCCCAAGAGAGCTGGATGATTTTCAAGGATTGTTGCCTTCAGGCTCAAGCGCAATGCGTCCCTACAAAGAGGTAGCTTACAGAGGGTGAAAGCAGGGGAAGGGTAGCCTGAGAGGAATACAGAGAAATTGTCTAAACAGCCAGAGATCTGGTAAGCAAAGGCAGAGTACTGGGAGAAGTAAAACCGGACGACTATAAGGGTAATATACATTAGCAATAAAAGAAAAACTATTGAAACTGTGGGTCCTCAAAAAAGATGTGGGAAACCTAGTTACCCAGGTCTCCGTGGGTAGACCAGGGTACTCATGAAAAGTTTGAGGTACTCATGGCTTTATTGCCTCACCAGTGAGCATTCCAGACACTGCATCCAAGTTGCAGAAGGTGGTGGCAGGGAGTGTGAGAATGAGGATACTCTCGTTGTTGGAGAAGGCCAGAGATGGGCTTGTATGAACCTCATGAAGTTCAACAAAGACAAGTGCACTAAGTCCTGCACCTGGGTCAGGGCAATCCCAAGCACAATTATATGCTGGGTGAAGAATGGATCAAGGTTAGCTCTGGGGAGAAAGACTTGGAGGTACTTGTGAATGAAAAGCTGGACATGGGCTGGCAGTGTGCACTCATGGCCCAAAAAGCCAGCTGTATGCTGGGCTCCATCAAAAGCAGTCAAGGAAGGTGATTCTTGACCTGGCCAGCAGGTCAAGGAAGGTGATTCTCCCCTTCTACTCTGCTTTTGTGAGACCTCTCCTGGATTGCTGTATCCAGATTTGTGTTCCCCAACAATAGAAGGCGTTGACCTGTTGGAATGAGTCCAGAGGAGGGGAACTGCATTGGTCACAGGATTGAAGCACCTCTCCTTTGAAGATAGGCTAAGAGCATCTGGGCTGTTCAACCTGGAGAAGAGAAGGCTTCAGGGACGCCTTATAGAAGCCTTCCAAAAAGTTAGAGAGGGACTTTTCACAAGGACATGTAGTGATAGGACAAAGAGGGATGGCCTTCAGCTGAAGAAGGGTAGGTTCAGATTAGATGTAAGGAAGAAATTCTTTACTCTAAGGATGGTGAGGCACTGGAACAGGCTGCCCAGAGAGGTTGTGGACCCCTCATCCCTGGAGGTGTTCAAGTCCAGGTTGGATGGGGCTCTGACTAAACTGGTTTAGTGGAAGGTTCCCTGCCAATGGCAGCAGGGTTGGAACTGGATGATCTCTAAGGTCCCTTCCAACCCAAACCATTCTATGATTCTATAAATGCAGATTATAAAAATAATTTTACTTTTAAGAATTAAACTATTGAAATGTATTTGAGGTTGTATTTGTATTTTGCTGCTAGAAACAACATCATGACTGGTGCAGAAGCAAGAGAACTGCATTGTAGAACACCAGATATCTCTGGATATCTGTAAGTCTTCAAATAGCTATCACTTGGTCATGACAGAAAATTAAAAAGTACTGTTTTTTAGATTTATCCACAGTTAAAATAATACAGTGCAAACTGGAGTTACTGACAAAATAGATTAGTTACTTTTTTCAACCGAGAAAGCAATTAAAGGGTTCACTGAAAAAATGTATTTCCTTTTGTGGTCCATGATTCCTCAAACAATTAAACGTCAAAATGCTTTTCATGGTTTGTTACTAAACAGTTGAAAGAGAAATCATCCATTGTGTGTCTATTTTAAAGACAACAATGAAGCTGGAGAAAGATAATTAATATTTACTTTCACCCAACTGCATTTCTCACATCATGAAAACATCTCAGTGAGCAATTAATCATTTTACCTTGAAAGCTTTGCATCATAGCATCGTAGAACTGTAGAACAGACTGTCATGTGTTGGAAGGGACCTTTAAAGATTGTCTGGCCCAACCCTCTGCAATGAGTATCAAACTTTTTAATTGCTCTTTTCCTTGTCTACCAAAGGAGTTTTAGAATTACCAGGAGTTCTATCTTATTTTGTTAACAAGAATACATAGAAATGTTGAGGCATGTCACCTTTACAAAGTCATTGAAAGGATATGAAATTGGTTTTCAAACTATTAAATATAATAAGTTATGCAAAGACCTCCTGGTTGACATGAAAAAAATTAAATTTATATAAAATTTCAAGTTATTATAAAAGGGTAATGATGAAGAGAATTCAGTAGCTAAATACCATTTAAATTTATTTCACACTGTATTCCAAATGTTGAGGATACATCCTTAAAATGAGAATCAGCAATTCCCATATACCTTCAAATTTATGACCTAATCTGTTAACTGAAGAATAATTTACTATGGTGAGTTACTAGGAAGCCAAAGACTTTTGGGATGATTCAGTGATTTTTTTTTTTTCATGGGGAGAGGGGGGGTGGAACGCAACCAAAAAAAAAAAAAAGGAAAAAAAGAGCCTGTTCTGTAGGAAGACAGAGAAACCCCTATGTTGTGTAGGGGTTGAGGGGAATATATGAGCCTCTGTCACCAGACTTGTCTTAGAAGAAGGTGCACTGTTTGATCGTTGAAGACTAGCTATCTTGGTATCAATAAGCTCACCAAGATTGTTACACTTCTATAGGCCTTCATCCTTAAATTCAACAGCAGAATAATTAGTTTTCTTATGTAAATAGGAGTTCATACATTGCAGCAATATGCTACATGTTGTTTCTAAGGCTAGTCTTTCAATCACACAGTTTCATCTGTATGCATAAAGGCTTTTGTTAACTTATTTAAAAAGTGATACTGAAATAAACAATATGTTAAATTGATGTTAAGCACAGTTTTAAACAGCCTTGATCCCAACTGTACCCTTTGCTTTGTGATTTCTGTACTATTTCCCCACAGACACTACCTTTTTAGTGAGTGCCTCTTTCGTAAAAAGAGCTGAAGACAGTTAGATCTGAGGTCAGGATATCCTTCTATACTGTCTAGACAGATAAAACCCCAGTTTCATTTTATCTAACTTAAAAGACTTAACTGAGATATCTAGGCAGGCTCAACCTAGGTCAATAGAGAAAGCATATCCCAGAAATGAAGAGAGATGTCATGCATCATAGTTCATGCTGTTCTGAAAGGGGATGAAACATGAACTACTTATCTGTACATTAAGAAGTGAACACACTGCTGTCTGTGATGCAAAGTTTGATTCATATATATTAATCTATTAAAGATGTCTGTTCAGCCAACACTTTTACAGTTTAGTCGCAGGTAAAAAAACTCCATCCAAATGGTTCTAAAAATCACGATGTAGTAAAAGATGCCCTCGTGAGGATGTTTAAGTTGAAAAGTGGCTTCATCCAAGAAAAAAAGGACACATGTTTAAGCAGCCTTCCATCGACCTGATCTCTGGATATGCAACAGTGTTTCAGGTGTGGGCATCATGAGATGCTCTTCTTCCAAGCATTCTGTTCTTGCATGCACGTGGGCACAACATCTAAGGAAGAGCTATTAGCATAGGATAAATGTCTGTTCTTTATCAGCATGTACATGCTTGTTTGTTCATGTATTTACAGTAATTCAGCTTAGCATGATATTAAAAACTGAAAGATGAAAAGGTAAGAAGCAAACTAAGACAGAGAATGCCAGCTCACCCAGATTTACTAGCAAATCCCAAGCACCCAACAAAACAAATACACATCAAACTGTGCCTCAGCAACAAAAGAAAATGAAGCTAAGCAGCCTGTGCAGCTTTGCCATTCACTGCTTTCATGGCTAGCAGCAGCACAAGACCTTGCAAGACATATGAGAAAGCATCAATCAGGGAAAAAAAGAATCCTAGTCTCAGCACCATGCACTTCCCATAAGGGAAAACTATTAAAGTGTGCCTGAATGTTCTGAACTTGAAAGTAATATGTTTCTAGAAATATATGTTTTATAGCTCTTGATCTTGAGGCATCGCTAGCTTTTACATTCAGATAATTTCCTTACCATCCTGGAGGGGCTGCTGACATTACAACAGATTGAGCATGAAGATCTGGCTAATTTTTCAGAAAGAAATGCACTTTCCCACAGAATACAGCTGAAAGCAGCAGTTACATAGGGCTAGGAGGGGAACAAAGAGCTGCCAGAGCCCAAGAGCTGACAGGTTGGACAGGAACCAAGGTCAGCGTAGTGCAAATCCATGCTGTGATCTAGTAGCAGATGCCTTGTGAGGAAAGCACCAGAAAACAGCCCACTGCAAGTATGGCATACTTTCCACTCAGAAATGTCTCTTCCACTGGTGATGAAAACTGCAAATCTGTGTTAGGAATCCCCTTAGCCACAGAAATTCCTCTCTTAGGGAGGACTTCCAAATCACCTTGCCACTAGTTTGTGATAATACCAGGTATTCGTTGTTTAAAACCTACAAGTCTTCAAATTATTGTAATTTTTTGGCCACATATTCTAGTCTTTTGTGTTTTGGCACGAGAAGAATCTTGCTGAAGTACCTATGGAGGGTGCAAGACACAAAGCTTTTTTTTTTTCAAAGAACAAAATATAACATCTAACTCATAATGAAACTAAAATGGAAACAGCATGTGTCAAGAAGGATTTTTGAGGAAAATTTGTATTCTCTCTCGGTAGTAGACACAGCCAATTATAGGTTACCAATGAAGAGTTTGCAGTTGTTTGATGTCTTTTAAAAAATTTTTAGTATTCTTAGTATCTCTTACTAAATTTGAAATATTTTTTAGATTTTGTCTTCCATGACTTTTGCAGCAGCATGCGCTTGTCAGTGCTAGCTGTGATGATGTTTAGAGGAAGCAGTTTATTTTTCTTTTGGATTCAGTTCAGTCTTGATGGCAGTTATTTTCTTACAAAGATGCTGGGTTTTCTGGAACTTGTTCTACTGAAGTTTGTGTTTTCTTTAGACACATTCTATATTTACCTTTTTCTTGTTGTTGCAATTTTTAGGACATCACAGTATTATGAAGCAGACCATTTTTCTCACTTTTGGGCTTTTTAGATGTATGTACATAAGCAGACAAACATATGTACATAAATAGAAAAACATATAATATTCAGTATGAATTACATACATTGTATGATGCATATGTATAACTTGCATCATATTTCCAAGAGAAGGTGTACTGGATATTTTATTAGACTGTATTACAGACATCAGTTAAAAAACTATTTTCGGCATTTTTTTATTTCATTCTTCTATTATTTAACTTCAGGACACGTGACTGAAGAGCCTTATGTTAAAGGCTGCATCCTGCTAGCAGCAGAAGCAATTCGGTATCCTTTGAATTCCTTTGGAATTAAGGACCTGAAGGACCTTACAAGAATGAGCCATAGTTGTCACTTACTGGCCTCCCACACCATAAACCCACAAACCAGAAGGGGCCCCTGTGGCTCTGCACAAACTGATGCGAAAGTCTGGAATGTTTCTGGTAGTGGATTGAACCACTGCAGAACAGAGTAGGACAATCACATCACTGGAATGTCTGGCAATGTCCTGATGCACCCCAGGATATAACTGGTTAAGCATTTGCACTCACCATTAAAATCAGGCAGGCTATTAAATGATTTTCTTGTCTCAGTTTCCTAACTCAGTGGTTCTGGTTTTACAATAGTAGAAATATATCCCCTGCTGTGTGCTGTGCCACGATGAAGTGGTGAGGTGACCCAGACGTGAGCAGCCCTGTGTTGCAGAGCCAGCAGAGGTACAGCCATCATACTGACAGGTGAAAAAGCTCTACTTCAGCCTCATGTCTGGTCTTTGGTGTGGGTTTTTTTTCCTCTTGATTCCTGTGTGGAGATCACTGCTTTAGAGGTTAGCTTAATGCTGTGGGATGTAAAAGTGCTTTCATGGTCTGCGTTGCCACACCACAGGGAACACAAGTTTGGTAAGATTAAATTGATTGAACAAAATGCAGTGAAAAAAGAGACTGACAGTGCTTGAGGGAGGTGGGGCCTGATCTGCAGATTCCAGGATGGACATGGTATGGGATGCAAAATGATAGGAGCTTTCGGCTCTTTTTATCAATTATTCTGAAATTGCCTCAGTTGTTAGAATGCAGGCCTTTTAATTGAACATCTTGATACACATTCCCAATTTCTAGAGTGAAACTATATTTCTTTTAAATAAATTGTGAATTAGAATCCAGGAGAAAATTCCGTATAAGTGTGAAATGCTGGTGAATTATGCCATTTGGAGTCTGAAAGTCAGAAAACACGTCTCTCTCTGCTGCCTGGGGAGCTGGTAGTGCTGGGAAGGGGCAAGGTGCTTACACTGAAGCAGGGGCTTTCCTCCTCCTCTGTTCCATGAGCAGTCAGTAATGGGGTGCCTTTGTGCCCTCTCACAGGGGTGCAACCCAGACCCAAGGGAAGGAGGGACAAGATGAGGAGTGTAACACTGCCTGACTGCAGCACATTGTCTCTTGGCCTGCCTTGTACTGACAGCCTGGCACTGCTTAAGGCTGTTCTCTGTGATTGCTCCTGGGGTTTCATCAGCTCAAAACCCATGTGATGATACCCTTCAGCACTTCCTGAGACTCAGGATGGCCATGACTCTTGTGCTGCAGCCAACAGGGCTCTGCTGCTCAGGCTTCTGGTTTTTTATTCTTGAGGTAATTTACTGATATAGAAGATGCTGAATAATTCACTGGATTGGCTTCAAATTTCTCTAGAAATTAAAGATTAGTTAATTCCACATAATTTTGGCTTTCCTGCTTTGTTTCAGAATTGGCCAAGCTGACATAGGAGAGTGGGCAGGTGCCTGGGGCTGTGATGGGTTTTGGGTCAGAGTGGTTGGTACCTGCAGGAAGGACTGGCCAGGTGCTTCACTGTACTGCTGTAGGGGCCTGTGGATGTGCATCAAGCCCACAGTGATAATGTTCTGCATTAAAAAATAGAAGCAACTTTCTGCCAGGCAGACTTTCCCCTAACTCCTGTCTTTTCATGGTTCCTGTTTATAGTGTGGTCCCACAGACACCATGCCATATTGAGGAAAGTGAGTTGCAGCATAGAGGTGGGAAGGGGTACGAGCTTCCTAAGCCTTTTTGTTTTGTTTTGTTTTGATTTGTTTTGGGGTTTGTTTTTTGTTTTGGTTTGGGGTTTTTTTTTTTTTGGTGTTTTTTTTTTTTTAATGATTTTTGGGTGTTTTTTGGGTGGTTTTTTTCTGATCAAAGAGCAGTATATTAGTTAATTTTGCCTCAGTCTGGGGGAACAGGCTAGTGTCAAGCACTACAGCTTACAGCAGGTCTCCTACTCCTTTAAACCTTGTACAATCATTGGCACCAATGTCAAGGGAGAGTTAAATAAAATATGGTGTGTGGGGTTTAACTGGTTACATAAGAACAAATCAAATGAAGATCAAACCCAAAGTTACCTTGTCACTCTTCCTGGCACCTTGCACAGAAAAATCAGAGTAGATTTTTTTTGAAAGATTGTCAAAATATTACATAGCTTGAAAAATGGAAGATTGGTAAAATCCTCCATCCTGAACTAGAGAAATGCTGCTGTCTTCAGCAGAAATGCCTTCATCATCTTTTCTGTGCAAAGCAACAGCGATTTGCAAGTACACGTTTATTTTCTCTTAGCAAGGACAGATAGCCCACATTTTTACATTTCTAATGGTGAAGAAAGGGCCAAACAAATGAAGGAAAAATTATCTATCTAGCAAAGCTACTAGTCCAGACGTGCTGGAATAGGAAATGGAGCTGGGGAAGACTGGTTACAGTATCAGCCTTGGGGTCGAGACAGAGGCCTGTCTTTTAGACTGTGATTTATGGCCCATTAAAGAAATGGTTATTCATAGAGCACTTGACTAGTCTCTGTTTAGTTCCAGGTCTGTTTAGTGTGAGTTACCAAAACACTTAAAAATTTTCCATGTGCTTTTCCAGCACATTTTCCCCTACTGGGGTCCTTACAGTTGGCAAGGTTGTTTGCAATGGATGAGGACAATTTCTCAGGCTGTGGTTAGTGGGGGAGATGGCTCTCCAGATTTTCTCTGCCTTGAGCTGCAGCTCTGGTTGTGGGGAGGTGGAGGATGTGAACTTGCTGACTAATGACATTCTCAGCCAGAGATGCATCTGCAGCATGTTTTGTTTTTTTTTTTTTTTTTAAGCCCAAACATTTAGTTATTCATTCCTTTACTATGTGCTAATGTATGAAGTTAATGTTGAACTTCAAAGGCATTTTCATGCTGTAAGGGAGAGGTGTCAAATAATGCCGTACAGAGGTGTTTTTCTATCTGTTTGTAATGTGTTTATTTTTATGTTACTTTTTATGGAGCTTTTTCTTTTCTTTTTTTTTTTTTTTAATGTAATCCAAGCTATTTCTGAACCGATTGCTTCAGAACTGCAGGATCTGTTGCTACACACGTTGTGTCTTTGGAGGTTTCTCTGAATCCTTCTACTCTAGTCAAAAGCTGAAAAGAAAGTCTCACCAATAGCAAAGTATATAGCCACCTGAGGTAACCTCTGCAGGGGGAGCAGCTCAGAGTGCAGCACAATCCAGAGTCCTGGGAAGAGGACAGTGTGATACTGGTAGTGGGATACAGTGTAATGCTGGTAGTGCTTTCACAGGGCACATGTACTAAGTTTTTTGTTATATTGTGAACATCCCACAACAATCTCTGTTCCTCAGAAAAGTTGTCCCTTTCCATGCTGCCATCTAACAAATGCCCAGGAGGATACTGTTACTTAATGCTGATTGTCTGTGATTGAGACCACAGGATCCAAGTGCTGAGGAAGCCTGTAAAGGAGCTGTGAGGCAGGTGGTTATTTCTTCCGACCTTCTTCTATGCTGATGCTGTGCCTGGGTCTGACATACAAAAATCTCTGGTGTTAGAGAGTCTTCCCTATATTTTCCTGTTTTACCATTCTTATTGCTACATAGTTTCCCCTCAGCTGTTCCTTGGATTTTTTATTTTGAGAGTCAAATCCATTTGTTTCGATGCAGATGTGGATAAATGATCTTTCTTTTTCACTTTGCAGCACCCATTTACATACTTGAGAGCTTTATTCTATTTCTCTTAGCCTTCTCTTTAGGCTAAGCAATCCCACTGCATTCAGTTTTTCTTCATATGACATGATGTTATAGATCTATAACCATTCATAGTGCTCTGCCTGTTCACCTCCTCCTGAATCACAGTGCCCATGACCTTCTGCATCTTCAAGCTGCAGTTCTGTTTTTATAACTGAGCATGATGATGTCTTTTTCACTACAGAAAGGACATTGCTGAGTCAAGTCCAGCTCTTGCTCTGCACTAATCCTTACATCACTCCAGCAGTGACTGTGGTGTAATTAATTAATGGTTTCACATTTTGTAATTGCTGATGATCATTTCTGACTGGGTAAAGCAACTTGCATTTTCTTCTAGAGAGGCACATTTTTTTGTCAAAAAGATTTGACCTTTGTCCTCTGCTGTGATGTTACTGAGGAAGAATGTCCTGTTTAACCTTTCTGCAAATCAATTAACATTGTTTGTCAGTGTACTCTGGGTATATGGGAGACACTTCCCTTTCCCACTGGGAGAGGGGCTGACTACTTTGGTCCTCCATTATGAGATTTTTGGATAGTGCTAAGGTCCTTTGGGAGTCTGCAGTGTGCCGCTGGGGTAACTATTCACAAACTGCAAGCTATGCTGTCAATCATTGCTGGTCACCACAGTATTTACTACCCAAACTGTCTTGCAATAGACCTTAGCCAGTGACTTTAGAGTCAAAAGATAGAAGTAAGCATCCTCTAGACAGCAGGAGACAATGAATGTCATCCTGAGGCAGGCACATAAATCACATCAGCTGAATCATCCTCTGAAAGTGCCTGTCCCTCAGAACTGACTTCAAACAGAGCACAGGGCGACTGTCTCAGACATAGTCATGGCACAGATGAATCCTAGCTCATCTTTTTAGTGGTCATTTTACTCAGTGGAGTGAAAAAGGTTTGTGAAGAGCCTCATTTTCCAGTGACCTGTGAAGAAGGCTCTGTTCCTGGTTGTGTGGCCAAAATTAATGTAAAAGTATCAGCTGTGGGAAACTACAGCTTTCATTCAAATCTGTGACTATAGACTTGATATCAACGCATCTGTTAGTTCTCTTTAGTCTGAAAAAAAGGTGATCTATTCAGTGGAACAACCACCAAAGTATTTCTGTGGACTCCAGAGGCTAGTATTCGAGCAAAGGAAAGACACATATTCAGACAAGCAGAGAAAACTGCTTCATGAGCAACATTATATTTGGCTCTTTGATGTTTATTTGGTAAAACCAAGTTGCATTAGTGTAGCTCACTGCTCTTGTTGATATATTCAGTGAATTTCCCTGGTATGCATTCTGTACTTAGGAATGGAAATTACTCAGTAACTCTCTACTTCATGAATATTCTGATTTCAATGTAATGGCTCATGGACTGTGTTAATGTGTAAAGAATAATCTAATAATGCAATAATACCATAATGATAAATTTTATATATGTGGGTGTGTATCTCCCTCAGACCCTTTCCTATACTAAAATTTTCATACCATCTATAGTATTGTTGTGCTGGTGTAATCCTGCTGGGAAATTCTCAGGCACTGTCTCACTGGCAGTGTACATTTTTCCTTGCTAATGCACTCACTATTCACTGACCATACAGCAGTAAGCCTTCCAGATAACACGATTCACTAGAGACTCTTGTTTTCCTTTTGTGATGAATTCTTCAGGAGTCTAGAAGCTGCAAGGAGAGATGGCTTGAAACTTGGTTTTCTTTTTGTCAGAGGGTTGTGCCTACCCTATTGAGAGAGGCAGTATCAACAGATATCCAGTTCTGTCTGTGTTGTTTCCTCATGATACCTGGAGATGTGCCACCCTGTGAAACGGCAGAAATGAAAATGTTTATTTGTAATATTCATAAAGCTATATAAAATATTTTTTTTTCTGGGGGATAACTGCCTAATTTGAGGACAGAAGAACTCCCCACAGGGTAAACTGAAATTGTTCCTGAGCACTAGTAATGCTATTATGTTTTTGTGTTTTGCTTTTTAGAGAGCTTAACGACCCTGTGACACTAGGTACTCTATAACTATTAGGTGTTGCCATTGATTTCTGCAGGGATGGTGCACCAGTTAGCAAAGCTTCATCTATCATAACTGTAAAATATTTCAAATTGTAGCATGTGAAGTGTAAAGGCTTGAATCTATTTGTTATCCAGATTTTGCACAGTGGCTGCAAAATCCTCTTTGACCTTGAAAATCCCTGAGTTTGGGGTTTCCAACCCAAGCTGTCAGTAACAAGGGTGGGAGATAGGTGGGTGGGATAGTAATCCATGGGAAAACTTGCACTGCCCGGTGCCTAATGATAAGATCTTTTCATCAAGATAAAAGAAATCACTGATATCTGATATCTTTGTTGTGATGTAAAGCAAGAAGGAGAACAACAACCCATACAGGTGATTAATTTTCCCTGCTCCCCCAAGGGCTGGCTGCTCACAAGCAAGGTCAAAAGCAGATGATAGCATAGCCTGAGAAAGCTGACCCCATCACTACTTGACTTGTATCTGTATGGTAGATAAATGTATGTCTAGGAATGCATTGTTTTGTGTTCTCCACTGAAGCATGCCTACTGTTCATATTTGATCCTGGGCAACTGGCTCTAGGTGGCTCTGCTTGAGCAAGGTGGTTGGATTGGATGACCTCCAGAGGTTCCTTCCAACATCAGCTCTTCTGTGCTTACCTTAAAACCACACAAGCTGCTTACCAATTTCTCTCTGAATTGAGAGGATTTTGATTCAAAGCCTAATAAAGTGTTTCTTCCAGCATCAGCTGGGATTATACCACACTGTGTTTGCATGCTGACAAGGTGCACAGCTGTAAGTGTGCACAGCTGGTAAGTGTCATGTTGCTTATGGCACCATGGCTTTTACTAAATGTGTGACAAATGCACTACAGTATGAAATACTGCAAACCACACGATGATTATCAGCTAAAATGTTTTCGATGATGTTATCTTTGCTTTTTATCTGTGCTTGTTCATTTGCAAAATGCAATCATTTGCAATTGGCCTGCCTGTTGTTAGCTCAAGTTGGTTCTGTTGAAAATTGACCTCAAATAATTTGAGAGTGTTATTCAATGTGATGCCTGGTTTATTAGTTTCATTTTAATGTGTTGGAAATCTGCATAGAGAGCTTAGTCTTAGTGGCCATTACAGGGGAAGATCAGTTTCCAAGCCAGCTACAGTACTGCAAGCTACATTTTCTGAGAAAATGATAGAAAAACAATTTAGGAATATATATAGCTTGTCAATCTATGCTTTTTCTAGTCTATGACGTGAAGGGTCTTGTAAAGACTGAACTCATCACATATCAGCTGGTATATACAGGTCATGCTACATGCCATGAATTTTAGATTGTGTGTCATTTTCATTTACTTTTAGATTGTGTGTCATTTTCATTTACTTTTCTGTATTTTGAGTGCATCCCCGAAGTTTAAGCATGAAAAAAAGACTAGTTGAAAAACCTGGTGGATTTATCACCCAGCAGGTATTTGGTGACAGCTCTTGCCATGGGGATTATGACTCTTCTCTTGTCACTTTCTCCTTGAGCACGAGCTACACAGCCTGGGAATTTAAAACACCAGCTAATGAGGGATTAGAGGCATGTAATTTTTAGAACCCTTGTACTGTCAGGAGAAAAAATAGTAGTGGGTTTCCTCTGTCATTCACACCAACCTGATCTAAATTAGTTGGAAAGACTGCAATGAAGGACACTTCAGTTTAAAATTCTTATTTTCATGTCAACTACATGGCATTTCCTGGCCAACCTCTTTGCCTCCCATGAGGAATGACAAGGCATATTCAGCTCCAGAGGTGGCTGAGAGGATATTTGATTGCTTTTTGGGTGGCAGTTTAAGGTGCAGCACCAAGTATAGTCCAGATATGCACCATTGTGCTTGTTAAATTGAGGGCTTTAGGCTTTTCCTATGCAGAGCTCCTTGGTGGTCAGAACTACAAATTTTGGGGATCCAGCTGTCTTGGTTTGTCCTAACCTCCAACACCTATCCTAAAAGGATCCTACCTTATCCTAAAAGGATGTTAGAGATGTACCTCTCCAAACAGCAAAGGAGATGGCAAAAAGAGACAGCTCTTGCCAGATTTGAGCAGACCAAGTACAGCTGGTTTTACCCATGGCCCAGTGAAGTTAACTCTTCACGTTTCCAGGATGGGGGGGAGGTGTAGTAACTGTGCTTCTGCTTTTGAAAACAAGGTCAAAGGCTCCTGTTATTTTTTTTTGTGTGTGTTTTCCCAGAGCTCTCTTTAGAGAACTGATGTGAAAAGTTATGGAGAGGTGATGCCTTGTGAAGGCTGACCTAGAACAGATGCTAGATGGAATTAAAAGACAAAGAAGATATTTATTAGAAGGCCTTAGTGGGTACACCTTGGGCAGTACAAGAGCCCAGCCAGGGCTACACCCAAGATGAACCCAAAATGGTCACAAAATTGGCAACTGGTTACGAGGTCTCTCACATTTATAAGTTGTGGTCCATTAGCATATTGGTGTTAATTGTCCAGTTATAGCTTTAGCCCATGAAGTCCCATCCTTCTTGTTTTTATCTCTTCATTCTGCCATTGTTTATGCCTTTGGGCCTGAGATTTGGATCATTTGTCCTTGGTCCCCAGCTAGAGAAGGAATTGTTTTGCCTACCTACTCTGTGAAGAGAGCTTCCTATACTATCCCCTAATATAAAGCTCAGAACTACACACTAAAGCAGCACAGAATCTAAAAAATATAAAAGCTAAAACCCGAGGCATCAGAGGTTTAGACATAGTGAGACTTAAAATGTGCAAAATCATGGAGATGATGTTTTAAAATCATCTCCCACACTGATAAAGAAGAGGTTTTTTAACAGAGGAGTAAAAAAAGTGGTCTGGCAGCAGAGGGCTACTTTGACCTTGAAATCATATATCATTCTTAATACCATCATTCAAGCAAGTAGGATAAATAACTCCATGCCCTTTGGGCACAGATTGCTATACACAGTGGGTACTTTCCAGCAATGCGGATATTCTGTCCAATCTCCTTAGAGACAGAGAGACTTTGGGCCAAGCTCAAACCCCTTATAAACACAGCTGAGACTCCTTCTTTGGTATTCAGCTATTTTAGCTGACATTTGTACTAATTTATCTTTTTTTAAGTCTGTTCAGCTGGACTGCTGCCTACATCTAGCGTGTGGAAAGTTGTTACACAGGAGTGCTCTGAACAGACAGATAAGCAACCCCAGCCACCAAAAGCAAAGCCCCTTTGACAACTTCAGCATTTTCAGGCACTGATTACTGGCAGTGACAATCACTTCTAATGTACTCCCTGCCTGTAGGTATTGACGTGTTTGTTCTGATTCTCAGTCTTTGTTTAGGGCTTATTACTGTGATCACTTTTTCTGTTGTAGGTTTGCACATCAGCAGTTTAATTACAAAGACAGTTCTCTCTTAAATGTCAGCTTGCTATATTTTTGCTGTCCCTGTAGCCATTAACTCCTTTGTACTGATTCATGGGCACATGCTACCAACCTTGACGTCAATTTTATTTGTCCTTCTCATTTAAAACAGGAAAAAAAAAAAAAAGAAAAAAAGCTGTCCTGTTTTTTCTCTGATACAAAAATGTTTGTGTCACGTTTATGTATGCACATTTATACTTGTGTGTGAGGAAGATATATACTCATGAAAATGGGGGACATTTATTTTGATGAATGGCAGTATGTTGCTTAGTGATACATCAGGTCATATAAAATTGTCACTAAGCAACTAAATGTGATCTGACAACATTATGAATTCTTTTTCATGTGTTTGCTGGTTTCTTAGAAGTGCAGGTATTTTTTTTGCCCTGATCACTAGTAATTAACTGTAAGAATCTCTTTAATGCTTTTATTTTCACTGGTTTTTGGTTATTATTAAATCTCTTCAGTTTGTCATAATTTTTCTCATCCCAGATATCTCAAGAGGCAATTCACTCAGTTGTTCCAAATGTGATTTACAGCTAAGTGAAAATAAAAATACTATCTTTTTTATCATGTTAGGTTTTGTGCCCTTCTAACTCTCATCACTTACACTAGGAAGTGACAGTCATCCACTGTGTCAATTCACCTATCAAATTACAAAGGTATTTTTAGTTTGGGTCATGGTTTATTAGGTAGAAATAACTATGTTTTCATATGTTTTAGACTGAAACTGAAAAGGATCTAGTGAACCAGAAGGTGCAGGTAGCTGTACGTAGAATCACAGAAGCACAGAATGAGCTGAGTTGGGAGGAACCCACAAGGATTATTGAGTCCAGCTCTTGATCCTGCACGGAACACCCCAAGTCACACCATATGCCTGAAAGCGGTGTCCAAACTCTTATTGAACTCTGTCAGGCTGGTGCTGTGACCACTTCCCTGGGGAGCCTGTTCCAGTGCCCAATCAGCCTTTGGGTGAAGAACCTTTTTCTAATATCCAACCTAAACTCCATCGCTTCGTGGTCACTGTGGCCAAAACAGCCACCAATCTCCACTTCATTCATGAGATCCCCTCTGTTGATAAGCAGATAAATGAGGACATCTTTCTGAATTAGTTTCGCTTAGGACCTGTTCCATAAAGTTGCTATCCAGGTACTTTAGGAATCTTCTGGCCTGGGCTGCACCAGCTGTGTGATGCTGCCAGTTAATTTCTGCCAAGTTGAAGTCCCCCATTAGGACAAGGGCAGTTGACTTGGCAATGTTCCTTGTTTCCTCAAAGAATAATTCATTGGTGTCATTGTCCTGGCTGGAAGGTCTATAGAAGATTCCCAAGGTGACATTCACATGATATGTTACTTCTATGATCCACTTGGTCCCTCTTCCAAGCCACCCCTTCTCAAAATTTGGAAGATATTTTTCTCGTATGAGCATTTCCCCTCTTCATACAAGCACCAAGGCCATGTACTTTTTGGAGTGCGTGGCTAACTCAGGTGCTACTCTGCCTTTTGGGTGTCCTCTTGCAGAAATGACTTGTGACTCACAGCAGTGACCATTATGATCCATTATTAGAGAGATACCTGTCTGAATTAAGATGCAAACAACACCATAGGCCCAAGTCAATAATACAGATTTTATTTAACAGTAAATGAGGGGGAGATAAAGCGAGAGAGGAAGTGGGGTGGGGGGGGGGGGGTGGGAGGGAGAAACTGGAAAAAGTTGTCACCACTTTCATTAAATACTTTTCATTAAGTAGAAAAAGGTGTCACCACTCTGTAGATTTCAATGACACCCTATTGCTCCTCTTCTTCTGGTCTCAGTGGTTGCAGACTGTATCCATCAAGTGGTGGAGGGAAAGAGTCCACAAAACTCCTGTACTGGTCCATTAGCACCAGTTTCTTACAGCACCAGAGTGGGTACTGCAGGTGGTCAAATGTTAGCAGTTCAACCCTTGGCTTGTGGATACATTTCTCTCCTTTGACCTGGGATACTTGGACAATAGCACCACTTTATCTTATCTTAAGGTTCTTTTGCCATTCAAATTAGGAGACATATTCAGAAAGGGGTGGGCTTCAGCAGATGAGCATCTGTTTCTTTGCAGTTTGTTACAGTGGACAAAAGACTTTTGGTGATCTTAACAGTGATTAAGCCATTAGCCATTTCAGTCTCTTCCAGTGACTCCAATGTAGAGCCATCAGTTGGCTTGAAACCTTTTGAAAATGTGAATTATTTGGTAGGAAAGCTAAAATAGCTTTAACTTGATCAGAAATCTCCAGCTGTCTGTCTCTGCTTTCCTCTGTGCCATCCTGAGTATCAGGACAACAGAAGTGCTAGTTTTCTGTGGTGGACAGAGACCAGCATGGGGGCACTCACCTCTCTTTCCTAGCTTGTGGATTTCAAGAGCCCCCTTTGGCTTTGTGTCTGTGTTTCAGGGAAAAGTTGAGAAACAAAAGTGAATGTTTCATGTTTGGGATCCTCTTGGGTCACTTGGCCAGAAGATGCTCATCTTAACTGAGGCTAAGAATAAGGTAAATATTAATTCCAGGTGGCATGGTGATGAACTATGTATTGAATAGCGATGCTGCTGAGAATAGAATTGTTGCCTTCCAGAAAAAAAAAAAAAAGAAAGGAAAAAAAAAGGAAAAATATTAATAAAATTTTTGAAGGGCAGGAGTAACCATTAACTAAGGCTGGCAGACTTCGCTTTCACAATTTTAGTCTTAGTTCTGCTCAGGCTTTCTGAGCATTATTGGAATATAAATGTCACCTAAATGAGTAACAAATCAGGCAGCCCCTGCCTGAGGAGAAGTAGACTCACCTGTCCTAAAAGAATTCACTGGAAACTAGGGCAATTTCACATTTCTTTCAAATGTGCAAACATTGGCATTGCCCTCAAATGGTACTGTCTGTGTGGGTGATAGGCAGTCTACTTGTATTAGTGTTGCCAACATGATTTCAGTGCTGTGGTCTGCACTGCTTGTCTTGCATGCCCATGTGTGCTGCTGTGTGAAGCTGATCCAGGTAAAGTGAGTCTGCTGTGCCTTTGTCACATCTCCCTCACCTCCAGCATCTGGGTCCTCTGCTGCAAGCTGTGAAGCTCAGGGATGGTGGCAACTGCTCTGGGCATAGCTTGGGTGGGAGTGGAGGGTGCAGCAAGAACCAGGCAAGGAGTGCTATCAGCTCAGATGGACAGCAAACCTGCCCTGCAGCCTCACTCACTCTGGGCTGAAGAGGTTAATAATTGCAAGAGGGCTGATTACATCTTACAGGGAACACTGTTGTGAATTCCTCAAACAGCACAGTGTGGCAGCACTTTCCACGTGGTCCCAGGGCAGTCACTGCTTCCTGGTCCTCCCTCACCCCCTGCAACAATGTGTTTTTTCAGGATAGCTCGTTAGGATTTGACTTGTTCAGTGCAGCACAAGCAAACAGCTTCTTGTGGGGAGACATCTCTTTCTATACATTCCCTCCCTGAAAAAATACTATCAATACAGAATTGCTGTGTTTTATAAGATCATGTTAACTGCACCATATCTCTCTGAAAATAAAAAGGAACATATATGTATTGGGTACAGAAGCCTTGCTCTCAGATATACAAAGTGTTGTATATCTGAGAGTATCTGTCTCTTCCCATGGATGAGGGGAAATCAACACTGCTCATCTTACACTCTCTTTCTTGCTTTATCCACCTTCTCTGCTTTTCAAATGATGAAAAGTGAAGTCCTGACTGATTTTAAGACCCATGTTTTAAAACTCCTGTTGAGACTCCTTAGACAGGCTCTGTTGGGCTCCATTTGCCGAAGTCCTTCTCAATTTAGCCTACTGATTTCAAGAGTCCTCAAAGAAGTATAAACTCTTGTAATTTAGGCAATTTAAACTGATGCAATTTTTTTATGGGTTAGGAAGCTCTAAGTTATTCCATCATGGGTTCATTTCTACTTCTATTTCTAGAGTTCAGAATATACACCTTAGGGAGGGAGGGCAGGGAATCCAGACTTTGCTCTTTTACACCTGCTCAGAAAGGGTTGACTTGGACTGGATGGCATTGGACTACACTGTACTGGATGAGATTGAGAGTACATAGCCATCTTAAAACAGTAGGGTTTGTTCTAGAAAAGGTACAGAAATGCAGAAGCAGCAGTGTCAGCTGTAATACAGTTAATTCTGTACGTCTGACTGATGGAGAATGCTACCAGGTCATGACCCGCCAATACTGCACTTGGGAAGTGAGAAGAAAATTCTGCATGCAATTCTGGCTCCTGAGGCTTGCTGTCTACACTGATGATATTAAATCAGTGTCAGGCCACAGGCTCCAGCGCCTGTAATCACCCATCCTGCTGGGCAGAGTCATTACTATTTTGGCCAGGGCTGACTTGCACTCTTAGCCAGGTCTAGATTTAGTGTGGGCTGGGGGTGATTTTCAGCAGTCTGCCTGTATGACACCCCATCATCGTGGAGGCCAAGGGAGTGGTAAAGTGGCTGTAGGCTGCTCCGGGACCAAGGAAAAGTCCAATGAACATTTAATTTTCTGGAACAAATGCAGTTATGGTGTTGGAAGCACACCTGATTTCTTGGAATAATTTACATATTTGATGTAATTACCAGTGTAATTAACATCGATCGAAAGCATGTTTACATTTGCGGGGTCTTACACACTAAATATTGCTGAGCACCATCTATCTTCCAAGAGGGAGCAACTCTTTGATGACTTGAGCCAGCCAGATGCAGCAACAACCATCATGAAAGACAAACAACCATCCTTTTGGGCTGTTTTTCCAAATTTTAATAAAATGTTTCTCCTGCTATACAGCTTTCTGGCCAAGGGCACAAGTTTCTAGCATACATAAAAAGAATCAGTCAGTGGAGTTTTATCACTTCTCCTGGGGTTTTATACTGAAAAGCATTGAAAAATATTTAAGAAGCAGCAGCAGAAAAGAAAGAGATGGTCTGTTTTTTTCAGCAGCAGAAAGAACTGCATGAATCCTTTTGCCTGTGTTTCAGGACAGAAGGGTGCCTAAATTCACCCTGCAGCAAAAATTTTCTTGTGTCCAAACAATTTAAAACTTGGAGGGAAGAGGAAGAAATTGGGCAGATCAGCAAAGGACTATCACTTGATGAAGAAGGCAGTAGTGGTTGCTATGTTGAAATTGTTTTAGCTGTCACCTATTCATGAACAACAGGTGTTGGTCAGCCACCAAGCTGCCAATGGGCACTTCCTGTCCATGTGTGAAAGAAGCTCCCTCTGGGATTGCTAAATTGCAAAAGGATTTCTGTGAAATATATCGCTGTGAATGGCACATAGGGATTTTGAGGAAAGTGCATCTATTTTAATAGAACTTTCTTCTTGTATTTTTGTGAGTTCTAACCCCTTTTTAGACCTTTAAAGTCACAACTTTTGCTTGTGGTCGTTATTTTTTATCCTGGAGGAGCAGCCACTCAAAATAGTCCCAAAGCTTTCTGTCCTGAGCTCAAATCTTTGTGAAAGCTAAATTGTCTCTCATGTGTATCACCTTAGGGTTACAGTTGCTAGGAAATATATTTCCATTTAATTTATAAGAACTAATAGGCAATGGAGATTATTTGGATGAGACAGAAGCAATTAATTGAAACATCCAAGAATTCAGTGGTCTGTTAGAGCAAGGATGTTTGTTTGTAGCTGATAGCATTTTGCAAAGTTGCAATTAGGATGAGACAAAATTATACAAATTCAAAAATATATTCTTAGAGCAACAAGTAATTTTTTAAATTCACAGCCAACTGTAAAAAGACTTTTTGATACAACCAATCAGGACAGGTTAAGTTATCCAGAACTTGAACAATAGGAGATCTGTAAGGTAAAATCACAGGAAAACCTCCATGGACACCATCTTTCATGCACACTTGGCACTATTGGTACAGCAAATGACTCATCACTGCACCCTCAACCCCAGGAACATAAATGGGGGCTAGAGTTAAAATGTCTTGTATGAACCAGTGGAAAACCTGAATCATACAAATGTAGAACAGGAGAAGGCAGGTTAGTCATGCAAGAAAAGCTCATGTTTCAAGGTAGCTGTCAAGGTCTGGCAATAATTTGTTCCCTCAATATTGGAGACTGGATATTGGAGACTGGAGCCCTCCATTGATAGGTCTGAAAGATTTGACTAAAGGAGCAAGGATTATTCTCCTCCCAACTATGTGCCTCTCTATGAATGATTTGCTCTCTGTCGCATTTGAATGCTTATCATGTGAATATTTACTTCTGAATCAATACAAACTTGGTATGAAAAAGGGAAGGGGAAAGTAGCTGGGGAAGTCTCTTGATCAATTTGTGTCTCCCACGTGTCGTCAGAAACTACTTGCTGTGCTGTACTGAGAGCACTGAATTTACATTGCTGCACTGTGGAAGCAGGAATTGGGAGTCTCACAGCTCTTCTCTCCCTCAGCCTCTATTTCAGATGGAATCAGTCCATTCTTAGGTCACACGAAGCTAGCTGATGTCTACGGCCATGCCATGTATAGACTTTTTTATTTCTAGAGGTTAGTGGGAAAAAAGCCTCTAGAAATTGTGTATTCTAGATTTTTTAACATTTATTCAATTTTTATTGCAGATACTTGTATGATTTTATAAGTATGTAAATGAATCTGTAAAACTCCAAAGTATTTCGTTAGTAATCTAAAAGTAAGTACTTAGTGTAAAATGTGATATTTTTGCATTTCTTCACAAGTAGAAGTCATTATTTTCTATTAAAAAAAAACAGATAAAAAGTAATACAAAGTCACAAGATTACAGCATGCTTTTTGCTTTATAAGCAGTGCAATATTGGTAGTCAGACTATTCCCTCCACAGCAAGCATCCAGATATTCCTCTTAAAGAAAGGGACATTGTGTTATGTTAGATTTTTGTACAGTGCAGGAAGGGCAGGTAGTCAGCGATTTTCCGTGCCTACTTTGTATTCAGCTTATTTACTGGCAACTTTCTTAAGATTTGGTTGAGGTTAGAGAACACTTCAAATGTTGAACTGCTTTAGAATTTAGTCCCAAATATTGAACTGCTTCAGAATTTAGTCCCAAGTGTGTCTGTAAGTCTCAGTGCGGTGACGTGTCCCAGAGGATTTTGTGCCCATCTTCTTGGAGATGAACTTTGGGAGCCTACAGCAAAAACAGCCTTGGCATTTATGTCCTTGGCATTACTGATTTCAGTCCTAGGTTTAAAACAGATCTGAAATATTGTGGTAATATAAAAAGTTAGTAAGGACTTCTCCTCTCTGCTGTGTGAAAAGATGCCCAGTTTCAGAATGCATGGCCTAATAGTCTCCTCTGTGGTCTAAAGTGGGTCTGGGAAGGTAAGGAGACTTCTGTGTTCTCTGTAAAGTTCTCTAAACACCTCAAGCTACATCATGGTCTGTGGTCAACCTCAAAGTGCTCACTACAGCTCCACAAAGACACTATAAATTTCCAGAATTGCAGAGAAAGGAGGTGCTCACATCAATGGTAGTGCACTCCAGTGTGGCATGGTTGAGTTTTTGCCTCTTTTAGCAGGGTCTTTATGTAAAAACACAGATAACTGCCTGCATAATTTACCATTGGTAGTTAATTTAGCCTTCCAGAACCAAAAGGGACCTACAGGAAAGCTGCAGAAGGACTTTGCATGAGGTTATGTAGTGATAGGATAAAGGGTAATGGCCTTAAACCTAAAGAGAGTGGGTTTAGATTAAGTATCAGGAAGAAATTCCTTTCTTAGAGGGTGGTAAGACACAGAGAAGCTGTGGATGCCCTATCCTGGGAAGTGTTAAACACCAGGCTGAATAGGGCTTTAAGCAACCTGAAAGTTGTCCCTGGCCATGGCAAGGGGGTTGGAACTATGTGATCTTCAAGGTCCCTTCCAACCTGAGTAATTCTATGATTCTACACATTTTTTTAGATTTCATAGGCTTTAGTAATCCACATGCAAAATAGGACAAAATAGTACTGCTTTTCTCCTGGTGTATGTCTGTTTTACTGATTTAAATTGAAAGCTTTCTGAGCTGGAACCACCTTTGCAATTTGTCTGTACATGGACTCTCATAAAGGGCTTTAGAGTCTCATCTGGGTTAGAGACATTGCTGCACTAGAAATATTTATCAATTATTGGCAATAATTAGTCCTTCATGGAGATGCACAAACACAGCAAAGACTATTTGGGGAAAGAAAAGCTCACTATCAGTTGGCTGAATTGCTTGTATTGGTCTGTGTAACAGTGCAGAGTGGAAATATTTTGCTTTACATGATTGTTCTTGTAATTAAGGAAACTTCAGAGCAGCTGTTGACTTATTGTTTATTTGTTTGCCAGTTAAATTTTCTAGAAAAAACAAAGAAAGTAAATTTGGGGAAACTAGAAGATCAAAATGGGCACATTAATTATTTCTCTCTCTTTTCTTTATAACAGAGATATGCTGCATGCCTCAACAAATTATTGTTGAAGTATCTGAAGTATTAACATAAAAAGCTTTAATTGAAAATATATCTCCTGAGAATTTCAATTCTTTAGTTGTGGGCTCAGACCTCCAAGATTTTCATACATATTGCTGAAGGCTGGTACACTGGGACATACAATCTTCAGCAGTGGATGATGCAAGTAATTAATTATTATAAAAAGTACTTGGTTGTCAGATTTTCCTCCCCACTGAGCTTGGTAAAGCACCAAAGCAGATATGTTCTTGCCCCAAAGAACCTTCTTTTTTATTAGCATGAAATGAGGGGGAGAAAGCTAAACAGAGCCATAAGGATAATTTTTTAAAGATAATCTTCACAGTGTCTTCATTTTCAAATATTTTGCAGTTTTGCTTTATTCTTAATTCTTGGATTTTATTAAAGAAGCGAGGCTTAGGAAATTGTACCAACTTTCTTTCAGTATGCCTGCCTACACTATATAAAAGATGCCATGTTTCTGGAAGTTTCAGAACTGAGAAATTCTCAGAAGAGCAAAGATCTAGTTTTTGTCCCTTGTGAAGAGAAAGGCACTAAGAGAGAAACAACATGTAGCTGTTTGGAAATTTACCATAAAAACATGTCTCAGAAAAGCTATGCATATTTGGGCTGGGTTTTTCAAGAAAAATCAACAATACATCCAGACATGGAAATATGAAAACTCTAATTTTTTAATAATTAAAACTTCACTGCTCTGTGGTTTTGGTTTTGTTTAATTTTATTTTATCTATGCTCATAAAAAGTTTGGATCCAACATGGATTAAAATTTTAAAGGCTGAGCTCTGAAACTTTCAACAAGGTTCCCAGCAGGACCTGATGGGTTCAGACACTGTTGAAAACCCAAACAGAGACTGATCTGCTCTGAAAAGTCATCATCAGGATCAGATATCCTCATTCATCTGGAATGTAGGTCCTCATCCTGGCAGCCCAAAGAATTTTTTCAAGGGCTGCTTTAAAGAAGATTTCCCCCATTTTCTTCCTGCATTTCTAAGAAGAGCAAACTGTAGAGATCATCGCCCTACTGGACATAACTGAAATAATCTCCACCTTAAAATCTGGGTGAGAAAATATTTTCACAATGGGACTTTTTGATCTCACACAGAGGTTTGAACCTTCAGATGTATGTAAAGCTAAAGCCATGCCCTAGATGTCCCAATGATATTTTTTCTCTCTAGTTCATATACTGTAGAGGAATGTTTTATAATACCTGAAAAGATAACAGAACGAGCAGTTGGCAGCCATTAAATGATGTTTTTTCTAATGAAGTTCCTCAGGAATCAATAGCAGCCATGCATCTTGTCAACAATTTGATCAACATTCTGGAAGTAAAACACAAATAAAATTTAAATGATTTGTAGTGAAAGCAGGTCAGCCACTTTTAGAAATGTGAGGTACTTGGTGACTGCAGGAAAGGATCACTCTAAAATCTGTTTTCTTCTCGGAATTCAAAGCTTTGTAGCTAGAAATAGGAGCTGTGAAAACATTGTGGAAGTCATTGAAGAGCTGATAGGGAACACGGCAATGTAAAAGGCTAAAGCAGTTAATGAACATGGATGGGAATGGAAGAATGAGGAGGTGGTTTTTGTTTTGCATGTGGCATTATTGAGACTGATATGGGAAGGCTGAATCCTCTTGGCAGTATTTTTAGCAGATCTGAAAAACTGGAAAGCTCCAGAAAGAAGCACAAAGAAAGGACAAAGGGCTCCACTTATCAGCCTCAGCAAGGGACATTTTTGGCTGGGCTGAAGGAAATGTTTTTTTTTTTTTTACAGTGCTAAAAACGTGGAGGAAGTCCTTTCCCTTCTGTTTCTTTTTGCATTTGGTGTCTGTCAGTATTGTATCAATGGCAGGATTTAAGAATGAGAGACATCTTCAGTAAAGTTCAGGGGTTGGTGCTGTGTGACCCCAGAGAAAATCTGACTTAATCTTTTTGGTTTGATGCAAGAATGGATATTTGTAACACTCAGCTCTTACAGGACATCTTTTATCAGTAGACCTTGGAACACATTGCAAATTTTTTTTGTCATCTCCTCTGTTTCTCTTTCATAGAAATTGAAATGCAGAGAAGTCAAGTGACAGAGTTTTCTAGGGGCAGATGTGGGAATAGAGCCTGTACTCCTTCAACACCTCTGTCTTGAGCTGCTTGCCTGACTTCTGTGCCTCCCACCTTCTCTGAGTAGTACCAATTCTATTGCAGCAGCTTTCAGCCCAGTTATTATCAACTCATTATTTCTATTTTTTAAAATGAATGGAGCTCAATTGCCTATTGCAGATCAGCAGCAGATCACAAATGATATCCTGCAAAACGGGTAGAATTGCCAGTGCGTCAAAAGGATGGTTTTCTGTGAAACTAAAAGTGAGCTGGACAGATCTTGTGAGAAGGCAGTGCCCAAAAAAAATGTCAAAGTTCTGATCTAAAGCAGCTGATAGCTCATAATTATGGTAAATATCCCAATATAATTCCAGCTATATGGGGGTATGAGATGTTAACAAGAGCTGTGAAGGTGAGAAGAGTTACACTTGAAGGGACAAGACTACGCTTGGCTTTCTTTCCTTTACCTTGTAGTGTAAATGTGAACCAGCATTTTAATCTTCATATAACTGTGTTTTCACACTGAAGAAATGTGAATAACATTTCCCAAGTTTTTAGCAGTTCCTTGAAATCCTTCACTTGTGAGGGGTCAGAGGTCAGTGATTGTGTTTGTTGTTTGGTTGTATTTTTCCACAGCAATCCATAGAGAAGCAGAGGATAAGACAAAGCAGTTAATTGTCTTAAATATGGAGCTCATAAATATATAGAACAAAGTAATAAAAGAGAGATTTAGGTTTATTGAAGACCTCAGGAATAATAGAATATACATATAATAACATTTGATGGATTTATTTTAAAATAAATGTGGTGGTTTAATTTGTGTGTATGAAGAATGCCCAACATTTTCTGTTAATTCAAAACTGTATGATATAAAAGAACAATATATCTCTACTGTTTTTGAGATTTCATTTTTCCAATTTTAGATGTGATGATCTGGGAAAACCTGAATTTTCTAGAACCATTTTGTTTAGCAGCTCTTATAAAACTCCTATCACAATTCACAGGTTTTATCTAACAAGAAAATGCTATTAAAGTCTGTGAACTTTAAAAAGCATTTGTACTTAAGAAGAAAAAGAAATACCAAATAAAAACAAATACAACAACAAAGCACAAAATGAAAATGGTAGAAGTATGTTGCTCTTTGCAGTAATGTGCCACAGAGTAATGGCATAATTTCCTGAGGATCAACTGAAGTTCAACATTTTGAAGATAACTTATCATTTTCAGTGATTTTTTCAAAGTAATATCTTGAAAAGGTACCCAGCAGTCTTATCAAATAGTGACTTGAAGACCAGATATCTATAAAGCTCCTTTCGCATTGTAGTCAGTGAAGCAGTACAAGAGTAAGCAAACAAGACCTGTACACAAAGTGTGTACAAAGTGTGTTTAGCTTCAGCGATTACTGGGACTCTGAACCACTGTCAACCACTGTTAATTGTTAACTTGGGTAAATACATTTCAGGCTACCTCAAAATTAAAAAAAACCCCACCCAAACTTGGAATGCTTATAGTGGCCTCTTGGAGGCCCTTTGGCCTTTATGCCCCAAATGTTAAAATTTATATTTGGAGTGTATGGTGGGATCCTTCAGGACAGTCCAAGCCATGACCAAAGGAGTGTCTGTTTTGCTTTGGAGGCTGTGCACTTCCAGATCACTTTGAAAGTCCCATGGCTGAGAACAACATCTGTGTTGTAGGGTACTTGATGCCACATATGGACAGTGTATTTCTAGTGCCATCACTTCAATGTTGCACTGATTTCAGTGGACAGAGGACTGGGGTCCCCATGAAAAATAGTTTTGAATCAGTGCAAAATATTTTTGAATAATTTTGTGGGTGCTCTTTTCTGCTACAAAACATGCAAATGCATTTGATTTTTTTCTGCATGAACTGAAAGTGAGGAATAATGTGTTGTCTAAGGCTGTGTCTTGTTTTCTCGTAATCAGTAATGCAGTAGTTAATAATTATTGTCTGTTATTTGTTATGTAAGTTTTCCCTTTGCTTTCTTTTATTTTGATGCAGCAAATATTGTTCCACCAGAAGATAAAATGTGACTGTGAACAATGTTTTTCTACATTTTTAACATCATTAGTATTGATTTACTAATTGTATACTAAATTTCTTCAAGTGAATTTACTACCATGGTGATTCTTGTTCCTTCTTCTTAGGAAGTGTATTTCTTTGTAAATTCAACAGATGAAAAAGTATTCTGGTTGTAACCAGTCAGTGAAGAAAGATATATCTATATATCTATATTTATATGTCTATATATACATATGGTACTGAAAAGTATTAAAAACAAGTATTTGAAGCAAAACAATCTAAAAACAATATGAATATACTACAGAAGCCAAAATTTTAGGTCTTTACTGTGCCTTACCTCAGTGCATATTAGTGAAATTATCTCCCTGGTCCATGTAAAGAAGCATATATGTGCAATACTTCTGCTGGCAGCCCCTTTGTCCTGCCTTATGTTGCCACTTAAAAAAAATTTTTGCACAACACCCTCTAAATAATAATAAAAAAAATCATCAGCATCTCAACCCCTGAAAATGGCCAGAGCTCACTGTTCAGAGGCAAAACCTGTGAGATCAACAGCTTTGAAGCAGCCTGCACAGATGAAGTGTCTTGATGGACTGTGTTTTGAGGCTTGAGATTGTTCAAATGATGTCATTTCACTAATGTGATTCTGAATGCTTCTTTTTCCATCAATACATAATCATCTTAATTTCAGTTTTGTAACATTTGTATGCAAATGTAAGACACCCTCTCAGCCTTGAGAGTTTTTTTTTTAATGCTAGCTTTTCCTAGGTTCCAGTTATATAGTTCGGAATGTGAAGTGGGCTAATTTTTACCTGCTGCTGGGCAAGGTGGAAGAAGAGAAAAGTAAGACATTTTAAATTTTATTGTTATTTCTCAGACATCAGAATACCAGATTAGAACTAAGGTTTTAAATTTAATAACTGTTTGCCATGGATGCCAAAGCTACCTGAGGGCCTCTAAATGTTTCTTCTGTTCTTCATGGTTGCTCATCAGCTCATTTAGAAAGAATTGCTTGTGAACCTTATGCTTCCAAGACAATAGATCTAGATACTGTGCAGATGTGGTTTGTTGTATTGTCCATGCTGATCACTGTTGCTTTTCCCAGTAATCTTAAGCTTCAGCAGGCACAAGTTGAAAGTCTCACCATACCAATGACATGGTTGCACATGAAATTCAAGTTTATTAGAACTTGCAGGCCAGTTTTCAAAAGCATTTACCATTATGAGACTGAGTGAAATCCAAAAGTATCACAAAAGTGGTAACAAAAGTGGCAACAGAAGTAATAGCAGGAAGCTATTTCAACTAGTGTTGAAAATTCTGGTATGGAGAGATGTCCTATTTTTCTCAGGTCAGTCCTCTTTCAGAATAGCTAATCACAATATGGAAGAAGGATGTACACAGAGCCTAGTTTGAAAGGTTTAGTCTCTAATATCCTTATCCCAGGGATACTGAGTACTTCTCTGCTTTCTATGCCACAGCATTTCCAGCTCAAATCATAAAGAAATGGCAATTAGGCTTCACTATTGAATTTTCTCTTCTCCCACTCTCAGGCACAGCCCAGAGTATGCAAAACAAGAATGAAAGCAGGAACTGTCTTGCTACTAATGGAGCAGGCAGGTGGTAACCCCATTTTCAGCTCTAATGTGTATGGGTGATGGAGAAAGGCTGTAATCAACCAACTCAGAATCAAGTGCCTTTGCACGAAGCAATATCTGAATGATGCAAACCCATGGTTGCCTGGCAATCTCTTTATGCTTTTGATACTGCTAATTTGTTATGTATTTTTCACACAGCACCATCCTTAGGTGATTACTGTAGCTGGTGCCATACCAAGAAATCTTTAAATTGTCCATGTTAGATGGTTTTACTGATAAGATTGCCCGCTAGCAATCTTCTTATTGTCCTGTGATGATTCAAAGGGATTTTTTGCAGAGCATGAACATGAGCTGGAAGCCTGGGAGTTATTGGATCAGAGTTCTGATCTTGGCAACAACAAAACATATTGCATGGTGGTATGTGAATGGCAAAAATCCACTGTATTCCCATATCGCTGGCTGTTCAGTGGAGAAATGACAAGAAATGATGCCTACCTCAAGCACTGCTGGTAGACTGTATTATTGTAAGGGATGGCAAGAGTTCCTGCAATCAAGCTGTGAGCATATGCAGATGGTTATCTGGACATTTTATTAGTTTTCCTACAGGAGGTACTGAAAGCTTTGCTCTAACAGATAATTGTCACCTCTGCTATTGTTGCTTTGAATTTCCTCACCTTCCAGATGCTGCTATGGCTGACACACACACTTTTTAGAATAAACTTCATTTTTCACTTTTTCTTTCTTGTCACATGCTTCCATCTCATTTTACTTTCCATTTTGCCATTCAGAACTCATCCCCTCTTCTCCTCATCTATTTTCTTTTTCTCACACCTCCATTTTTTCTCTTTGCATCTCCCTCCTTTACATTGTTTTCCTTTTCCTTCACAGTATTTTGTCCTCTCTTCATTTCTTCTCTTTCATCTTCTGGTTTTTTTTTCTACCATTAAATTTTTTTTCATTTCTACTCAGTATGTTAATAAAACATTTGACCATTCAAACATTTTCTCTCTCTGCTCTTCAGGCTTCTGAATTATTGCTATAGTTCTACCAAAACTTAATTACCACATCAAAGAAGAGCTGTCCTCATTTAGGCAGGATTTCAGCCTTTCCAGATTTTTTTAGCATGTTTGACCTAATTAGAAGTCCCATTTAAAATGACACTTCTACAGAAGCAGGAGGAAATTGTACAGGATGTTTCCAGGATATTGAACATGTCTTACACAAAATTTGAGAAATACAGAAATGTTAGATTTTTTATTGAGGTGTTGAAATAATATTGATGGTTAGATATAATAACATCCATCTTTTATTATAATAGAACATTCTTTCCCTATCAAGTAAATATGTTCATTTTAATATAATAAATAATAATCATGTGTCAAGACCTGAAATTGCTCCATTTTATGACAGCAGCCATTATGTTCTGAATTACGTGCAGGAAACCCACTTTATTTCATCTCATACTTTTTTATGGCTTTCTTGTTCCTAACAAGGTAAATTCACTTTCCACAGAGCCCTCATAAGAACTGTATATAATAAACTGGTGAGTGCTATGATTTCCCTTCTGTAAGTATAAGCTTTTACATTCTCCAACTATGAAGTCTTTGTATGTAAGCCTATGCTATAATTGCTTGTTATTTTAACTCTGAATCATACTGGTCCCTTCCAACCCCTTTTCTGAGATGGTGAGTCTGCAGTTATTAAATCTGTTAAAATTAAGATTGGCAGTAAAATGAAACATGTTAACAATCACACTGATTAATAAATCAGGAGAATAATTCACTTTGGAAAATGGAAAATTCACAACTGCCTGGGAATTGTAATCAGGAGCACACGTCCTTCTGAAATGCACAGGGATACTCAGGCTGACAGATGTAGCTTGTTTAGCACAAAAAGAAATTTCTTCTGCAGGCAGGATATTCTGTGCTCTGTGTCATGTAAGAGATCAGCACACTGGGATCTCGCTGACCTTAAAACCTATAGGCAGCAGCTTCTGCTGGCTTAGTTCTGTTGACTTGGAGGGAGTTAAAAGAGCAGAGAATTTATTACTGCATCCAGTTTGCTTAAATCCCCAGGAACATGCGGATGCCTCAAAGGTGTGTCTTAAAACTCCACAGCAAAACTGCAGTGTATAAATAAGAGAGGCTGCTGTGAGAATGAAGTACTTTACCTGTTTCCTCCTTCTTCAGCTGAGCTCCACAGGGCAGTAAGGATCCTGCCTTGCATATTTGCAAGTATCTGAGATAATGACATAAACCCAGTATTTTTCAGACCTATTTTAGTCTCTGCCTAGGGTTCATTAAACACTACTATGACAAAAAGGTAAAAGGTGGGTGTTTTTTGTTAGGTTTTTTTTTTTTTTTTTAATGAACTGTTCTATATCTGGAATGGCTGGGAACCAAAGGCTGAATGTGGGAGAAAATTAGAACCAACTGAATAATGTTCTAACTCTGCAAACACTAACCTTGAATAGGTTATGTTAGGGTATGTTGTCCATTATAGTTTTTACATGTAGAATAGCTATTTAATAAAGAATGCCCTGTGAAGGTCAGATTCAGAAGAAAGGCAGCTTGTGCTGTGTAGATGCTTGTAGCTAATTTAGCTGCATAGAAAATATGCACTTTGAATAGTGGAAGATTTTGATGTTACCATTCACTTTCATTTCAGTGGTCACAGTAGGGTTCCTGCACCTTCCGATGCACCAGATCAATACATCAGAGATTGACTAAGCCTCACTGAATATGTTTCTTGGCTCTGGTTCATTTTCTCATGAAGTCCTTGGCCATCTGTTTACTGACTCCAGCTCAAGGGGGAGCAGACCAATAACAAAAAACAGCACTTCCATGCCAAATAGCCTGAAACCAAATGGTTCTAGATTATGTATGGATTATCAATTTACAAGCAGAATACTGATTTCTTGAATCAGTAAAAAACCTGAAAGAAATGAGCCTTCATTTGACTGGAACCTGCAGATATGACAATAATTTAAGTGTGCAATGATGCATTTCAAGATGACATTCAAAGTCTTGGGGACCTTACCATGTAAATTTGGCTATTTTCAGTATTTTCTATGTCTTTTTCCATGTGATTGATGATGTAATGTATATTCTGATTGAGGAAACTAGTCCAGAAATGGCTGCATTTTGGTGGTCTCACGTTTTATCTGTGATCACTGAGTTTACTCCACATCTTTCAGGGTGATGGGCAGTTAAGTTCCAGTTATTACAGTAAAGCAACTGCTGTTGACCAGTAGCTGTAGCTGTTTGTCATGGGGTTGGAAGATCATTGTTATTTTGGAACATATGTTTTTATAATTTCCTCTATTCTTCCTCTATTTGTGCCTCTTAGCACAAATGAGAGAATTGTGAACAGCATATTCCCTTATGTCTTTCTGAGCATCACATATGGCAGCAGGAATGCTGACAAAAAACAAACAAACCAAAACATAGGCAGCAAAATTCCACCAATTCTATAAAACCACCCTCTTCTTTTGCCATATAAGATGCATATCAATAAAGGCAGACCCTATGCTGGATAGTTGACTGGCAGATTTCGCAAGAAGTACAGAGCAAAACAAAATATCTTTTAAATACCATTAAAATAAATAGTTTTTTGGTATCACTTCATGCTGTAGCAGATCAGCTCTCTGAAGTGTCTTACATAAGAAATGATACTGCATATTATGGCAGCCATTAAAGTAAATGTTGCTACTATCCATTAATTTAAATGGAAAATTATGAGTGTGATAAACCATTAAGAATCTTGGCTTGCAGCAAACACACAAGGACACTTCTTTTAGAAGCAAAGGACTTTGGACTGTTCCAAGCAGAATTCTGTTTGGGAGACTTATGGTCATACACAGAGTGCATTCATTTTCCATGGCTCATCATCAGCTGGAGGTGCTCAGCATGCCCCAGTGAAACATTAGGTAGGTGTGAAATGAGGCCTTGTGCTCCAGAGATATGTTTGGGACATAAGTCTTTTCAGATCTGAGTCAAGTTATTCATGGAATTTTCCAGGAATGAGCAGGTTTTGGTAGTGTGATAATCTTGATTGTGTACACTTTTTGGACTTTAACAAGTGCCGACTCAGCAAAATGGTCCCAGAAGAGCTTACTTTGAAAGTTAGTGTCTTAAAATATAGCCTTTCTTTCTTAATAGCCAGTATGAGAAAAAGAGATTTTTCAGTGTTATGCAAATGAACTCTGGGAGCAAGCAGTGGATATAACACCACAACAGAGAGAACTCATAGACACACAGGGCAGAACGTACCATTGCTTCCAGTTAAATCTTGAGTTTCTCTGTTGTAAATATGAGAAAATGCAGTATTATATAAATAATTAATGCATTTGAATGCATTTTCAATAGCATTTCTATTGTGTCTTGATTACTTGTAGTGAAATAGCATCCATACACTAGAAGTGTACCTGTGCTAGATACTGTGCAAACACATGAAAAAAAAAATTCCTTAAATAGATGCATTTTCTTTTTACTGTTTGAACAGGAAAATAGATTGCTTTGTTGAGAGCAAGTAGAATGTGTCTCTGTGGA
>JAYDZK010000001.1:47935785-47988993 GCA_034509185.1 Euphonia xanthogaster
ATCTTCAAGCATTTTTTTTTTTTTTTTTTTTTTTTTTTTTGGTGAGGTTTGCTGCTAACAGGGATTTCCAGCAAAATAAAATCAAGGTGAAGAGAAATGTGCCCTTGACCTCAGGTATGATAAGGTTCTCCTGTCATGAGTCTCTGTTGTGTCCCACAGATGATTTTTGAGTGTGTTTGCACTAGTTGAAAGGATTTGCTCTATTTGCAGTACCTTCAAAAGATGAGGACAGCAAGACCACAGAAACATCATAGGGATGCTCTTGGATTTGAAATTGTTGTATCTCCCAGATATGATAACAATGGTGTGAGTTCTGCTTCCATAGCTTCCATTCTGGCAGATATTTAGTGCTGAATATAGCCAAGAAAATGCTGCACAATACATGGAGAAAATTGCACTCTGAACATCTTTAGGACTATCAGGTTAGTTTTGTGTTAATGCAAAATCTGATTTTCTGAATTGTTGAGGAAGAAACAGAAAATAGGAATAACATGTGAAAAAAGTAATGAAAACTCGTATTTTGTTTTAGATTGCCAAAGTACATTTGCCATTATTTTTCTCCATTGCTTTGGGAAATAGAAAGCCTACTTTTTAATGTAAAATAAAGATTTCATTGAATTTGTTGCAAATTACGAAAAACTCTATGAAGTTATTCTTTATAGCAACTCTCTCTAGTGGGGCAGAACTGGGAACTCCCCCTTTGTCAAGTGGGTCTGCAAGTCAAGCACTTTCAACAGGAGGCGCAGAGTCTTATATCCATTCACTATTACTAACTGGAGACACCAGAGCTCCCTTATGTATTCCCCTACCTCCAGTACAGATGGGATATATGATGTTACATCTCCTCAAGGTCACTGCCAGCCATGGGCTTCACACTGTTCCTAGTCCAGCCGTGTAGTAGTTCACCTCATGCCCATTTTGCATCCAAGGAGAATTCACTTTCTCACTGGGCTAGGCTATGAAGTTGCAAATATGAGACTTTTTTAGTGCTATCTTTTTGCTCATACAAAAAGATACATACAATCTCAACAATTTCCTCTTAATTTCTTGTTTTGTGCTGATAGTGAATATATTTAGAGCATTTTATGCAACATAGAAGGGACTTTATTGTTCCCACAGCTCTAAACAGGTGGCCAAAGTTAGGTGGCTTTAGATTGGAATCGAAGTTGTCTGCAAACACTACTTGTTTGCTGTTGTTTGTCACAGATATACGGGTTTTTATACTTTGATGCATTATGGGAAAAAAAGCAAACCTGCAGAATGTAATGAAAATCTCCAAAAAATGCACAGATCGCATTTTAATCTCCAGTAAGTTTTTCGACTGTACATCAAAACAACTAGAAGAGTTTACAGGAAATGCTTTTTGCTGTGGCTTAGCTATTGAAATTAATGGGTCTGTTATACAATTCAGAAACTTGAAAATAGAATTTATCTTACCATACTCTTTGAGTGTAAAGAAATTTATCAGGCAGACTGTGTCTTCCAAAAGATTCTATTGTAATGAATGTGGTATTCATAATTTTTCCTATACAAGTTTATTTTAGAAATAGAAAATAAATACAGATGGGTTATTGGAAGTCATTTGTGAATTCACTCAATATTTTGAAAGAATAGGAGAAATGTCTTGGCCATTGCTAGATAAAATGGATATCTTCAATGTTACAGAGAGATGGTTATACAACACAGACTGATCTCTTTCCTATCCCTTGCTAAAATTTTCCAAGTTGCTGGGTACCTGCATTGTGGCTTTCTAGGTTGTCTAAGCCATGCATTGCAACTCTTTTCCTTGGAACTGCACTAATAAAAGACCCGTCTGCATTTCAGGTTCGGCACAACACGGCTTTCATTTTTACACTCTCCTTTTGTCCATGCAGGTCCGGAATTGATGGAATGCAACTTGTGTCTGTCACCTCAGACTGAGCTGTGATAGCTGGAAAGGGAGCATGCCTCATGGGCTGAAGGACAGCAATTAGTTCCCTGGGAGAGATGGTAAATGGACCCTTTCCTAAACCTTGTGCTGCTCTGTGCAGCTCTCACACTTGCTCACAGTCTAAAATGCATCCTGGTCCAACATAAAGCTGCAAAAATTAGTGTGGGAGGAGGGGTGTAGGGAGGGAATAGGGGAAATGAGGAAAAGGTGAGATAGTCAGAAAGTGGCAAAAGACAATCTTCTGTAGGCAATTAACATTTTTCCATGATTTCGTGTGAGTAAATGAGCACTTGGAACTCAGCTGCCTAACACAAAGAATGAAAAGAAGGTCCCTGACTGTTAAAGCTTCTTCTTGATGTGGGATCTGCTTTGTGGCATTAGGCGGTGAAAAACTGCTCCAGCAGAGGCTTCTCTAGCAGCTCTCAGCTGTGTTTTTTCTTGACAATGCCAAAGGCAGAATTGCATAAATCAAGCAATTTGCTGGTTCAGAGCTAAAAAGGTACAGAAGAGTCATAGGTTTATATCCACCAGAAAATAAAAAATAAACCAACCCCATGCCATCCTTTCTTCTTTTGTCACTGAACAGAATGGGTCATATGTAACAAAATCTAAGGAATGAGGCCATGAATTCACAATAGTGAGGGGGCTGTGGGCCTTTTAATGTTCCAGTGGCTGAGTCTAATGAAAAAAACCAACCCACCTTCAAAGCCCTGCAACATTTGAAAGCATTTCTCTCACTCTTCCCCTCCTAGAACTTCCAACACAATGCTATTGCATATCCCAGGAGGGCTGCTCTGATCTTGCCAGAGGTGTTCCATAGGTTATAACAGGTACTCACAGCTGCTGAAGTAAGATTTGGAACTAACATATCCTTCCTTTCAGGTATGTGTCTTACTTACTGGGTCACGGGGAGTGGTAATAACTAGGTTCAACAAAGTAAGATATCTTAATGTGAGTGTTGTTATTTTTCCTGAAAATTCAGTAAAAGCTGTTTAGAAACTCCTCGGTATTTTTGGTTAAAAAGATTCTTAGATGGCTTCTTAGAAAGCTTCTGCCCTCTGGGGTTATCATCCTTCAGCCATCACACTTTCCACTATTGCTATTAGTAAAGTGTTCTTAAGATAGCCAGGCAGCTCTATTTATGTTTGAAAGAGGTCATCTTTTTAATTACATACTTCCTATTATTGATTTTGCATGACAGTGCTTAGTAAAATTTAAAGTGCTATGTTCAAAATGTTGCACCAGAAGAAACAGGAAAAAATGAACTTCCTGGGGTTGTGGTGCTATCATCTGCCATCAGCTCCCCAGAAACCCTGTTGTGACTTAGAGTCATAAAAGCCTGTCAAACCTGGCCTTGAGCATTTCCAGGGATTTGGCATCCAGTACTTCCCTGGGCAACCTGTTCCAAAAATATTTCTTCCTCGTAGCCAACCTAAATCTACCCTCTTCCAATTTGAAAACCATAACCCCTTGTTGTGTCACTACAGGCCCTTGTAACACGTTTTTCTCTGCCTTACAAGCCTCCTTTATGAATTGAAAGGCTGCAGTAAGGTCTTGCCAGTGACTTCTCTACTCTAGGCTGAAGGGTGAACAACCCCAATTCTCATAGTTCCTACTTCACAGGTGAAGCCCGATCATTTTTCTCTGTTCCTCCTCTGGATCTGATGGGTGTCACTACATGCTACTCACCTCACAGGTTGCTCTGCTTCTTCCTTCTCTCTATCTTCCTTAAAAGCAATTGTCTCCAGGTGTGCCTGGATTCCCTCTACAGAAATGCTCTGCTATTCAACCTTTTCTCTTAAACTTTAGAGAAAAGCAATAGAACTACTAGCCACACTGAAACATGGTAATGTCATTTGATCTGTTTGTGCATGAACGGAACTGAAGTCAGGACATAAATCACACGACTCCCGAGCTACAGCCCAACTTGTAGAAACTAGTTTGAAAACTAGTCCAGTTTTCACAATTGCCGTTTATGGAGACCACAGCACAAACATATTTTCAATGGATAAGTGTTTCATTATTTATTAAGTGCACTTGTCTAGATTCAGCTTTCAACACCAGTAAACCTTTTCTTTGCAAGATCTCTGCTGGTTTGCTGTTTGTGCAGATAGTTAATCTGTGATCCAAACACTTTATAACCACTCTTTTTTTTCAGCTGTGTGGTCTGAAATGCTTTAGTTTTCACTGAATTTTCTTGTCTTCTCCTCCATTTTAATTTTCTTAAGCTTTTTGCCATCAGTTTCCTTCTTGGACTTCACACACAAGTCTGTAGTGGAATATTCCAGGACCAGTTGTGGTAATGTCAAATACAGCAGAGAGCTCCCACAAGATAGGAAGTTTTCTAGACACTGTTGGAGCCCAGCCCACTGGACTTTTTCCACCTTAGGTGTTCTCAGGTCTCCTGGTGCTGTGCCATGACCTGCTATTATCATCTCCAGCAGCTATCATCTGTTAGCTGGGCACAGTTACTCAGGTTATTTTTTTCTGTGAAGTACGCCCCACCAGCTCATCCTGCTGATAAGCGTCACCTCTCCAGAAGTTTATGCACAGTGATTCTCCAAATTTCTCTATAGTAAGCAACGAACTATTGCACACCTTTGGATAAGGATAGTAAATTGTCAGCTTAGACCTTGTATGGTATTCTTAAACACGTTACTTAGATGTTGGAGGCAATATACTGATTGAAGCAAAGATTCTCCCTGTTTACTTTCATTTCCTTTTTTCAGTCTGGTGATATGCTGGCTGTTCAAAACTGAAAGAGAAGTAAAAACCATTTGGAGCTAGGGCAACAATCCTTATAGCTAGAGGAGAAGTAATGGCTATTATATGTCTTGTGTACACAGAATATTTGACACAGGCTCACATTCCTTCAAGCAAAGAAGGGAAAATGGTATAGATAAAACATCTGTGGAATAAATGCAAAAGTGTTTGGAAAATTTTATTCTCAGAGTCATGATCAGCTTTTCCCTGCCAAAGGAGGAGGAGGAGGAGGAGGAGGAGGAGGAGGAGGAGGAGGTATTGACTGCTGCTCTGCAGAAGGGCTGCCCAGCAACTGACACTCTAATCAATGGAGCAATTGAGTGGAAACCACATTTTTCATTTTCCAGATGATATCAATCTTGGAGGGACTGGAAGGCTACCAGTGAAGTGGCTTAGGTTTCAGAGTGGTCCTGACAACCTTGTGGAAACCACCTGACCTTTCTCTTCTATGCTAATTCAGTTCAACAGAGGCAGGTACATTTGACTGGGAACATGTGCAGCAAGGGAGATGAATGATTTGGCAGCAGCTCTGCAGAAAGCGTTCTGAAAATCACAGGGGATGAGAAGAACATGAATCAGCATTGTGCAAAAAAGGAAAACATCATATGGGGATGTATAAATAGAAGTCTTAAATATAGGCCAGTTAAAATAGTCCCCCTGCTCCACTTGGCACTTTAGAGAACTTGGCTGGTATAAAGCTGTTCCTAAATTGTAATTACAAAAAGATTCAATCAGATTGTGGTTGGGGTTTTTTTGTTTTTTTTTTTTTTAATCAATATGGAAGAAAATGCAAAAGATAATACAAAAGTAATAGAATTAAGCAGAATCAAAGTAGTTTACTCTTAGTAGTATTAGCTCTTGATGCATATCCTAAAGATAAAAGTAGTAAACACTGGTAACTAGTACTGGCCACAAAGTTATGGAGTCTCTGTTCTTGGTTGTTTTTAAAAATAGGTAGGACAAACTGATATTAGGACTCCAGCTTGTAGAGAATGTGATCCTACCTTTTGGCAAGAGGGTGGAATTCAGGGAGAACATGTACCACCAAGGGCCTTCCCAATTCTACCTCAGCCTTTCCCTGATTTGGCTCTGGATTAATGACATGAGGCTGGAAACCAAGGCATGTGTGAAAGAGTAACCATAAACCTGGGTTGTTGTCAGGACCTCTATACTGGTGAGAAGAGGACAAGTAGACATAGAAAACATGAAAATGATTGCATATCCATGCCTCACATGACACCATTTTCTTATAAATAAAGATAGGCCAGCTTGAAAATAAATTGCATGACACATATTGTCTTTTGCACTGCATTAATAGCGCTGTACAAAACGGACACGTTAATATCAAGATATTTTCTTCTGGGTCTTGATCTTAAACAGCTTTAGGACAACTCATTCATCAACAGATTGTCAAGCTAAAAATTCAACAACTCTCCAAATGCCACTTGCATTTCCTAGTCTGCAGAAATCACCCTAATTCTTCCAAAACCTCAATGTGTTCCTATGCAGATTTACTTTTGTGCAAGGCCAGCAAGAAAATCACAAGCTGTCTTTATCCAGCCTAAGTAAAGGAAAAATGGATTTGACAGCTGGCCTTAAACACTTTCTCCTTGATGATTCAAAGAAAATGGAATCCATCTAAAGCTGTTGATTAATTCTTCAAATACAGATGGAGAGCAATACCTTGAAAATCTACCCCTTAGAAGTATAACAAATGAATGCTTGGGGGTGGGGGAAGGGCTTTCTTTTATGAGATTTTCAAACAGCTCTTTCCCGGGGATCTAATACCTATTTTGTATTACAGGGTGGCTTTACAATTTGTGAAATGTAAGAGAAGAGTTTTATAGATCCTCATAAAGGTGGTATGTACTACACAAAGTCTAGACTTTGAGGAGTTATCACGGAATCTAAGCTAAATCTCTTCCTCTTCATACAGTCCAAATAATTAACAGAGGCAAGAGACTAGCTAAAATAAAAAATATTATTTCAGGTAAAGTATCTTTTAAAATATATTTCAACTTTTTGAAAGAATGGCAATTGCCACAGATTGCAAGGCACATTTCTAGAAAGTACCAGAATATTTCATCAAGGAATTCAAATGTATTTCAACGTATTTGAAGCTATTTAATAATTACATTATCTCTTTAAGTCTAGTTTTAGCACACAGGAAATTTTTACTGTTGCTATCAATAAATAGTATGCCCTGTAGAGTTAACCAAATGAAAAGTTTGAGAATTCCTCTAAATTCTTACAGCTGTGTCAAAGTTTTCCAAACACTTGCATGGAAGCAAAACTGAGCTTTTTATCATGACTGAACTGAAATCTACCTCTAATTTTAAAATATTATAATAAATTTGGTGAAATGTAGTCTGTCATTCAGTGTTTATATGTACCTTTAAGAGAGATGAGAGTAATAAGAATTTTATTGAACACCCATATGTACACATTCAGTGTGCTAGAAAATATCTGATTAAATCTAATTAAATGAGAACATTGCAATTAGAAAATCCCTCTTTTACTACTTCTGAAAATGGCAAATTTTTATTAAAAGGAATGCTGTAGAAATGTATAATTTGCATGAACTAATTTATCTTCTTTTCTTTTATTTCTTGCAAAATTCTAGGAGATTTTTAGAAGTAATTTCCTCCCCAGAAAATAGGAAATAAAATAAAGTAACTTTTATTGCATCTGGAGAATATAGTTTCCCCAATTGTGCCATTCAATGGTGGTTACATGACTCTTCTAGACATGCTGACATATAAAAACCAAAACAATTTTTGAAGGGTGAAAAAAGAAACTTCAGGAATATGTTTTTCCGGTTGTCCACATTGAAGACTGCAGTACAAAACCCCAATCTTTTATGAGCCATCATTTCTAATAGTAAATGATGTAAAACATCATAATAGTAAAACATATTAACAAAGGAAAGAAGTAAGTTAAATATATTCTTACAAGGCAAGGCACACTGTGCATGCAAATGAGATCACATAAAATCCCAACTCCTTCCTTTTGGTGAGATATTGCATTGGAACTCTTACAGAATATAAAGTAAAGAGAAGCAAATATAGCATACATATGCCCTCTAAGCAGAGAAATCTTGTTTTCCTTTTAAAACAGATTTTAATCAGCAGTGATTAATCCCCAGATAGAAATGAAATTGATATTCTCATTCCAGTAGTTCGAGCAGTATCTTAGACTACTGTTGTAGTCATTGTTCAGCAGAGGATCAGAAGTGCCCAAGAGAAAGTTGTTGCTGGACACATCCCATGCCAATACACTGAGCAGGACATTATGGGACACCTCTACAAGTCCAGCAGGTGAACGGAGCTTGAGATTTGGTTCCAGTTCATTCCATCTAGGAAATGACACTGGGGATGAAATTCCAGTTTGAAATGGATGTCACCTAAGAGTCATCTACACATTACAAACATAAGATAAGGCAAAGCACAAGTGGTTTCAAAAAATAACACCAGTCCCCCATGCTCCAGTCGCAGCAGCTAAAAATCAGCTGGCTTCACCTTACAGCATCCTGCCCCTCTGACTGTAACTGGTTGGTGTGTTTACATTAGTGATGAAGTCTCTGGGGTCAAGTACAGTTCTGGGTCAAGGCTCAGTTCAAGATTTGTGTATCATTTAACTCCTTCCTCTAAGTGAGAATTAAAAAGCCATAATCTGTTTTAAATTGGTGGTATGCATTCTATTCATAAAGAAGATGCACCAGTTAAAAATTTTCAGAAGACTGATGTCTGTTTGATAAAAGGGCCTGGTAAAGAATAGAGAAATGTTATTCTTTACACCGAGTCTTAGAGGCTCAATATAAAGAATAAAAATAAATTTATAAGAGGCTAGTTAATGATTAATGAATACTATAAACATGTTACATAGCTACAGAAAATTGGTACATCGTATTCTGGGAGACAGCAAACAATGTTTTCAAAGCAACCTATCAGGCCTCATGGTAGGATTTTGACTCTAAAGTAATAATTCTAATCTACTTAAAGCCATTTGTAATTGGATTTTAAATATAAAGTATGACCAGAAAAAAAGATTAACATCATTATCTGTAGCTATATCTGGTACAAACAACATAGTATGTCTTTGAACACTTTCATGTATAAGGAAACAAAAGCTTGATTGGAAATACTTGAAATGTGTTCTTGCTTTGCTTCAAAATGAACTCTGGACTTTCTACATTAATCAGACAGAAAACAAGCAGACAAAAGAATTTGAACTATTGCAGTGGGGAAGGGCTTTTAGCTGTTATTGGTATGAAGACATTAATGTGAAAGGTGTTCCCACAATACAAGGTACAAAAATCACATCTGTCATGACAGCTTGTAATGGGAAACAAAGCATTAAATTCTTAGAAGTCCATTCATGGCAGTATAACTGCAAAAGGTATTTTTGCAGCACAGAAAGAAAGTGTGGGTGACCCTTCTCCACTAGGTATAAGGCTTCATGTTTTGTAATAATTTCCATTACAATTTTCATATTTAATTTCTGTCTATATGTATTTTTCAAGGGGGGTGGCTACATTGCAAATGAATGGATGATAATTCAAAGAGTGTGACTTACAGTTTGTTATACTCTTTGCAAAAGGCACATGTATACTTAGATTATGCTATCTCTTCTTGTGCTTGGCCATACAAGATAACACAGTTGTTAAGCAAGTCACATTTATTATCTTGCTACAGCATGTTCTTTTATTGCAATGGCATGCTTACTTAGCAATTCTGAATACCTGGAAAAAATCTGAAATGGCTGAACTCCTGCCAAGAGATAAGATATGTGGAAACAAAAGCCTCTTATTTTTACAGATCACAGAGTGTTTCTCTAGAATGTATCTATGCTTTCATCATCAGTTACTCCCTTGGAAAGATGAAATACTTTTCCCTTCTTGAGTGTCTTCTCCATTTGTAGTCCTTTATATCACTGGAATACCATGTTCTGATGGTGTCTGCTGCCAAGTGTATTTTCCATGCATACTGTGTCTGGCTGCAGTCACAAGATGCAACTGGAACTAAAATGGGAGAAGGCAAATCATTGAATCTGGTCTGCTATTATCTGACCAGACACATGAATGCCCTTTGGTTTCTTTTCTTGTATGTTGGTGCTATCGTCACATTTCATCTCTGGCAACGACACTGCACACGTGAGTCATGACCACTGGGCTGCAAAGCAAACCTCATTTTCTCACTCTCTTGCTTCTGGATGAAAAACAACTCATCCCAGCACAGCTGGGTGAAAGGAGTGCTTTCCTTGAGGGTAGAAAACAGATCTTCAGGCAGAGTCATGGACATCCAGAAATCTCAGTCTTCCCCATAGCTAGATAAATGAGCCAAGCTAGAAGGCTGCTGTGACTTAGGCTTCTCTACTTCTTTGATTTTTTTTTGTGGTGAAAATTCCATCTGTATCAAAGCTCGCATGTACATTTCCATGAAAAAAACCCCTGTGGTTTTGATAAAGCTGCATTTTCCAACCAAAAATAGTTTCTGTTGGAAAATTCCCTATAGAACATACCCTATAGAATCCCATTTGGATGACAAACTCACTAAGACAAAATCACCTTAATAATAAATTAGGGTTTAATATACATTTACCAGCAAGGAAGGCTAATCCTCAAAAATGTTCAGCAGTCATTTAAAGAACACTGTGCCTCATCCATCTGACTTGTTTTTGAATTAGTCTTCTTAACTTGGATATTTAATGAGATCCTTTCTGTAGCACCATTAGGGTCTTGTGCTCTGGAGACAAATCTCTGTTGGAAGCTACTGATAACCACTGCAACAACTTGTATTATTGTAGTGCCTTTCATCCCTTTCCAAAGCTTTCACATTCACATTGATGACATCTTCACTTTCCCTTCTTCCCCGACTGCCAAGAAAAACTAGGTGAAAGTCAAAATTATTATAGATTAGGGATTTTAAAGAAGCAATTAAATAATATTAATGACAGACAGTATACATGCTACAGTGCTACATGCTAGCATCTCAAGTACTGTCAAGTTTTGGGGGCTTAAAAACAAATTCTTTTTTGTGAGAAAGGCAGTTAAACTTTGCAAATCTAAGGCATGGGAATAAAAGAATCAATGCTCTTCTGTATAATTGTGATCTAAAGTTACCACCACTTAGCACCAGTTTTATCACCAGTGTTCAGAAATATGTCATGCATGTGTGTACATGCTGAATTTCATCCCTATCTAGTTGATGGTCATGTAACTTTCTCAGAAGTGACAGGATTAGGAATGTTTGTAAACTTGTCTGAGGCACGGTAACTACTCTTTTCGTTTGCATCATGAATATAAAATACATTAACTGCTATAAATTTTTTTCCTCCTCTTAACATATGTGAATCAGAGCATTTGTTTACACTCCTGAGCCCACCAGTAAACATTTCATGGAATCAACAATGTGCAGTTGCCTAGCTGGCCTGACAATAACTTTTCTTATACTTTCCTTTCCTCACAGTTCCTGGCACCGTGAGTCCCCTTGGCCTTACCTAGACCAATCCTACCCCACCTGACAAGAAGCACTCAAGATTTTCATCCTTGATGTTTCTGAATTTGGGAAATTCAGTCACTCTGTGTAGGCTGGCATCACACAAAGTGTCGAAGTGGAGAGGAACAGAGAAGAGTAAAGGGTTTCACATCACAGCAATAACAATGGTATGTCTGTGTGTGGGGTGTTATCCCTGAGGCAGCAGTATGAACACAGAATCATAGAACTGTTTAGTTTGGCAAAGGTCTTTAAGAACATTAAGTCCAGCCATTATCCAGCACTGCCAAGTCCACCACTAAGCCATGTCCCTCAGTGCCACATCTCCATCTTTTTTGAATAGCTCCAGGGATGGTGACTCAACCATTTTTCTGGGCAGCCTGTTCCATTACTTAACAACCCTTTCAGTAAAGAATTTTTTCCTAATATCCAACCTAAACCTCCTCTGATGCAATCTGAGGCCATTTCATCTGGTAAAACAAAGTGCAACAGCTGGTTGAAAGCTGGAAACAGAAGTTTGTAAGGACTTATATAGATGTTTATACTAACTTTCAGAAATCTACACAGAATTTTCTGTATGTACAGATGTGTCCTCTGAATAGAAGGTGGTAGGGAAGCAGGTTAGATAATCTATGGAGATGTTTTGCCAGTTATTGCTGCATGTAGATTAAAAAAAAAATAATAATCCTTGTACCTTGTGTAGATTAAAAAAAAAATAATAATCCTTGTACCAAACAGAAAGGGCTAATTGCACTTTTAGCCATTTTCATGCTGCTGAAGAAAAGTGAATAAAAGAGACGGATTCCTGTGCCTAGGGCTAAGCAGCACCATTTGGCTCAGGTCTGCAGTGGTTATGGCTGCTCCCCTTTGCAGCAGATTTGTCTTGCACAGAGTTGTGCAAAAGCAGAGACAGAACAGCAATTAAACAGATTAGGGGATGAGTGTTCATTTACACCACAGTTCTCTTTTATTTATCAGTACAGTTGGACCTAACCAGTTAGGTTAGTTTAGGACAGTGTAGTGCTGGAAGGACCACTCTTGTTTCATGCTCTATATAGCTGCTGGATTAATTTACAAACAGTGGGCCTGTGGGTGACCAAAACATTTCCTACGTCCAAATAGGAACAGAAATTAAAATCCTATGCAAAAATAAATTTGTCTCCTGCTTATGGGTTTTGTGTTGCCCCTGTCCTCCATGTCCTGTCCCCTGGCTCCATTTGAGTGCATCAGAGGAGGGGCTGCTGGAAAAATAGGTGCATGAGAGGAAGGAGAGAAGTGGTTGGATTATTAGTTACATGATTTTTATTGCCTATGATTGAAAGAAGCAGGCTGCTCTTCTGGAACAGAAGGGCTGGGTGTTGACAGGGAAGAGTTTGCTGGAGATGTACAATGGAAAACTTCTCCCTTGCCTTCTCCCTGTTGAGTGCAAGTCCCAGACTTTGGAGCTAGGAATTTGCTCCACAAGCCCTTATATGTGACCTCCCTGGTCCCTGAAGTAGCTGTAGTACTGACTACTGGGGTCAAGCAGCTGGAGGAGGAGAAAGGGAGGGGAAGCATTTCATTTAAGGCATGACAACTTCACAGCTGCATATACCAAACACACCTGGACAGACTGTCACTGCAGATCAGATAGCACTTGTCACCAACCAAAGACCTTCTCATGCATCCATGTCTCCTGTTAAAGAAGCATAAAGATGCTTCTGTTGGTGAACTTAAGTCCCATTTTAGAAGAGACACAAACTAAGCCACAGTTAATATAGTTATGCCCAGAGTAGAATTTTACTAATATTACTATTCCATTGTATATTAAAAAGATTTTGCTAAAAGACTTTGTTCTTTTTATACTGCCTTAGTATCACAAAATCATAGAATAGTTTGGGTTGGAAGTTGAACCTGATACTCAAAGAAAGGCAGTCCTTGCAGTTTACATATGTTTCACAGTTAAGAGCCTTCCTAGCTCTTTAAGGAGTGGCCACCTCCTCATGGGTATTTAGCTGATATTTGCTGTTGAGAGAGTTCACTCCGCAGCCCCATTTAATACTGCTCAAATGTAGGTCCAACGCAATGCTGGCCAGAGAAAGCCTGGAGAGTGATTTGAGAATAAAAATGGAAATTCTTAACACAAGCTAAAACAGTAATGTGAAATTATAGGCAAGATGCTGCTGTGGAGCGTGTTGTACTTTCAAGGTAGGAGTAGGAGAGGTATTATATATGGTATGGTCTGGGGCTTAGGTGGAGAATGGGAACAGCACAGGATGCAGACGAGCAATGATACATGTGAAATGAGACACCTGATCTGTTTTGAGCAGTGCAGAAGAGGAGTTAGAGATCAAAACACATTGTGTTAGTCCTGGGGAGGTACAGAGGGCCATGTGAATACCTTGTTACAGGCAAACGTGAAATGCCTCGCTAGGCAGATTATGAGTGTGTAAGGGGCATGGCTTGAAGACACCAAACCAGGCAGATTCTTTGCCACCAAACCAAGCCTGTCAGCATTTTTAAGAGGCAAGAGTAGTGCTGCAATCTCTGGAGAGCACTGACCTCAAGTTCTTCCAGTGCTGACTGCACTGACAGCTGTGAGATGGATCTGGAGGATGCCTGTAGCTTTGGGAATCATGCTCTCCCCATGGGGTGAAATTTTGCTGAGATTTTTTTGGAGACACCTGCCTCACTTTGAAAAATCACATTTTCTGGCTTTCACTTGTGATCCTCAGGAAACTGCTGCTGGACTGCTGAAATAATAATAGCAAACATGCTAAGACAAGCCTTGCCCACTGCAGGCATTGATGGTCTGCCCTCACAGCACTGTAAGGGAACATCCAGAAAAGCCCTTGCATACATAAGAGAGACTCTCGGGCAGCAATGAAAAATAGGCATGAAAAATAAGTGGATGTATTTAGTAGATCACCATCCTCAAATTTTCCAGCTTTTTAAGTTAAAAACTGATTTGAACTGAAGATAGAAATAATAAAGAGAAATGGACACAGATACCTTCCTTTCAGTGAACATGTGTTTGTCAGCTGAAAGCCAGGCCTAGAGGAGCTTAAATGCTAAGTTAATAAAAAAAAGATCAAATTAACTTTTTTTTTGTATCTATGACTAAGTGACATAAATCAGACAGAAAAGTGCCATATCAGCCTTTGTGACTATAAATTTCCCAAATGACACCTGATCTGACAGTGTGCCCCAAAAATTGTAGCTCACTCAATAGCTACTCCTTGGTACCTAACAGAAAAATTAGTCTGGAAAATACTTTCTCCCCCACTTCCCTTGCAAAGAGTCCTTTCCCTATTTTAGTGTAAAGAGGGAATTGCTTGATGATGCCTAACTGTAGTACATTAAAAAAAAAAATCTAATAGATTTAAAAGTCAATTACTGCTGCCTCCTACGAAGCATGTTTCACAATGGCAGGGGTCTGCTTTCTCTCTAGGGGTGGACTGCCTCTCTGTGCATATATAAATGATTTTTTGCTACAAAGAAATTTTTTTGTAATTTGAAAATAAAAAATTGTTTGGATGAAGAATACATGCACCATACGGGTAAAGGGGTACATTCTTTCAGAAAAGAATGCATTTGAACATAGTTACAGGGGCTGCAAACCAATTTTTCAAGCTGAATTTTTGCATGGGTTACATTTGGTGCACATGTGAATGAACATTGTAAATCAAAGATTTGCACTTGGAAAATGCTTGCTTTAGATGCAGCTGCAAACAGTAGATAACCTTTCTAGCGGCCCAACAATTCTAGAGAATAAGCTTGCTTAACTTCCTTACATATAGCTCAAATATACATATATCAAAGCTTAATACCTCCTTCAGCCACAATTTGGGAGTTACCTCACAGCCAATGAGCAGAAATACAAAACATTTTTTTTCTTTAGAATTCCTCAGATGCTAACATATTCTGGAGCTACCTGATGGATGAGGAGAACGGAAACACAGATGTGCCAACATGCTACTTCATCGCTGTGACATTTCTGCTAGTTGTGCCTTCAGCTACCCACATTATAATTGTGGCATAACTTGTCCCTCCTTATTAGATTGCTCATCCTTCTTTGATTTGCAGCAGATATGCGCTGTAGGGGTGAATCAGAGAGGCTGGTGGAAATCTAATCACTAACCTTGAGAATATTCAAAATAATCTCACAAACACTTAATCTCAGAGAACTGAAGGCAGTGGTAGAATACATGGCTTCCTGATTTGCCCTTCATGCTTTGGTCTAAAGAAGGGGTTGTAAGTCCATCACTTAAGGGGAATAACAGCCTAAACAAACTGGCTCCTGTTCAGGAAGAAGCATTAAGATCCTGACACTGTTAAATCTTATACTTTGTCTAATTTCAGTCTAAGAAATAGATGGATATCCTACTGTCCAAAAGAATAGACTTCCTTGGATTTCAGATGAGGCTAAAGCAATCCTTACATTAATGATAAAAGATTTATGATGTGTAGGAATATTATAAATGGTGTTAAGATAAAAAATTTCTCTCAAAGTACTGGTAGAGCGAGACTGAGATTCAGACACCCACATGCCTTCAAAAAGAGCTGGATGATGCAGAACTCACAGAAATCTGGCAATAGCAGATTGTGTAACTGGAGAGGCAAACAACGACTATGGTCAAGACTCCCATCTCTACACATGATATTGGGCACCATTCTGAATATATGCAATGGCCATTATGACTGGCCATGGATCTCCCACATTTGGCTGACCACAGGAGGGTAGATGGTGCTGTTTGACAGCCATGGTGTCATGCCACAGAGTCACCTTATCATTTACCCACAGCTGATAGATATGACACAAGATCTACACGTGATTTGTATTGTTTTGGAATATTAAGTGGAAGACAGGTGGGATATCTAGCCAGAAGTAATTTCAACCATAGTAGGCAGATGAAACCAGCCCTCTGTGCAACATCAGCAACTTCTGTGTGGAGATGCCAGACGCCATGGGCTGGCTGCTGGAGATGGGACCAGGCATACATGTTTGGGCAGGTGAATTTCCTTGATGCTTACTTTAGGCTGAGCTGAATCACTTTCTAAGCTGCACATATTACATTTCTTAGATCTCCTTGAACTGCCAAGGGCTTGATTCAGTTGCCTGAACACAGGCATCTTTTGAGATGCCCTGAGGCCCCCAGGACATCAGCATGGAATTACCAAAGTATTGGGTTTTTGTGGCAAGGTTTTGGTAGCAGGGGTGGTTTCTGTGAAAACTACCAGAAGCTTCCTACATGTTCAACAGAGCAAATGCAGATGGCTCCAAGATGGACCTGGCACTGACCGAGCCAAGCCCATCGGTGATGTATGTAGAGCTCCTGGGACAACGGATTTAAGAAGGAGAGAAGTTAATGATGTGAAGGAGCAATTGCAGCTGGAGAGAGGAGAGAGAATATGAGGGGAATATGTGAGAGGAACAGCTTTGCATTCACCAGGGTCAGTGAAGATGAGGATGTTCTCATCCTTCCCTCAGTGAAGGGAGGATGTTCTCCAGGCACTGGAACTGAAATTCCACAGCAGCCTGTGGTGAAGACCATGTGGAGGGCCAGCTCTGCCCCTGCAGCCCATGAAGGTCCACGGGGAAGCAGAGATCCACCTGCAGCCCTTGGAGGGGCACATCCAGAGCAAGTTTCCTGGCAGGTCCCCATAGGAGACCCATGCTAGAGCAACCTGTTCCTGGAGGATTGCACCCCATGGAAGGGACCCATGTTGGAGAAATTCATGCAGAACTACAGTCCATTGGAAGGATTCACATTGGAGAAGTTCATGGAGGACTATCTCCCATGGGCAGGACCCCCCATTGGATTAGGGTAACTGAGTGAGGAGTCCTCTCCCTCAGGAGGAAGGATTAGCAGAGAAATTGTGTGATGAACTGGCCACAAACTTCTCATTACTTGGCTGCAAAGTAAGGTACAAACCTTGAATTTAATTGCTGCAAGTCTACTTACTATGGAAATTATCAGACCTTCAGTTATTGAAGCAGTGCATTAGGTAGCAGCTGTGAAGAAATGCTTAATGCAAAATGGCTACTGGCCATGCATCTATGCTTTCATATCTCAGAGGTGAAGTTAATTGCAATAATTGTCAAGGTTTTTTTTTTTCTTTTATTGGAAGGGTGTACTTTTTAAGTCTGGATTGTTGCAGCATACTCTGTCTTAGTTGGCCTAATCTGGTTCAGCTCCTCAACCCCATTTGAAGAGGCAGACCCTGTGTAACTGTGCATACTTACTGTTTTGGTAATAAATGTCTTGATTTCCTGGTGGTTTTGAGCCAATCTTGGAAACAGAGGAGTAAACCCTTGGTAGAGTAACTGGAAATTGTTCTCAAGTACATTTATGTTAGTAGACAGCAGCACTAAAGGACTAAACAACTTCTCAGTTGACTGTAAGTCACATTTCAGTACTACACATTTCACACAGAACTAAGTTTTTGCTCTCCAGTGGAAGTTGATTTTGTGTAACATAACAGTTGTGTTTATTAAAGAACATCATATAACCATCGCCCTGAAAAATGTTTATGCACTTGCAGCCAGCGTTGCCTGTGCATTTAGTGATGCAGCAGCTTAGTGCAATCTATTTTAAATTACTAGTTTACAAAGTTTCATCTCAGTTCAGTTTAATGTGATATAACTCTTAACTGGAAAAGAGTAATTTAGGAAGAAAAATCTTACAAAGCATTAACACACTACAGTAGTTTTTTAAACCAACCCTATATCTTTGTGAGCCAGTTTTTGCCTTATAGTAAATGAGACCAATATTTTAATGAGCTGAAACCAACAAGAAATAAGTATCTGAACTGCTTTGTCATTCAAGTGCTTATTGAAATACAGACTTAGCAAGTACAGTAGTAATTCTTATCAATTTACCTACAGAAAGTGATCTAAAGATATGATAATAGAAGCAATTTTGCAACATATTCTTCTCTCACTGAATTTAATGCATAAAAATTTCAACTTTCATGTACGTAAAACTCAGGATTGCATTTTCATTTTTGAATAGTAGTGTTTTTTATTTCTTCATTTTAGTCCCCGTGGATCTTTCTTTTCATTGAAGATGTGGCATTTTGGAGAAGTTTAAAAATACTGTGAATTTGAAGAGTTGAGAGAAATGCTTCAGTTGTGCCTGAACTGAAGAGATAGGATGACTGTATATGAAAAGTCACCTTACACATCTCCAGAGTGCTATCAGCTCTAGACTAAGACACAGGATTCAAGTTTTTGAGCCATCCTGTGGAGACTGAATGAAATTGGTTCCAAAATGATAACAGTGTATCACAAACAGAAATTAAAACAGCAATGAGAAGAATGAAATTATTTTTCTGGTCCTTCTTATACTGCATCAGAGACCACAGACCAGAATTTTCACAAGTGTGCAACTCTTAGGGTTGGGATCCATTTCTTCCAGATCCCTCATCTAAATTGTTAAATCTATTTCACCCTTGTGAGTGATCCATTCACTGTGCTTTCCAGGATTTTCTACACTAAAAGAGCCAAAATTCATCAGACAATTCATCCCCTTTTGGCCTGTAATTTTTTTAGGCACCCACTGTCACTTGTTCATACAGGCTCAGCAGACCCTATGGAAATGCATCTATTTCTTCAGCCACTGCAATCGCAGTTTCACTCCCATCTAAAAACCAGCTGAAGCCTGTGGCTCATGAGCTGCATGGCTGGAGTCAGCAAGGGGCACTCCTGTCCTTACTCTTCTCCCTCAGCTCTGAACTCTTGCCAGACAAATCCATATCTCCTGCCCAGGACTGAAGAGCAAGGCTGCACCCACCTCTTCAATACCCCCCTTCTTGGGAGAGAGGCAACTTCTTTTCCCTTGTATCTTTGCCCATCCCTCCTTTCACCCATTCATAAGGCACTTTTGAAGACAGGGAGATCATCTAGAAACTAGAGTGCCCATGATTCAGAATAGGGCATTGGAAAAAAGTGGAGTGGAGAGTGACGTACTTACAGATAAAAGAGTGGAGCCTTCAACATCTTCCCAAGCATTCCACAGCACTGCATTTATTTCATCAGCAGGTTTATTTTAACCTGACAACACCCTGTTCTAATTTCAATACAATCAGTCACTAGCTGTCTCTAAGGTAATTCTGAATGTACAGTGAACGCGTTTAAGTAGTGTAATCATGTGAGAAAGAAGGAACAGGTACAGAAGGCTGCGTTTTTCCAAGGAAACTGGCCTTGCGAGAGAAAGAGCTTATTTGCTTTGTAGTCTGTGGTGTTCGGGCAGGAATGAAGAAGGTAAATCTAGAATGATGTTGGACATCTTTCCACTCGAAACAGCTATTGATGAGGAAGTGGAAGTAAAATGTCACAGCTTAGCAGTTTGCATTTAACAGACAGAACAAAGAAGTAGTACTGTTATGCAGTGATGTCAGAAGCAGAGAAAAACTCTCAAATCTAAATCAGGTGGTGATTTTTTTAAGCAGTTTTTCCAAGTGTTAGCAAATACTTTTGTGTCCTGAGAGGAAATGCTGAGACTGCAAAATATATTACATAAGGCTATTTTCAGCTGACTCTATGGCTGTATGCATTTGGAAGTATGTTTGTGAACAGAGAAGGGGCATTAAAACAGGAGATGGTGCTTTTAGGCACTGAGACCACTTGTTCCACCACAGATGCTACTGGTATATGGCTTGCAGCTCTTCTCTGGAGATCTTAAAATGATAAATGAATTTGCTGCATTGAAGCATGGTATTACCTCAGGGGAAGCTGCTAAATGAATCTAAAGCAGTAATAGAGTTATTTTAGCTAAAATTAAGTATCCCAGAAGATTCAGCCCCTTTGGGATGTAAGTGCTCTGCTCGGTCGAGCACTGTCGAGTTTGATTGCATACACTGACTCTATACCTACCAAAGAAAATCTCAGCACAGCCGGAAGGAAGATTATTATGACACAGTACTATACATTATACATATTATCAAAAGTTGAACGTTCAGTAATCACCAATACAAAGAGGCTGAAAGTCAAATCCTGATCTGCTTACCTGGGGCAGAATTGAAAGTGTGCTTGCTCAGCAACATGGACACAATGGAGCCACACTTTGAACTTAAGGAGCAAGGAGGGAGACCTGGATGTCTGCAAGTGTTTGGCTGACCTTTCGGCATGGTTAATATTATACAGAGCTTGTTAGGCTGTCTGCTAGGAGAAAAAAAAATATTGGCTCAGAGCTGTTGGTAATTGTGTTGTCCTAAGACATGAAAACAAGTTTTCTAAGAAAAATAACCAAAACCAACACATGGAACTGGAGGCCACACTGCACGTTTTCTGTCATTTACACACACAAAAGAATAAAGCTTTCATCTGGCAGACATGCAGGTAAAGTGACAGCTGAAATGACAGCTTTGTGCCACCAGCTTGTGGTGAGATTTTGTCCCAAAAAATGGGCTTCTTGCTTCGGGAGTGCAGTCCAATGTATCCTGACAGGTTTTGGATAATTTAGCCTTCTTCAGAAGTTGTCTAGACTGACTTAGAGTAACACCATGAGGCCATTTCTTTGTTGACAGACTCTGGAAGTAACAAGTGAAGGAGCTTCAGTTCAGTGTCTACTTATTGGTGCTGCCAAAGTACAAATAGGATTGATCTAGGTTTTAGTTAATAATTACAGCATGGAAAAAGAATATACCATGATGTATTTAAAAATCTCTTGTGTCCCTGTATACTCAATGATATTTTTTTCTTTAAATATTAGCAATAGACTTACCATCTAATAGACTAATACCCTGATTTAGGTGATAGTGTTTCTGAGACATGCCTGTACATACCTATTTTTTAAAATACTTTGTCAGCAAAATCCAATGAAGACGTTATGCTTCCCTTGAAATCAGGTCTGCAGCTGAACAGGAGGCTAGCTCTCCACTCCTTGCACAGGGACAACTGCAGCAATGCCCCAGGGCACTTAACAATTAATCTCCAGTTTCTGCAAGTAATTTGCAGGTGATGCCAACACCTTTTTCCGTTATCTAAAGTTGTAATTTACTCACACTGTAACTGAATGTCAGCACCTTCTCAGACTGTATGCCAAACTCACTCCTGGAAGCCATTGTCCACCCTTGGTTCTGGGCCTGCCGCCTCCTGCTCCTGCCCTACAAACTTCCTCCTCTAGGGAAGGGCTGTCGATGGTCCCCTGGACTGTTCAGACCCCCATCCCCCTAAGACAGCAATTAATTAATTGGCACAGTGAAAGACTAATTCTAATCCTGTCTCCTACGTCTTTGGTCTCTTTAAAAACAGCACAAATCAATCCCCAAAACTGATCTGGATAAGTGCAGAAGATGCGGAAGTTGGAAGTTCTAGAAACGGGCACAGGCACAGCAAATGCCCTGCCTGCATTTGGGAAAGGTGAGAGCCCATCCTGTGCACAAGGAAACCTTCATTAGTTCACAACTGGCATTTAAATCCATTGACTCATTATTAGCAATTATCTGTAATTTTTCTCTGAGGACGTTTATTTTCTAAAAATAAAATGAAATTATCTAAAGGTCTTCATTCAGTAGTTAGACAACAGCCTTATCTCCTGGGAACATCTCTCTGTGCCTAACAGCCTGTCTAGTAGGTGTATTTTATTCTTAGGAGTCCCAAATCCTGTTAAGAGTTCACAGCACTGAATACCAGGTTCTGCAACATGTTGGGCTGTTTCTGGCTTCGCCCTGGCTCCCGTCCCCGGCGGCAGCTCACCCGGATGGTTGAACTGTTCCGTCCAAAGGAGACACAATGGGCAGTTCGAGACTTGCCTTTAAAGAGCACTCTACTGAGCACGACTGCTCAGTTGGTTACTAAATGTAACTCACTAATCAAACTTAACTCGATTTGTTTTCTCTCTGTAAAGATCCGTGAGGCAATTCTAACTGAACTTGTTTTTTGTGCAGCAAGCAACCAAATACACCAACCTCCTACTCCAGGAAAGAAAAGAGTTGTTACTGGGAGGTGAAAGCCCGTGAATTCCCGGGGACCAGGCGGGGAGAAGTGAATGTATGATGTCCTTGGACAACGAATTCTCTGCAACTGCTGCTACGTGAGAGATCGCCGGTGCGATGTGTCTTGCTAAAGTACTACTACGGAAACACTGAGAAAAGGGAAAAGCGTTTTTATGTCCTCGCCTTTCCCCCAGCCCAGCCCCATGATCGCTCCCCCGCCCCGGTCCGGCGCAGGGGCCGCTGCCCTACGGACTCCCCCCGACGGCGGCACTGCAGCGGGGCACGGGAGGGGGCTACGCTCATCCCCTCAGAGGGGACGGATCCGACCATCATGTCTCTCCGCGGGCTCTTCCGATGGGAAGAAAGGCGGCAGGGCAGCGGCGAGGGTCCCGCTTCCGAGGGGACACCGCAGTCGCAGCGAGGTGCGGGCGCCCGGCGCGGACGAAGGGCTGCGGCTCCCCGCCTGCCGCCCGCGGACGAGGATCTTTCCCTTTGAGGGGCCCTGGGGGTACCCACGGATACCCTGAGGGGGCGACTGGGTCCACCTCTCCCCGAGGAGCCCACGCCCCGCTTCCCCCCTTTTCTCCCCGCCCGATCCGTCTCACGCCCTGGCTCCCGCCTCCGGCGGCAGCTCTCCCCGATGGCGTCGGCTGGGAAGGATGCAGGCGGCAGCTCCGAGGTAATTATTAATGGCCTTGCCTACCGGGGCGGGAAGGGGGGGGCGCAAGGTGAGATAAAATGGGGCGGCGGGGAGCTGGGAGGCGGGAGCTGCCGTCGCGGAGCCCCGGCGAGAGCATGGCCCTCGCCGCGTCGCTGCTGCCACCGCTGCTGCTGCTGTTGGGGCGGCCGGGGCTGGGGGCTCCGGGGCAGGGCGCGGGCACCTGGTCCCGCTTCGCCCGGCTGCCCTACCCGCAGGACCAGCTCTTCCTCCACGACACCTTCCCCGACGGCTTCCTCTGGGGCGCAGGCAGCGCCGCCTACCAGACGGAGGGCGGCTGGCGCCAGGGCGGCAAGGGCCCGTCCGTCTGGGACACCTTCGCCCACCGCCCGGCCACGCCGTCGGGGGCCGCCTCGCCGGGGCCCGCGGGCGGCGACGTGGCCAGCGACAGCTACAACAACCTGTTCCGCGACGTCGAGGGGCTGCGGCGCCTGGGGGTCTCACATTACCGCTTCTCGCTGTCCTGGGCCCGGCTGCTGCCCAACGGGACGGGGCCGCCCAACCCCGCCGGGCTGGCGCACTACGGGCGGCTGCTGGCCCGCCTGCGGGAGCTGGGCGTCGAGCCTGTGGTCACCCTCTACCACTGGGATCTGCCGCAGGCCCTGCAGGACGCCTTCGGCGGCTGGGCCAGCCCCGTCCTGCCCGGGCTCTTCCGCGACTACGCCGAGCTGTGCTTCCGGCACTTCGGCGGGCAGGTGCGCTACTGGCTGACCATGGACAACCCGTACGTGGTGGCCTGGCACGGCTACGGCACGGGGCGGCTGCCGCCCGGCGTGCGGGGAGGCCCGCGCCTGGGCTACCTGGCGGCCCACCACCTGCTCCAGGTAAATGGCGGTGGCGCGAAGGGGCCCCGGCGGCTCCTCGGCCGTGCCAGGGTGCCGGGCTCGCAGGCCGAGCCCAGCCCGCCCCACTGGCACGCCTGTCCCCTGGTCCGACACTGGCATGGAGCACAAATCCATGTGCCCGACAGAGTGTGGGCAGCAGACCTATAGGCAAAGAGGCAAAACTCATGGTGTAAAGCAGGAGCTTTGCCTGCGGCAGTTCAGTTGCCATTCTTGGTAGGTGAGGTCTGCAGTCCCTGGACTGTGCTACTCCAGTGCTGCCTTTCTAAGGTGGAAATGCTTAATATGACTATACAGGGAATTTGTGTATTTGATAAAAAAGACTTACTGAATGAATGGAGATGGTGGAGGTGGCCAATATGTCAAACAGAGGCGTTTTCCTGACGAAGTATGATGGTTTTTTGAGTGGGAGCACTTTTTGGGGAAAGAGACTCTTAATTCCCCAGTTAGTCTTGAAAGTGGCACAAGTAGTTTGCTACACTTAATTTTTTATTCTGTATCTATATGGTGTAGTTGTAATATTTGCTGGGAGCACCCCATGGGGATTTGCAGAGAGAATCAAGCAGAACTGTGTACAAATCCTTCCAATGATAGGAGAAAGGAATCCTAATTGGAAAAGGGTGGTCATTTAGGCACGATCTCTTGTACTTTAATATACATTTACATTTCTGCTGATGTCAGTCTGCTCAGCACATACTTGCTGGCAGGGGTTGTATCCTAATGAACATTGTGTATTAGATGTGGGCATGAAGAAAACATCCAATGCATGCCTTATTTGACTTTTTCCCACTTTCCTGTATTACTTCTGAATTCTTTAATGCTAGAAATGAGTCAAAGGGAAAATATAGATGGAGAAAATGTGGGTAAAATTTCTGGTTAATTTCCTCGTCCTGAAAACTTTAAGCTCTTCATGTAGTTACCATGGTGTGTACTTGGCCGTGTTTCATGCTTGAGTATATCGTGCATCACCATAGTATCAGAGTCCCTCATAATCTCAAGCATGTGCTTCTTCTCATAAAAACTCTGTGAAGGAAGGTACTTTTCTATTTAATAAATGAGAAACTGAGGCACAGTCTTGGCCACACCATGTCAAAAGTGTAATTAAACCAGGAAGGTCTACCAATACCTGCTTTCGTGACAGAACCGTGGTATTGAGTTTTGTCTCAGTGACTGTCAGTCGGGATTTGCACGAGTGAACATTTCTTTTTACCTGCAGTAGTACCACTTTTTCCCCCCCGCATTTTATGAAAGAGGAGCTGAAACACAGATGCAGTTAAGAGCCAAAGTGGCCACTGGTTGTTAGTTCACTTTTCCTGGCATGTGATCTTTGTAGCATATTGCTCAGTTAGATTATACTTCCAGCGCTTCTACAAGTCATATTTGCAGATCTCAAATCACCTGCAGAGAAAATCAGGGCCATACATTATGTGCAGAGGAGCTCACATCCCTGACTTCTCCAGGTAAGAGTCTTCATGGAGGCAGAGTAGAGAGAGCCTAGCTCTTCAGCACAGAGAAGTGAACAGCTTTCATCTGTGTCTCCTTCTCCTTTTTACTTCACTGTAGCATATTAATATTAGACCTTTCAACTTGTGCAAGCAGTGAAGTAGGAGAAAGCTACACAGTATGGCTTCCACAGCCTGATAGCCATATCCAGCTGTGCATTTGTCTAAGAAAAGATTAAAGTTCTATCATAGATGGTAAAGAGATTTCACATGGAAATTAAAGTGTCTTACACAAGTCTAGAGTGATTGACTTTGCAACTTGAATGTTCTTTAATATTTGTGGGTTGTATAATTTTATAGGTGAGTTTGGCCATTTTTTGGGAGCATGCATGTCTTTGGTTTGTATCAGAAGGGTGCACAGCAGTACTGCTTTGTCACTTAACCTGCAGGATGTGTGCAGCACTGGACAGTGTTGCTGGGAGATACAGTCTCTTACACCCACTGCAAAAGATGTGGCTGAATCCTTCTCATACAAAGAAAACCCCCTTTCATTGTCTAACCTTTTGCTCCTTATGTCATAAGATCTGGTCCCTGGTTTCTTCTTAATCATTTTTCCTTCTCTTTGCCATTCTTTTATTTTATTTTTTTTTCCAGGGAAATTGAGTTTGCACAACATGTTTGGTTTTTTTGGAAGTTAGAATTTGTTGTCATAGTTGATTCTCAGCAAATGTGCAGACTAGCTCTTACAATGCATGATTTCTGACTTTTTCCCCCTTATTTACAATATGCAGGTAAAGCTGGTGCCTCCTAATTTATTTTACTGGATTCTAATTATGTTAAAAAGCAAAATAATTTCCTGTAAGTTCTTTAAAATTCAACAGATATAAATGTGGATTTGGGGCTTTGTTTTTCTGAGCAACTTATTTATTATCTGAAGAAATAATCAAATAAAGAGTTTGATTCAGTTTAGGTTGTTCATTTCAGAGCTGGTGAAAACAGGGCAATGAGGTTTGATTTAAGTAATGATGTTTGAATTCAGTTTGAATGGATTTCATCATATTGTACTGAATTTTTTTAATTACCTCTCATTTTTCTGAGCTTCCTTAAGTGAGTCATAACAGATGCTAAATTGACAGAGACACTTTTTTATAGACAGGACCAAATAAAAATAGTGTAAAAAACTTGTAAGGAACAATTATTTTATTAATGCATTCTTGGTGTGTTCTTGAGGGGTGTTCATCAGTATTCAGTGAAAATTTTACCCTTTTATAGTATTTCTACTGACACTTGTTGCTTTTGAGATGTCTAAGCCCTTCAGATATGGTAATAAATGGAGGAAGCTGTTCATGTTTATTCACAAAATAAATGGAATGGATCAAGTGTATTTCATAAAAGCTGGCAATCTCTCAAGTCAACAGCCAGAAAATGTAATGCCAGCAATCTGTCATGTATATGATGCATCTCTTTTCTCCAAATAGGAGTTGAGGGAGGTCAGTGTATTGTGTTCTGGTTTTTGCAAATGCATTTTTTCATTAATGGTTCACAGTATGTTGTCTGAGTTGAACACACTTGGATTTACTCAATATAAACAGCATTTGCAGAAACAGAAGAACATGTCGTTTCCCTGAAGAAGTGAGTGGAACTGCTGCCTGGAAACCAGTCACATAGCAACAGACTGATTTCTGTTCCAAAACACTTTCCAAAACAGAAGGTAAGTACTCTTTTTTTGACCTTCAGTGCTAAACCTAATAAAGTATCAGTAATTTCAGTGTAGGAGAGTGGTCTTGATCTGTATTGTTTCTTTCAAAATTGAGACAGCCCTCAAACTTTCACTCAAATGGAACGATTTGGGATTTTCCTGAAAGTAACATAGCTCATCATAGTTGTGAAGGCATACCTAATTTTTAGAAAAAAGGAGGAATACTGCTAAGTAATAGTATTTTTTTCCTGTTCTTGCTTTCTTAAGGCATAATTCAAAGACGAACAAAGAAGAAATTGATTCTTACCTGGGTTTGTGTATTAGTTGGGTGGTATATGTTTGCACTAGTGATTATTCTACTCATTAATCATTTGAGTCAGGTTTCTTTCAAATAGCAGATTTGACAAAGAAGTGCAGTCAAACTGTGGTGCAAGTTCAGGTCTGATGCTGCAGTTTTCTGTGCCAGTGGCTGCCAAAAGTTAGGCTATGTTCTCAAATTATATTAAAAGATACAGCAAGTTGTTTTTATCATGAAAAAAATGCAGTGAGTTTCATTTTAAAATGTGATAAACAGAGGAGTTTGGGTTTCAAGAATACTTGTTTTATTAAAATTAGCTCCAAAGATAGATTACATAACTTTGCTTTTGCCATTCCTACCTGATACCGTACATGTTTGCAAAAGGATTGTTGTTTTCAAATATTCCATTGTAACAAACATTGTAACAAAACCAAAAATCCATTGTAAAAAAATTTTAGAGATTATAGGAAATCTTAGCAAAACTCAACAGGCAGGACCTGGAAAGATCACACTGAAGTGACTGAAATGGAATGGAAGCAGAATTTCTTTGTTCTTTGTGTGGAAGAAAACCAGGTCAAGCCTGTAGGTGTGTTAAGTCCCACCTCAACTTTTTTTGCTGTTCATAATGAGGAGGAGGATTTCTTGAGAGTTCATTGTGAGGTTTTTTAGTGCTTGGTAGTTGTGGCTGTATAGCTGCGGATCTTGGTAAATTCCATTGGCAGCCCCAAATCCATGTCTCATTTTAAGTGCCACCTGCCTGATTTCTAATCGCCAGTTGTAGCTGTTGCTGGAGGCACTTAGATGATATTTCTGTTTCCTTTCCAAGGTAGTCCAGTATGCTTCCTTTTTAAATAGCAGTTGTTCCTGTTGGGCAGGGCTCTGCTCAGTGCTGGGAAGATAATGACTTCTGGTTAACAGCAGTTTGGTGCAGATAGGGGTATTTAGATTGGCAACATAGAATTTGCATCTGGTAAAATCTCACTGGGTACGTGAGTTTAAAGCTCCTTGATACTGTTCCATTTTGCATTAATAAAGCCTCATAAGGTGTGAGATATTCTTCATTCTTCCCTTCAACCTCTCCTCAAGCAGAAGAGATTCTGTATTGTAGTTTTGGGGATTCCAAAATGAAGCTTGTGGTAGAACTCATGTCACTTTCTGTTCCTTTATGTTGCAAGCTTTTCCGGTTTCCATTTCACCTTGTTTCTGTGGTCGGTTTCCAGTACTTAAGGGTAGTTGATGGACATAATTCCTAGCTGTACTTGGGACCTGGGAAATAAAGCTAGTGAAACATCTATCGTAGTTCAAGATAGTTCACTATTTTTTAGTGCCTGCATTTCCCTTTTGGCTGAAACCTAGGAGCTCTTGGAGCTTCTTTTCCTGTGATAGATCCAGTAGAAACCTCTGTTCTGCAGCCATCAGCAGGTTGGAAGTGCGGAGATTATCCTTCTTTTTGAAAATGTTGTCTTCCGTAAAGAAGAAATGCTGTGTCATGTAAGAGGAGGTTGTTTTGGCTCATAATGTATCCATCTTCTAGAAGGTCAAATTCTGATTCTCTTGCTATAGTTGAAGTTGTGCTTAGCTTAGGTTTGTTCCTCACACTTATTAACTAACAGCTTCTTCTTCCCAATGTGCTCTGGGAAGTAAAATATTTTTCCCTCCATCTTTCATTATTTCTTCAACCAGTTAGAAGCAGTGAATACGTCAATACAGCTGATGGCGATGTTAGCAAGCAGTGACCATTAGGACAGGATGTAAGCATTTAGAGGGATTTTGTTTTAATTATTTTGGTTAGTGTGATGCATATCCTTCTAACTTTGGGAGAAACAGGAAAGAGCAGATGTGTATGCAGACACAAAATAAAGAAGAGGAAATTACAAAGACATGCTTCTGAAGAAGCAGAGGGGGTGACCTGGGCATACAAGGATGAGGCCTGGTTGAATGGGGCTTTGGGCAGCCGGGTGTACTGTAAGGTGTCCCCCCTGGCCACGGCATTGGGGTTGGAACTAGATGACTTTTAAGGTCCCTTTCAACCCAAGATATTCTATGATTCTGTAGCAAGTTTTAGCAATTAAAGGATGTGTGTTATCAGTTTTAATATTGAATAAAAACTACTCATGCTTGCATATTTGCCTGTCAAAGCATATGGAAAAATATCATAGTCAAATCCGTGACTTTAGATTAAATCAGAAGAATGGAACAGAAGAATATGGTTGTAGACAAAATCTTAGGATCCTTAGGAAATTACTGAAATGAACATTGGACAGATCTCTGAAGGAGAAGGTGACTCATTGAATATGACCATGAAAGAAGAGACTGGCTTCTGGAGAACAACTGAATTATATCACACGAGAGAAGATGTGTCAGTAGAAGGATAAGGTGAGTTGTCGAGAAGGAAGAATAACTAAGTACAAAAGGAGAAAGGGATAATTGGCCATGGCAAGAGACTGGAGCCTTTAGTAAAATGAGATGAGTAGAAGATGAATGATACTAAAGAAAGGAAGGAATTAGACTCACACTGTTGCTCTCAGTAAATACTCCTGGACATAAATATTAATGGCAGGAAGAGAATTGAGAATTAAAAACCATATGCATACACACACAAAAGGCTATCAATACGGTTAGATTGACTCTTAGAATTCATGGATAGCTTTGGAAGAAAGCTGCTGGAATAGCCTTTCAGTATTAATGGTAGGAACAAAAATCTTATAAGACAGGTAGAGCAGTTTGGGAAAATAGATTTGGTGCATTTGGTGGCAGTGGAGGTGACAGCAGCAGTAAATGTGAAATCTTCCTCTTTGCAGAATTCTTAACAGAATGATATAAGGCATGGTCAAAATCTGAGAACATTAATTGCAAAGAACAAAATGCAGTCTGTATTAACAGTGAACACTTTGTTTAGTCTGTCAATGATGGCAGCTTCTGACTTGCTGTAGTTTCAGCTCTAATCTGAGAGCACAAAACTCTCATAAAAAGCCTGGCCTGTTAAGTTTGTGGTGTGTATCCCTGAAGATTTGTTAGGGCGGATCCTTCGAGATGCACACTGGAATAAGAAAAAGGACTTTGAGAATATATAGATTTGGCCACATTGAAGCCCATTTGTGTTGCTTCATCTTTATGTTTAGTTTGAGAAGAGATAGACTTCTATATTATGAAAAATTGCAAAAGTTTAAAGCTTAATTTTGTTTTGATTCTTAAAAAACCCCCACCCATATTCTAAATTCTCACAGTTATTGAAATCTTTACAGGTGTTGTTTACAGCAGTTGATAAAGGAACAGTTGATATAGGGACTGGGGCCACAGGTGGTTCCAGTGCCACCTGACAGCTGGATCTCTGTGACATCTGCATGATGGTAAGCACAGGAACTTTTGCCCATCTCAGGCTCTGGCCAGCCTGGGGAGTCCTGCAAGACACCCTGCAACACAATCTTCAGCAATGGGGGGAGCTGACAGGGGACCATGCACATTGCCAGGGGACTGTCACTTCAGTCTGCGCAGGATCAGTTTGTTACTTGCACATTAGCTCTCATGCTGACAGCTAAGATTCCATTTTTGTTTTCAGTCACAACTCTGAAGACAGCTGAATGGTTCAAAATTGGCTGGGAGAGACTATCCTATGGAAATGCCTTGCAATTTTGTGAGTCCAAACGTCAACCCAAGGTATCCTTTTGTAGGTTTATCAGTTAATTGCTCTTACTAAGGGCTGGAAAATGTTTGTACCACTGGGATTATATTTTACAAGATATTTGCTTTACAGTTGGGAAGACAGTAGCATCTCTTTTGATCCTGCTCCTAAGAAAGACTTCAAATGGTTGCATAGGGGAAGGGGACAGACTTGTAGATGTTGGCCACATGTTCTGGTAAGAGTTCACAGTGATTTTCCAATGCCTTTTCTCAGCTTTTTTCTTGTTCTCTTGAATATGTAGTAGCTCCACTGGATCAGTTGTTTTTCAGAGCTGAGGGCAAAGTTTACTCAGTTTGTTTGTTTAACTTCCAGCATTTTAAGAAATGAAATAATTTTTTTGCTGCAGGCAGGGAACTGTTGAACATAGTTATTGATTAATTATTCTAATTACGGTTCCTTAGGTATATGTGGAAATGGTAGAATTATGCAGCATGTCTTTTGAGAAAGCAGGTTGGAAAACTATTGCATTGTCAGCTTGGTGATTTTCTATGAAAATTTATTTTGTAAGTAAGAACAAATTGCTTAAAAATCAATTGAACAAATCTGACCTTATGGTTGGAAAGAAAGTTCAGCTGCCACCTGGCTGTACAGTGGTGACACGCTTGACATGCTCTTTGTAACACACTTATTTAGTTTTTCATTTGTTTTCCTGTGACAGTGCAGTGTTAACTTGGGTACAAATGAAGCTTGTAGAAAGAACGATCACCACACCAGAATGTCCACGACCAGTTACATATGCCCTCAGGAGACAAAATCCAGGCCAAAAAGAGTTGTAAGAAAACATGGGGTGATAGGAAGGAAGAGTATTGGGAAAACAGATAATGGATGAGGATCTGGTGAGATTAGGGGGTGATTGGCCAAGAGTGGGAAAGCAGGAGCTGGGTTTATGAGGCAATACTCCATTTTCATGTGTGTATTTAGCATTAAAAATTAAAAACAGCATGAAGTGAGATGGCCTGGAGTCCTCAAGGGTGAGTTGTTTTTCCCCTGTTTAATTTTTTTAAATAAATGTCATATGAATTATTTTGAGGAAGCTGACTGGTGGTTTACAGAAATCACAGACCGTGCTTCACAGGGATGGAGCCTGCTTCAAAGTCTGTCATGGCTTATGGTGTCCACCTCCTGTCCCCATGTTGCCACCAGCACTAGGAGTGTGGGACACCATGTGTAGCCTTCTAAAGAACGGAAGGTTGATACATTAGATCTGGGTTTCTCAAAGGAGCTTAAGGAAAATAAGTTTCCCTTTAGCTTTTTGGGGAACGCTGTCACTTTCAAGCAGTTAAGTAAACTAGCAAATTGAATAGATGCATTCTTCTAATCTTGAGGAAAATGTGCATTCCCATATTCAAACAGCATCTCTGTGTATGAAATGCAAGACCTTGGAAATACACTGAGGGAGCTCCTGAACTCAGTTTATCATCGTGCTTCCCTTGCCAGCTATGAACATGTCTTTTGTTTTGAAAGAGAATATTGGGGTATATCACGCAGGGAACAGAGCTGCAGGAATATGATTCAGCTGGAGTTTTGCATCTTAATTATATGCTTGGTGGAAAAAATAATCCCTTTTTCTTCATACCCCCCTGTCATATCAGCTTGCTCATTCTAATCTTCCTAATACCTCCAAATTCACAAATAATGTAATGTCATTAGAGCAAGTCAGAAGGATCTAAAACCTTTGAAACTGGAATTTGCTGATTCATTGAAACTAAAATATTTGAGAGACTTCAGTTTTCCAGAAAAAAAATGTGAACTAGGAGAAATAAATATCAATCATTTTATTTTGCTGTAAAAATTTTTGGTTTTCCATTTTAATAGGATACTGAAAAAATTCATTTTGATGTAGTGAGTCAGTCATTTCACACTCTGCCTTCTGTATTCTTTCACTGGATGAGTGCCCACAGCTTCAAATTGGGTCAGTTTACCCTTGTGAAATTGCTGTTTAAGCTGCTGCAATATGACTGACTTATTGAAGCTGGAGATTGATGCTTTTTATTCTTTGATGAAAGAAATAAAATGGAACTGTCAGGACAGAATTCTTGCACTGTAGAGGTTACTCTGTGTCTCATATTTGTAGCTGGGCTGCTTGTGCCACTTTTGTGTGAAACTGTAATTATTCAGTCATTTATCCAACTCCTCTTTCCTATTTCTGGTAAAAAGAAAAGTGGTACTTGAAGGAGGCAGTTGCTTAAAAGGGGAAAAAATTCTAATAAAAGCAGCATCAATTTGGCACAGTCATTCTGATTCTGAGTATTAGAACCAGCAAAGTGTAGCACAGGGAAGTTCAGATACAGCATTTTTCCATAGCTCAGCTTAGGATAATGAAATAGAAACCACTACAAAATTGGTTGGTGGTGAAATGGTTATAGCAAGAGCATTGTAAGAGTAAGCCATGAAAGGCAGGAACCCTAAATCACACCAGTCAAATCTCACTTTACCCAAGCTGGACTCTTCTGAAGAGTAATGTTTCCTATGTTACTGGTAATTTGGAATAGATTTGTAGAAACCAGAAGGGGTGGGCATTGGTCTGGTTTATATTGATGCTGGCCTGTGGGAGCTGCTTTTGTTGACTCATAGTCAGGAAAGAATTCAAATTGTTAAGACACAGTGTTGTTTTTTGTTGGGCCTCGTTTTTCCCTTTCTCTGTGCCGTGGCCAGGCTCCCACTAAAAAAATTATTTTACCTAAATAATTTGCCTTCTGTTACAAGGGTTTAGGATTGTGATAATATCTTTGCTTTTCCTGGTTTATTTCTGTGGCTTGCTATGACATCTGGAGCATTTGGCATGTTTTTTTTCTCTTAAATACCTTAGAATTGGCTTTTTGGCTCATAATGCTATGAACATAGAATAACAGAGTCATGGGATGGTTTGTGTTGGAAGGAGCTGTAAAGATCATCTAGTTCCAAACGCCCTGCCATGATGTGACATCCCACCCTCAAGGGGGTGGGAACACCCAAGAGTTATGGATGCTCATGGTTGAAAAGGAATGATGAAAATCAGAGGGTCCGCAGCTTAAGTTCTAGACTTGCACACATGGGAAGGGACACGTTCTGCCAGATCAGGTTGCTCAAAGCCCTGCCCAGCCTGACCTTGGATCAAAGGAATGACACATCCACGGGTTTTCTGGGCAACCTGTTCCACTGCCTCACCACCTTCAAATTTCTCCTGACTATCCAATCTACATGTTCCCTCTTTCAGGTTAAAGCCATTCCGCCTTGTCTAATGCCCTTGTGAAAAGTCCCTCTCCAGCTTTCCTGTAGGTCCCCTTTAAGCACTGGAAGGTGCTATGAAGGGAGCCCTCACTTCTCCAGGAGGGAGCATATAATAGCCATTAATGTGTAGTGTTTGGGGCTAGAGGCTTGCTGCAATATTGCAGACAACTAAGCTTGGTGATTCCTGAATCTCTTATTTTTTGCTTTGCTGGAAGTGTTCAGTTTGAGTGAGTGCTCCTGGGAAATATGTTTGTAGGGATGAAGTGAGTATGGAAGACTGAACTACAAAGGGAGCGAGGATTAAGAAAGGGTCAAATGTACACTGGAGCAGCATGTTCCCAATATGGGAAAGGACCTGGAGGGTCTGGAAAGAGCTGTGGGACATTAGCTTTTTGTAGACCCAAGACCACATAGAAATGCCTGAGTGAGCTATTCGAGTGTCTGGGGGCAAAAATAATACTGGGAGGTATACAGAGACAAGGCAGTTAATTGGTATGTGAAAAACATAGTTTATTTTTCACCAAAATAAACTGTTAACTGTCAGAGAGGGAGGCTTGCTGTGACACAAACACTGACATTGGACATAAAATAGAAACAGTAGCAATGACAAGCTGCCAGGCAGAGTCAGTTTTTTTTGTTACATAATAAAGCAGTTTCAGATTTTTGAGTGACTGGTGCAAGCAGCTGAAGATTTTTCTCTGAAGCACCTTGTTCTGGAACTGCTTAAATGATAATGAGATGGGCTGGACACCCGCTGTAGTTACTCTTCTATTTTTCTTGTACAAGTGTATGAAAATAGTACATTCTCAGTCCCCACATTATGTTTCTGGTAAGATTAATTATCGACCCCACCCCTGAAGAATTCACTATTGTTTTGTGCAGTAACTATGCAGAAGGTTTGGAAGCACCATCCCAGAGCATCAGGGCAAAGGTTTGGAAGCACCAGCCCAGAGCATTTTATGTCTCAAAATCTTCAAAGACAAGAATAGACTAAAATACATAGAGAAGACATACATACATACATACATATATAGGCAGTGGGTGTCATTCTGGAGTGGGGCCAATGAAAGCACTGCAGTTCTGCACCGGAGGAGTGACACTGCTGATGTAAATGCTGAAAAAAATTGTACATTATTGCAACCGTAGCGTAACATGGTAGTTGGGATACAGCTAAACACCTGTTCTAAGTGAAAAAAATTGTCTTTTGTTTTGGTGACTATGAAGTGGATGGTTTAACTGAAGAGTAGTCTGGCAGATATGCACGTAATTTTTTAATCTGCTTGTGTCATCCAGATTGAGAACAGAGGAGAATATGCAAGGAAGATCAGTCTGCCTAACCAAGGCTGGCTATGGCCCGTACAGAATGATCTGTTTTGGTGTCAGTTGGCCCCCAGCTCTTGAGCTGGGTTTCATGGGGCTCATAGGAGAGCTGGTGAAGATCAGAGCCTGCAGAGTCCCCGCACTCATCTTCGTGTATCTGTACAGCATGGAAATAATTTGTGGGTACAGCTGGGACAGTCTTCAACCTGCAAAGATTATCAGTAGCAAATGGTACTTACCCAGTGGCTGAAAAAACAGTGTTAAGGTACCCTGAGTTCGCCACCCCCAGCTACAGCTATCAGCAGCAGGAGATTTTGCTACTTTGAGTGAGGCTGTAGTATGGAAAATTACTCCTGTTCCACAGTTTAGAAGTGTCATCATTGTGGTGGTCTTCTAGGCAGGGTTTGCATCAGCTCTGAGACACAGTTTGGCATCTGCTTGGCCTTGCAATAGCTGGCTTTCCAGTAACCATTATGAAATGTTTAGCATAAAGATACTTCTTTTAAAGTGGTTTGGCAGCATTCCCAGTGATCCCAGAGGGAAGAGCAGCTAGGACTTGTTCTCCAGCTCTGAGGCAGCTGTCCACTGGGCTGACACGGGTGGAGCTGTATGTACTTTGGCTCTGCACCACAACTAGCAAATAAAGACATGGACTACATTGTCCTTGGCTGCCTACAATCCTTTTGCATAGGGCTACATAATGTGAAGTGATGGGCCAGCAGCTCCAGGGTTGTGCAGCAGCTCTGTGTGAGGACTTGTGATGGCTGGGTGGAGAGGGAGGCATGTAATGCACGGGCTTTGCTATTAGATGCAGTAGAGCCATTTCCCTTGAAGACTGTGGAAGGGGATAGCAGTCATGCTTGAGGTAATTTTAGGATGTGTTCATCAGAGAAATCTACTTGAGCTTGCCACCCTAGGTTCCTTTTCCAGGTAATGGAGAGTAGTGAGCATGATATGTCTTGTTCTATGACCAAAAAATACAATAATCACCCCATTTCCATCTGTGGGGTATGGGTAAACCTGTGGTGACAAACTCAAGCCCAGATTTTTTGTAGACAGACTTTCACCTTTAGTCTAATAAGAGTGTGGAGAAGTTCAGTAGATGATGGAGGAGGGGAATACTGAGGGGCTCAAGAACGTGCCTGAGTCTTCCCTACTTCAGGCATGTGGTATCTCCTGCATGTCTGTGCGGAAGACCTGTATCACATACTGTCCCCTGGTTTTCCTGGGCAGGGGGCTGAGTCTTTCTTCTGACCCAGGAAAGCAGCTGATGTTCCCCCCTGCAAGGGTTGTCAGTAGCACCTGTTTGGTCCTGTAAAGCCAGAGCAGGTAAATAGCCATGGTGTCCCGTGTAAGATGTCATGGGCATTGAGTAGCCCCATCCTGCAGCTCTTCATTCCATTTTCCCAGTTATCTGCTGCTGACCCACTCTGGCTGCTGGAGGCATTTCATGCTTTTTTCCAAAATATAAAGAGAGCAGTCCTTGTAAAATGCTGTTTAAAACATAAAAAAACTCAAAATAAACAAACAAATAAACCCCCTTTAAAATAACATAGTCTTTTTACCAGTAGTTGGAACTGATATGCAAATACAAACATATACTAGTTGCCATAGTCTCCTTATGTCTGGAAACAGATGTCTCTGTTTTAGGATCTCTGCTTTAGGAGCCCCATTATTTTCTGAAAGGACTCTACTGAACCCCACATCAAGTAATGGAATAGGTATTTACTAGCTATGCTAAGGAGAAAATTTAAAAATGTGCATCTGGTCTTGAAAATAAATAAAACCTCATTATTTTAAAACAAAACACAGATATCTTCCAGTCACCTAAGAAAAAGTAGCACAAGGAAAGACATACAACCATCAGGTAGTGGGGAAAAAGAGATTTAAAAAAAATTGCATTTCCAAAATGCCTTTTGTCAGATCTGTCAAGAAGAGTGATCATGTTGAGCGCTGGGATTCATAGACAGGAAAGGTTAATGAGGGTGAGGATTAGATAAATGTTGGTAACTGCAGGTGCAATGAACATAAAATGCTATGAATTTACAGTATTGAAGTCAAGCCGGGCCCATCTGATAGCTTTCTGTGATAACTGATTGTCTAGAACAAGAAAATATGAGAAACATAATCAATCTCTATTTTCAGTAAGACCCTTGAAATGGTGGCACATGGAGAGTTACTGTTTCAGTGGAGAAGGAGGAGATTGTTCAGCAGTAGCTAGGAAATTGCTAAAGCAAATGTCATAGTGAGTTGTGCTGAAAGTAGAAGCATCAGTCTCAAAGGGCAGTTCACAGCTGAACTTCTTAATGCATTTTAACTCCCATGCCTTGGCACAGGCTAGGATTGCACTACGTAGAGCATGAGCCAAAATTGAGGAAACAGTGCCAGTGGAAAGGATAATCAAAATAATAAACAGATGGAACAGAAAGTCTCAAATTTTTTTTTTCTGTAAGAAGAGAACTTGCTGATCACAGCATGACCATCAGATGCGAATATAATCCAACTGTGACAAAGACATTTGTTTCTAGTCTGTATCAGGTGATTTTTCCAGCAGAGATGAGGAATTACTTACTAGAACATGGCTTATTTACCTGAGCAGGAACACTAGGAGAGGATATACTTCATGTCTATAAATAGATAGTGGTAAAAACAAGTGAAGGAAAAAAACAAATGAAGGAAAATAACTAAGTGCAGGGGAAGTTTTGCTGCAAGAACAAGTGTTTGGATTAAGCATGAATAAATTCAACCTGAAAGTCAGGGGAAAAAGAAAAGCGTTTGTGAAATGTCATTCTCTAGACATCTTCCAGAGAGAGTAGTATGAACCAAATACCTAGCCTATGTTAAAGTAAACCTGGATCAGGTTATCAATAGGATTATGTCATATATTGCCCATAGAAGCACTGGATTGAATCTGATACCCTTGAAGCTTTTCCTAATTTTATAATCCAGTTTTCCTAATTCTTGGCAGGTAGTAGACACAGGATCGTAAATATGGTAATGATTTTTTTTTTTAATGAGATATTATTTGTATTTCTGTTAAAGTTCCCTGCAAGTCCAAATTTTTCTACCGTGGTAATATCACTTATCATTGTCTCCTCTTTACGGTATCATTTAAAAAAGCATTTTCTGTGTCTTACTCAGAATGTTTCATGCTTTTATGTGACATCCATTGTTGGGTCTACAATGAAAATATCATCTTGTAGGAACGTAGGAAGATTGACAATTAAAAGGACTAACTCCTGGTCTGCAGTAGATTGGACTTGTGAAAGGCCTCTGCTTTCATTCCTGCTTTTCTCTTGCAGCACAGAGTTATCCCTGAAAGGAGGGATTGTGGAGGCAGTACTCTCAGAGTAGCAATAACCTTTATATATATATATATCTCTGTATATAAAGTGTATACATATATATAAAGTATACCAAATATGTCCAGTGGCTCATTTGATAATAAACATCTAATGCATCTTATGTACTTAACTATAAATCCTATCCCAATATTATATTTCAAATTACGTATGTAAAATTCCTGATGTTTCTTCAATATTTCCAACATCTCTGCTTTCTTCCATCTCAATAGTATGAGGAAAGTGGATTTTGACTGCTATAGATGAGCCTTGCTTTTTTCCCAGTGCTCATTTCTACAGAGATTTTTTTTCCTCCCAGTAAGGCAGTAAGGACTTGTGTATGTGTCTCCTGCAGACTATCTTAGCTCTTTTCTAAGAGCGTTCCTGTATAAAAGAGCTTCCAGTGAAAAGTTGAGTTAATGCAATGCAATTTCTTAGAATTACCCCCCGCCCCTTCCTTCCTTCCTTCCTTCCTTTCGTACTCCCTCCCTTAGTCTCAGCAGTCTTAGCCTCCTGCCTTCCTCCCTTAGTCTCAGCAAAAACACCTGTCTCTTCAAGGCCTTCACACCCTAATTCAGGTCAACAATTTGCTTTTCATTAGTGTTTGGGCAACTAGTTAATTGCTGCACTGCCCCCTTCTCTGCTTTCTCTAGAATTGTTGATTGAATCATGATTCCACATAAACTGTATAATCTGTGAATTTCTTAATATCTAAAGTGTCATCCTGATTTAATGCCTGGTTTAATGTATCCTGTCTTAGACCCATTTTTTCCAATATCCTTTGTACTACATACTTGCTGAAGGTTGTGTTGGCATAGCTGTGGCTACTGAAAGCCTTTGTCTCTAGGATAAAATGGCTGGCCAGCTCTCGCTGCACCGTATGGGATCTCTCCAAGTCAAAGATTATTTTCCTGTGTGATTTTGATAAAAAATATGAATTTCTGTAGTATGGTTCATAGCCTGAAATAGTTTGGGTTGATTTTGGATAAAGTTAACCTGGAAGCTGCTCTGCAGGAGCACACCTGGTATAATCTAGCTACCATCACCTTCTGGTCCATGGGTTACTGCAGATATTGGTTCAATAGCTCTGCTGTTTGCTAAAGTACATGTAGGTACTGTGTCTGGAAATTCACCTGCTACACATTGTATTAGTGGTACACTTAATCTCCTTTTCCATCTAACAAGCCTTGAGTATCTGAAAGTCATCTGGTTGCTTACATGAGCTTGGACTGGTCTAAAAATTAGAGAGTATTAAAAAAAAAAAATGAGGCGCTGGATTTATGTTTCTTCCTCTCCTTCTGCATTTTAGCCCAAGATGTTGCTGTTCATTCTGTTGTCTGAGAGTAGGGCTGTAACAAACACTGACCTCTTTTACAAAAACCTCTGTGGCTCTGAAAGTGTTTCGATGGATGTCTTCATAGAAATCTTTTGTAAGTTTTTGCTCTACCTGCATAAGTCTTTGGTCAGTTCACTTAGAAACAAGGCATCTATACATATTTTTTCCTTTGAACTGCCTTCCTTTAAAACAGGCAATATTTAAATGACAGGCATCTGTCTCATGATTAGATACTGACCTAATTACCACGTTCTGTATGGCCTCCTGAAAACTGCTGAGATACCAGCCCTCATGGTAACTGTGAAGCAGAGCAGTGCTATTTTCTGGAATTTCTGCAGCTCAGCAAAGGAGGATGAATGATGCTGCTACAAGATTTATGTGAACTTGCATTTCTGTTGTTCTAGTGTGGCTCAATATTAAAATTGGGATTTCTCCCAAAATATGTTTGCTTTAAATAATTAAAAATATTATTTTATTTTGATGTAGTATATTTACATGCTGCGGTATACTGGCAGAATTTTCATGGTTATACAGAAATAAAGGCCAATCTTAGACAAATTGCTGAAAAAGTGTACGTGAAGCTCTGAGTTACTTGATGAGTTAAGGTTTTAACGTGTCCTTATATTTTTGTATCTATATTTAAAATAGCTGGGGGGGGTGAAAAAGTTTTTAGTCATCTCTGAAATCAGTAGGAATGAAAATAGATTGATATGCATGCATTTAATTTTTCGTAATTCTAGCCTAGTGATGATTCTCATTCATGTATACAAGTGTCTTGTCATCACTGGCTTTATACTTTTTTCTAGAGCAATTTGAAGTTTAGTATTGTACTTTGATATAGTAGACAAAAGATTAAATTTATTGGTTTCCCCTTGTGCTTGTTCCTTCAACTGAGTAATTTTTTTGAACAGTGTGTTAGCCAAAGGGAAAATAATATTTTGTAGTTTCTTATGTAAAGAAACCCCAATATCAAAGAGAGACAACTGCTTTATCTCCAAAAGACAATGAGTGCACGGTCAGAGAGCAGTGAAATATGTTAAGTTGCACTTTAAAAAAGAACACGTGCTAACCCCCCAGGAGTGCTCATTGTGCTGCCAGAGTAAAGTCTAAACTTTAAATGTGCTAAGAATGTTTAAAATTTATCGAGTTGACAGAATATTTATGAATACCTCAGTCTGTTAATGTGATGTTAATTCTGGTTTGCAAGTGTCTAGTACTGTGGTGGTGAGAGCACAGAGGCTGAAACAAGGATTGCTGAAAGAGCAGTAGCTAATTAGCATTTTCAAGTATGTATTAACCAGCACACGCCCTTTTCTGTGCGGCTTAGACTAAGCAATCACTCTAACAACACACCTCCTTTTCTTTTGCTGTATTCTAGTTTCTTTTAAAATTTCTTTTATTTCTCTAAGGACTGGATAAAAGCAGCTTTGGGTGTTTCACTGTGATCTTTTTCTTCATTGCAATGGCTGAGATTGTAGTACATTGATGTAATAAACCCCCTTATCCTGTATTGCTTCATAAAAAAGTATGGGATATGGTTTGAAAAAGGAAAAAATTGTAGCTGGTATTTTTATATAAATTTTTAACATTCAGCTTCTTATCAACACCATTTAAACATTTGCTCACTATTATGTCATACAGACAAATTAGATTCTTTGTTTACAAGCAGGTGAAACAGTTTAATTTCAACAGGTAATCAACAATATGAAGATTTTGTTTATAAAGTAAGAATTGAATATTTAATTTTAAATACTTCTAGTTTGATGCAGTTGTCTGTTCTACAGGAGTCCAGCTTTTACTAGAAATGGTGATTCTTATTCTGTTTGCTGACTGCAAGAGTAAAGCAGGAAAACTTTTATGCGTACACTTTTGAGTTAACACTCATCTCTGCAGTAAAGCAATTTTATATCTACCATTAAACATGCATTTAGAAACAGACATAAAGGGACTTACTCATACCTCAAAAGTGTATTTTCATGATTTCAGCACGCTTTGGATGAGATTCTAAATGTATTTCCTAAATCAAAGTAGGTATAAATTGAATCCAGTTTAATCTGTGACTGCAGTATAGCCAAAAGTTTGTTGAAAAAACTGGATAAATACACATAAATCATCCTTGCTGCTGAAGAAATGCAAAGATTCAAAGTTTGTTTCCAGTCTAAAACTGAATGCCCCATTTTGTCTTTCATCTCTTGATTCATGTTGTTGCTCAAATTTAAAAAACTGGTTCCCCAAGAGTTTCACTTCTCCTAATGACTCATTTTCCTCACCTTTCCTTGCACTGGAATTTATTTTTCCTCTTCTGAATTTTGATTTGAATAGCTGCTCTTTATCTTCTTGGTGGCTGCTGAGGAGTGTAGTGATTCCTTAAAATAAATATGTCTGACTAAAGTCTGCCTCCTCCAGTGAACTGTATCCTCACTGATGAGATGTGAGCATGCTGAGCAACTTGAATTCAGCTTGAATTCCTCCTATAGTTTCCTAGATCCTCCTTTCATAGCCTAGCTTGGTGGAAGCAGTAACATTAAGAAGATAGAAATAACCATTGTATTAATTAAAACTTGTCAGTTAGCCTTGTGGTTCACTGTGCTGGTGCAAAGACGGACAGACTGCTGGAACATCCAGACCACTAATTATGAGTCATTCAGTTCTGCTTGACTTATCCATCTTCAGGGTCCTATGATTAATCTTGTCAGCCTTTCAGGGGCTGCTGGTGGTATAAAACTCCAGGAATGAAAAAAGTCTTACTTAGATCCTCTTGGTCTGCCTGAATCCTTTCAGAATTTCGATTCATTCTTATATATTGTTCAAGACACACAGTCAGAACTTCATGCATTCACAAAGCGACCTGCTAAGAAGCCACTAGGGCGAAAGAAGTGGCACACATAATAAATGTGTACCATTTGAGAAGCCTAGACTATCCTGTCTTGCCTCCAGTTGCCAGTCCAAAAGACAAGGTTTTCCAGAGGTCATGTATTGTGCAGCTATCTTGGTAGTCCAGACCATCCCAAATGGTACTGGGATGGCTCTATTTGGGCAACTGAATCTTAGGTCACACATGGACATTAACCCTTCTGACTACTAATGCCATGTGTCAAGGTCAGGAGCTCCTTTCGTCTTCATAGGGGTGGAGTTCAGTGGCTGGAGTAGGTATCTGTTGTGGAATTCCCATGACATTTGCACTGGCTCACAAGTTTGACAGAGATCTGCAGGTGACCCCCACTCTTTTGTAGCAGCAGGTCCCAGTTAGGCAGGTTGCCTGTGAGATCTAAATTGACAAAAAAGCTACTCCAAAAGTTACTGGATTAAAGTCAATTTACTGTACAGTTTCAGTGAGTTTGCAATTGAGCATTCCTTTTAAAAGTGTATGATTGATATCACACACTTCAGTCATTTCTATTACATGTGCCCAAGTTAGATAATTTCAGGCAGGTTTTGCACAATGAGATAAGCCTGTAGTTGTTGTTTTTTATCAAGTATGCATAGAAACACAGCTGGATCTGACAGAAACAGTTTCAGACTGACTGGAAAAAGAAGGAAAAATTGTATATTCACATCTAGTCAAATTGTAATCTAAACAGTTGTCTGGAAATTGAAAACTGGTACCTTCAATTTATATTGCTTATCCTGATGTGCTGCTTTCTGCATGCATCTAGATGACTGAATAGGACATTCCATCTTATTTTATAGCCTGTTGTCATTGATGCATAGTTCTAATCTTAGAATAGTTAAATTTAGTGGCCAAGCTTATAGCAGAGTAAACACAGGTTATCATGTAAAGTGACTGAACTAGATTTGAGCATGAACAATCCAAATGTTTGGTTTAAAAAGAATTTTGCAGCAATTGCTTCTAGCAAGTCTTCTTCATTCTGGTTATCATTTGCCTATATTATAGCACAGAGTTCTGTTCTCGTATATTGGTTCCATATATGATGACTAAATTTGCAATTCCTATGACAACTATGTTGAGCTGAATGCCTTTGTATTACTCATTGGTACCCTCCACTGATGGAGACTTCCTTTAACTGTTGATGTCTACTGGTTGTTTCTTTCTCACAGAGGAACTCACAATAGGAAAAGCTATCCACCATCACATTTTTCTGGAAATACCTTCTGAAGCCATTTTCCGTACCTGGGCACTGCAGTACGGTCTGTTATGAAACTGAATAAGGATCTTTCATTTTATATTTGCAACCATGGAACTGATATCTTTGAGTGCTGAAAAGAAAGAGGATCAAGTTTACCTTCTAGAAACATTTCTTGTAATGCACATTAAATAATTCTGTAGCAGTTGCTTAATATCTTCTCCCAGAGGGAGCTACCTTTCTCCTGCTCTAGCCTCTTTGAAGTGACTTTTCTTGTGAATAAATTGGATGAGAGCCCCATGATATGCTCTGGAGACCACCTATTCTTGTAGTTCACTCTTCTGCTGAGCCCACACTGTTCATGCACTTAACTGTGCCGAGCTTGGTAATTGCACCTTTCACCCACTCTGTAGTTTCTGAGTCACTGCTTTAAGTCTCCCGGGAGCACCATGTGCTCATTTTGTACAGTGAACTGACTGACTTCCTTTGGTTTTGCAATAACATAACCTCTACTGCTTCTGGAGGGGGTAACAAAGTGCAAATGAAGTGGCCATGCTGGAACAGCATCCCCAGTGTGGCTACCTATGCCAGCCTTTTTGAATGCTGCTGAGGTCAGGTTTTGTCCTGATCTCCACTCCTATTCCTGCACCATCTTAAAAAAATTGGTTAAAGGCTTAATTATATCTGAAAACACCGATACAGAATGCTGGGGAAGAATAAAACTCACAAAAGATCGCAGCATATGTGAAATTGTAGCACAAGGAGCTTCTTAGTAATTTTTCTCATTCATCTCTCTAAGGTCATTAATCTATTCCTAAATATTTTTCTCTTTCATGTACCACTTGACCTGTTCATCAGTTCACTTAGAAGCGAACAGCTCTCAGAGTTACGGCTTATATTTGTATAATTCACTCTTTCAGTGGTGTTTGAATCTGACTGTAGGTTAATGCATCATCTGTTCGTGAAATTACATAGATTTGATCAGCCTCTGATAAATTTTTCCGTGTTTGGTTGATATGAATATTGCATAAAGCTAGTGCACAGTGAAATCCTGGGACAGGAGATGCTTCTAAAATGGTATTGCTGCCCTGCAAATATAGGGGGAAATTCTTCCCATCCTTGCCCTCGTAACAAAATCCCAAAGACAGCATATGCTAAATCTGTTCTGCCAGATTCTGGCATTTTTTCCTACAACATGTGTGGTTTATGGTGTAACAGAATTAATTGCTCAAAATCCAACCATTACCCTGTAAATCCTGCTGTCTGATTTTATGATAGGCCAGATTGGAGCATCAGAAGTGCCTCATCTTCATGCAATTATTTATTACTCCAGTAAGCTTTTTTCCATTGTTTGTGGGTATATTTTTACTGCTTCTGTGGTTGATGGTCTGGACTCAAGCACTTTGCCATATTCTTGCAGTCTAATTTCTTTTGATACTGTGATTAGGGAAAAGCCACTACCCATTCATCTCTAGTTGAACTTCTGGAGCTTTTAGGGCAGCACATTCATGCAACTCAGGAATAATTTCTGACTGCCAGTCTGACTTTCCCAACTTTACAAACATGGATTTTCCAAATCCAGTATCATTTGATGTTCTTGTAATAATAGCATGACAGCAATTTCTTTTTGTCTGTCTTTTGGGAGCATTAAGTCACATTCCAAATGTTCCAATACCTCTCCAGGAGCAGTTGGGTCAATTTATTTTTAATCTAGTGGTGTGCCCAGGATAAGATTCAAGGTTAATTATTAACACCAGAGCATCAGAGCATCTATTCTGGGTTCTTTAAGTGCAGGGATGGTGGTAATGAGTAACTTGATTTCTGTATCTTATAATATTCCTACCACCTATAGTCTTTCTTCCAAGCTGGGTCTTTGGTTTAGCTAGTTAGATTAGGTCCAGCAAGCTGAAATTTTTTTGTCACTTCCTTATCTGTTGGGTACACATATTGATGATGGACTTTAGTCTTATTTGTGTTTACCCCTATCTCTTGCTAAGAAAGTTGTTCTTTCTAACACACCGTCTTGTTTTTTTAGCTTCTGCTAACAGCTCAGACTTTTCAAAGCCATTTTCTTCACATGCTTCCACTAAACCATCAGAAGTACATTATTTCTCCCCATGAAACACCTGGCTTGGCAAATTTAGAGAGGTTTGTTGAGGGGCTGAATGAACAGATGAATATTGGTCTTCCCTATATGCATCTACTGAAGAAACATGCTTGACATTAGGCACCTCTTCCAGAATTTTTGCCCTTAAATATATGGAAGACATTTGTCTTTTATGTTTATTTAGTTATTTTGATTCTGCATTTAACCAAAAGTAGTTCCCTTTTTTTAAGACTGATATCGCTAAAGATTATGTGTGCTCCTTTGCTTGTCCTCCTCACTATTGCTTTGGAGGGCAATAATCTTCTCATTTGGCTTCTGCCTTAGCACGAAGAAGAGTCATGAATTCTGGGGCTTGGCCTTCTAAAGCTGTGTTCTGTAGTTTGACAGCTTCTGTGGACAGTCCTCTTCTTCCTGCTGTTTTTTTCTCTTTCCATCCAGTTTGTACAAACCTTTGTGAAACCACAGGTTTGAAGCCTTAATGGATGCCTTCTCCTTGACAGTACTATTACAAAGATTGGGAGTTTTGGTTTTTAGCATTCATTTACTCTCAGTGCTCTGACTGGGCATTGCTTTATCACTTTTATGTATTCTATGTATGTTTTTGATATATCAGTTTTATGTGAGATTTATGAGAGTTTTATATGCTTAACATTTTTGCTCACTGCTGATTCTAGCATCATTCTTTCCAAGCAGAATGTGGATTAAAATCCACTACTGTTCCATTCATTTTCCTGGCTAATGTTGTATTCAATTGTCATAATTTTTACCATCATTCCCATTATAGTTTCTTCAAAGTTATGGTGCTTTTTTTATCCTCCTTGTTCAAGTGTCTGACAAACATCAGCTCCTGCAAAGTGGTGTTGTCTTGGTTTGTGCTGTTCACTACGGCTTGGGCAGTTCTGTGTGCTTGCTTTTCTGGATTACAACTAAGTTCTTCATGTGTTTTCCCTTGTATCTATATTTTTTATACTTGAGTATGATCGTGATGATTGGAGCCTGGCCTTTCTTGCAAGAGGTTCATGTTTTGGTAGAGGACTTTGCAGGTCATTCTCAGTACTGGAGCTTTTGTATGTTTATGTTTTTCCAGTATGCCCAAAGCAATTTTGATGGCAATGATTTTATCTTGGTCTTCCCCTAAATACTGCCTGAGCATTGTGTCCCAGATTTCAAGTCTTTTATCAGTGACTATTTTAGTTCACTCCAGTACTGCAAGATTGTCTCTGAATCACTCAGGAGTACTGCTTTGTACTTTTATCTTCTTTTTGTACTCTGTTTAAGAATCTCTCATATCTTTAATATTCACATGGGTCACAACATTTCTTGAACTATTTTGGTGCAGTTCTGTAATTAATCTTTTCTGTCAGAGGTAAAGGAAAATGATTAAACACATCAAGTGTCTCAGAAGCACTTGTTGTCAGAAATAAAGCTATTTTTATCTCGTCTCCCATTGCTTCACAAAGTCAAATGCTGCTTAATTCCTTTCCAGATGACCTTTATATTTTCAAAGACTGTTTGCATCTCATGAGACTTGAAACTGCTTTCCCAGCCCACTTGTCTCTCGGTCCTTTAGTTTATTTGGACAGGATGCCGACTCCAGTGGTTGTGCCAGCCTATCTGTGTGGTGAGTGGAATGGAACAGGCACTTTTTCATCTCGTTTGCCCGTCTGGGCATTAAAAATGGCTTGAGTGAATTGTGGCCCAGAGGTGGCCCTGCCTGCACTGCATGAGGAGTGCTTCAGATGCAGGCGATGGCAAAAATGGGGTGAGATGAGTCCCTGCCGAAGGGTGTGTCCTGTGTTTGTGTAGCCTCTGATGGTGCTGCTGGGGTTTGCAGAATGCTCTGTGCAGTCCAGCTGCCTTCTCTCTGGCTGCTGTGCCACAGGGTGCTGGCCCAGTGGGTGGCCTTTTCAAAGCAAGGTGAGCCTGAGAGAGGTTTAACTCAGGGCTTGTGCCATGGCATCTCAGCTTTCTGGACTTCAAAGGAGAAGTTGCCTGCAGCAGCCACCTCACACAGTGGGATCAAGGGGATTTTGTTTCCTTCCATCACACTGTGGTCACTGTGTCTCCCTGCTGCATATCTAACTCTGATAATGTTCATTATTGCCTGTGCATACAGTGTGTGAAAGTAAAAGCCTTCCAAGACTTTCATCTGCTCAAAAATTCAATAGCAAAGTGTAAAAATAACTCTTACTTGCCTTCTTATCTTTCAGGTTTGTTTTTTTCCCCTCCTGCTAATATTTTTGGAGTACCTGCAATGCATCTGGATGCCTGCGGCTTACCTTTATGCTTTCAGGCTGCCTTCTCCCTTTCATTCTCATGGTAGCAAAGCTCTGTTTTGCCTAGGATAAGGAAAAATGATGTTCTATCTAGCCACTGTGCCTTCAGACAAATACTTAATGTTTTTTTTTGGGTATTTTTTTTTCTGTAGAGGTGAGTATCACATTAAACAGAGGCACTTATTCTGGAATTAATACACTGGTCTACAACTTGGGGTATCTGATTTAATTTGTCTTTTTCTGTGCATATTGTAATATCTCTGTTTCCAGTTCTTAAAATAGGAATGATACTGTTTTGTGCCTAATGTGTGGTTGCCATAAATTCGTTCCTGTTCCAATGGCCAGCACAATGTGAAAACCTGTGGCTAATGGTTATTGAGAAAGGAACTGGAACAAAGGGTGTAGTTCGGATGTGTGATCAGTACTTAGAGCTGTAATTCTAGCAAATGTTACATGGAGTGGTTGTAGACTGAAAAAAGTTCACTTGGTGTTCTATGTACCATTTACATAGCCTAATTCTATTTCAAGGTTGTTGAGATTGGTCAGAAATACTAAATTAATTGAAAGGATCATTTGGGGTAATGTTGGCTAACAGATTGTAAAAGTAAAACTGGAACACTACATATTTGGGAAGGAATAATTGGGGGAAAACAGACTGACTATATAACGAATATAAAAGTCCTGTGCTTTATATATGAAGTTGTTATTTTACTGGTTTTGAAATATGGGAAGAACCGTGAGCAATTTCTACATACCTGTATCTGTTACTCAGTATTAAGAATATAGCTTGATTGTGAAACATCATGTTTGCCCAAAGATTGTGTGCGTAAAAGTGACTTAGGATCTAAAGGTGAAACTTACATTAAATGTGTCATCCTTTTGTTGCAGCTTTTGATTAAAATATTTGGTTTTGATGATATGGATGAAAAAACACATTTTCCCCTTCCAGATATGAGCCACATTGTGACTAATACATACTAGGTTTTCCCATGTCATTCAAAGATTTATTTCCATTTCAGAAGGGCGTTTGATGTAGAACTGAATAATGATATTTTTGTTGGAAGTATATTATCCCAGTTTCTACTAATCAAAACCCCTTTGTACAACTTTTTCAATTAACTCTTCTCTTTGTATTGCTAAATCATAGAATCATAGAATCATGTAACTTGAGAAAAGTCATCCTCTCTGGGCAGCCTGTGGCAGGTCTTTAAAACCCTTTCTTTCAGTGATGAAGTTTTTCCCACTATCTGATCTAAACCTCCCCTGGTGCAACTTGAGACCATTTCCTCTTGTCCTGTCACTTGTTACATGGGAGTAGAGACTGACTCCCACCTGGCTACATCCTCGTTTTAGGTGGTTGTAGTGAATGATAAGGTTCTGCCTGTCCCTCAGTTTCTCCCTGTCCCTCAGTTTCTCCAGGCTAAACAGCTCCCTCAGTTGCTCCTTACCAGACTTGGGCTCCAGACCCTTCTTGAGCTCCAGACTTGAGCTCCGTTGCCCTTCTGTGACCATGCTCCAGCACCTCAGTGTCCTTCTTGTAGTGAGGGGCCCAGAACTGTAACACAGGGTTGGAGGTGTCACCTCACCAGTGCCAAGTACAGTAACACTTTCCAATTCAGTTTCATTGATACACAAGTAGACAGTTAAAACAAGATAATTCATCTGAGCATGAAGAGAAAGGTGTTAGTGCAATTTATTTGTGAAATGAATGGTGTTATTACTGGTTCAGAAGACACAGAACTTAAAATTGAGAAAACTTTTTCTGGAGGAATGAACACAAATTATGGAATTGTGTTGTTCCAATTAAAATTCTTGATTTGCTCTTGTGAAGGCTGTGTATCATGATGGGTATAAGTACAGAGAAGTTGCAGAATAATTCATATCAGTGCCAGATTCAGGAAGATCTTAATGATCATGGAATTTAGAGGACTAGTCAGGTGAACAAATGTCTTAGTATTACTGCATTGTTGTCATGTAGTGATTCAGAATGTATAGGTCTGTCCTCCCATAGAGTGGACAATCTCTGACACAGTGGGACTTTGTCAGATTATGAAGCTTGTGTGTCTGTGTTGAATTACTTCTGCTATCACTGCAGGACTTTGGTAGCACCTAGCTCATGTTATGATATTGCAGGGTTTTTGTTTCTGCCTTGGAAATGTGTTTGACCCTTCCCAGGCTATTCGGGTCTCCTTCATGGAAATGGCAGGTGTGACCTGAGCCTTTATTATTCTGGAGTGGCAACTAGTTGCCTGTGTTAAGGCAGCTGGTGGAGCCAAAGATCTCTACTGGCTGTAGTGGGAGCTTGGGCTCACATGTGGACAGTGAAATATAAGGTGTCTTCAGCTCAAAAGGAATCCTACCCTAGAAACAGGATTCATTTGCAAATGATAATTTGCACCCTGCCTATGGGTGCAAATTGTCATTTGATGTGTTCTTTAGTACCTTAGATGTCTCTGTGGAGCTAAGAGATGCGATTTAGGATTTTTTGGGAGACTCACAGCTTTCTGAAACTGGCTGGAATTTGGGCTGGAATTCCAGTTTGCTCAGAAGTCTCTAAAACTGTATAACCACCTAATTTTAGTCAAATGAATTCTGTTCCAAATTTTCATATAGGCTCTCTGCTTTGTCACTGGCTTCTTCCAGCTTTATATCTATGTCGTTTTTGAATGGTTCAATAATCTACATCCACGGGGGACTTTAATGCACTGTTTTCTATGTTTAGCATTTTTTAAATGGAAATAATATAATTCTGCTTCATGCACACTCCAGAGGGCAGACATTTAAGTGAGTTTCTTCTTGCCATCTTTCATCTGCCTATAGAATATGTTGTGTCTAAACTGAATAACAGGTTTTGCCATCAGTGGAGAGAGATGGACTCGCAGAGAGTGACTCACACTTCATATCTTAGACAACGATCTTCTCATTTTCTGTAGAGGCAGCCCAGGGGATTTAGAAAGTAAAGTTGAGTGGGATGATCCCACATTGCTACATTCATCTTTTTTCATTGCAGTGAGAGAGTAAACAGCACCTCCTCACGCATGTAGAGGGATAATCTGTAGAATTCTCTTTCTCCTTTCTTCATGGTAGATCCAAAGTTTCTAAAATGTTGTAAGATCTCTCTCCACTGATAGGAAACAGGGAGGGCTGAGAGTTCTGGGAGCCACAGTCCTCAAGGTGTTCTGTAGCTGGGCAGCATACTTGCAAATGAAGATGACATAGATGAAGTTACGTGTTTGAGAGTGTGCATGGTGGTATCTTAATATTTGAGATGGTAAACTGGAGATGAGTCATGTCCAACAGAGGAAAAATATACAACCCCTTTGTAAGAGAAAATTTGGGTGTGCAAATTTGAGTTGCAAGTGGTGACAAATTTGTTCCCAATGGCATTTAAAAAATCATATTTTAAGTGTTGGGTGTTGATCCTGATGCGTAATGTCTTTTGTTCTTTCCTGAGTGTAACAGAGCTTTGGTGTGAAGTAAAATAAAGTCTGTACTTATGTCAGCTCTCATTTTTGGCCTGAGATTTTGAAGTTGTTACTATAGTTTCTCATGATCTTCAAAACCCATTGTATTAATATGGACAGATGGTCAGGCTGCATCATGTTTATTGGAGCTATTGATGTATTATAAATGAGAGCATCTACATGGAAGTCTGCAACTCAGAGCTTGATTCAGATACATGCACATAGGTGTGGACTGTGAATCAGAGTTTCTGAGATTGTTCTCTTTGGCTTTTGGTGACCACTCTGAAAGGGTGTGGGTCTAGTGTCCTGCAGATATGTGCATTTGTTTTATATACCCCACGATGACTCAGAGGCAGCAGGTTTCTGTATGGGGGCTGCTGAATTGAGCCTTGATTATTGATCTTGCCTTTAGTTGTCCTTTACTTCCAGTGGTTTTTCTCTCAGCAATGATATTTTAAACTCTGCTAGAGCAGTAAAATGGTAGAATTTGCTATTTTCCTGGGTAATTAACAATGTTGATGTCAAAAATTATATTCCTAATAATGCTGGCCACTGGAAGTGATTGTACTTCAAAGCTTAAATGGTAAGAGTGTAGGAAAATAAAACTCTAAACAGCAGCTATCAATGATACTTAATGATAAAATTTGCCAACATGCCAACTGCATGGAGTGGAATTCTATCTTTCTATATGATTTATATTTCAGGGAAGGCTGAAAATGCATGTGACATTTTGATATATGTTTATTCATACTCTCTGTATGGTGAGAGTGGAGGTTCGTGTCATCACAGCACATATGAACAGATACTGAGTGATGAGTCTCAAAATACAAATGTAAACTGTTAGTAGAGTTATTAGGTAGGTTTTATTCTAATGGGTGGATCTCAGAATTACAGAGTCACAAGATGTGTCAGGCAAGAAAGGACCACAGTGGTTCATGTGGTCCAGCCTCCCTGCTCAAGCAGTGTCTTGATGGATCACACTACAGAGAATTGAAACCAGACAATTCTTGAATATCTCCAATGAGAGAAACTCCACAACCCCTTTGGGCAGCTTATTCCAGTGCTTGGTAATCTGTACAGTAAAATTTTTTCTTTATATTCAGGTGGAACTTCCTGTGCATCAGTTTCTGCCTGTTGCCTCTTGTCCTGTAGCTCAGCACTGCTGAGCAGAGCCTGGATACATCCTTTTGGCACTCTTCTTTATATACTTAAAGACACTGATGAGGTCCCATCTCAGTCATCTCTTCTCATGGCTGAACAGGCCCAGATCCCTCAGCCTTT
>JAYDZK010000001.1:47994390-48058507 GCA_034509185.1 Euphonia xanthogaster
AAGAAAAGAAAAGAAAAGAAAAGAAAAGAAAAGAAAAGAAAAGAAAAGAAAAGAAAAGAAAAGAAAAGAAAAGAGAAGAGAAGAGAAAAGAAAAAAGAGATACATTGATTTTCATTATGGTTATATGCAGTTGGTCTGGGATACGGTGTTTGAGACTTCCAGACTTCTTGGAACTTCCAAACATTTTTCAGGTTGCTTCTTTCTTAGATGACACTTAAAAGTTAATACATTTTTTAAAAAGGATTTGAGGAGGATTTTTACAAGGTGCTCAGGAAGTGTGGGAGTGCTGTGTGAAGTGATGACTTACAGAAGGGTGAGATGCTGTTCAAAGAAGTTTTCACTGAGACTGGTTCACACAGTGGACCTGTACTGGCTTTTACTGTGCTGTGTGTCAGATGTCATCGTGGGTGCATGCAGAGGTTAGAAAAATAATGACATTTGCCAAACATGAAAGAATGGTGTCTTTAGGAGGAGAAATATTCCATTTCCTTAGACATTTTCTCATGACCTCTGACAAAGACTGGGCCAAATTTGTTCCTTATTTAACTGCATTGTTCCTTTAATTGATTCAAACAGAGTTACAATCAAGAATCCATGTGGTGCCTCATAACTGATTGTAATGAGGTACGTTAGTAAATGTACCTCAGGAAATTAGGATCTTGTTACTCTGCTTGCCTGAAATAATGCTTTCAGTGTTACTAGGCTGGTAAATACTATCTTCAGTCAGTATCCAGTTTGGGCTGACAGAAAATGGTGAGTAATAATGATAAACTTTGCTGGCTACAGAGCCAAACACCAGTTCAAAAGAACGCTTAAGAATGTGCTCAAATGCATTGCTGAATTAGGGTGGGTCTAATTATGCAATTAGAATTAGCATACTCTTTTTGTGCTTTCCTGGAGCTGAGCCTTGCCCAGGAACATTTTGCTGAATCTGTGTTTAATACAACTAAAAGTGAGTATCATTTGGAATCTTATAAAAATGCTGGTAAAACTAACAGATGCCAGTAGATCCTGACATTAACCTTTAAAGCATGTGGTGATTTTAGAAGTCAAACAGTTGACCTAGAACATGCACGTATTTTTAGAAACCCTTAAATGTTTGAGCTGGAAAATGCTGTGCCGTAAAAGATGTAAAGAGACAGAATTTCCAAATAAACAGAGTCTTACTGTATTATCACTTCTACTTGGAATCTGTGGTAATAAAAATTCATGTGCACACCAAACATGCTGTCAGGTTTTTCCCAGTATGTATTTGGAGTGGAGGGGGAGGAGATGAAAAGGAGTGCAGCTTTTGTTTGCATACAGGGTAGTGCTGGCAGCAACAGCTACCCTGGAGTGAGCTGCAGCATGAGCAGAGCAGAGGGCAGTGCAGGGCAGTCACCGGCTCCGTGGCTGCAGATGGCTCAGGCTCAACTCTGAGGCTGAAGTTTGGCACGTCTGATGAGCAGCACTGCTCAAACCACTGCTGCACAGCTTCTCTTTCTAAATCTCGCTGCTTTAAAGCCAAGCCAGGTACCTCTGCTGCCTCCTACCATAATCTGGCAGGTCCCCCAGTGCAGCTGAAATATGTTCCCTGAATAGGCTTTGAGGAAGGCCCTGAGATACTTATCTGACCTGTTGCATTGTTCTTATGCACTAATGCTGCAAGCATTGTTGATAGGGTGTGATCTACAGAGGGAAAATGAGCACTGTGCTAAGTTTGGGTTTGTTCTTTCCTCAGCTATCCGGTACGACGGAGTTAACGTGTTTGGCTACACAGTCTGGTCCCTCCTGGATGGCTTTGAGTGGCACAGGGGGTACAGCATTCGGCGTGGTCTGTTTTATGTTGATTTTCAAAGCCATGACAAGAAGTTGATGCCCAAATCTTCTGTCTTGTTCTATCAAAAGCTGATAGAAAAGAATGGCTTCCCACCGTTGCCTGAAAACCAGCCCATAGAAGGTATTTTTCCCTGCGGCTTTGCTTGGGGAATTGTTGACAACTACATTCAGGTGAGTCTGATAATAAAGCCGACAGGCTGTCCAGCCAGATCAGTGCACAAGTTCACGGTGACATATTTGCTGAATGGAGTATCTTTGCCACAGTGCTGCAAGGAGATGGGTACAAGGCTTTTGAGCCAAACAGTGTGTCTATCATTCTTCACCAGACTTGCTGTGTGTGACCACGACAAACCAGTCAGATTGTGACACTATAAATAACATTATAGAAAAATATATGGAAATGGAAAGGAGTCTGATGCTTGTCTTCCCTGAACATATGCGATCAGTTATGGGAAGTCAGCTCTTTTCAAAGGGAAGTCAATTAAATCTGCTAAACTGTAAAATGCATGTTTTAGAAAACTTCATGACAACTCCTGAAACTCCAGTGGCATGTTTCTATATCTTATGCATATACATCCTGCTTCTGTTCTTAGAGAGATTTTATATAAAAGGAAGTGAATGATATTAGATTTAAATGAAATTTCTGTATTCTTTCTATTTAATTTTATGTTATACTGTGTGTGCTGAGGGCCTGCAGTGCCCCTGCATAGAACCTAGCTAGTCTACGGCTCTCAGTCTTTATTAAAACTGATTTGATACTTTGGGAGAATTTTTCAAATTATAATACTTTATAACATGAGTAAAAATTCTACCTTACTTGTGATCGCCTTAACTGTTGGGCTCTGTAATTTTCGGATGCTATTTTGGGTTGCAGAGCTTCTCTAACCACAGTAAAGAGGCGTAAATTCAAAGTCAAGGCTTCATCCAAAACCAGAATTTTTAATTTATGTTTTCCACAAAGGCAGAATCTTTCTTAAGGCTTGAATGTGAGGAGCTTGTTTGTTTTTTCTCACTCCAAAAGTAAGATTTGTCTTTGTTCTCTTGAGAAATACTGCAGACTTCTTACCTCATGCACCGATTTCCAAGAAAATTCATGTCATCCTCCTAGCTCTCAGATAGATTAAGAATTGGAGATGGAATTGCTGCTTTTGGAGTCAGTAACAACTATAAAGTTGCGGAGTCAGTCGGCCTACAACAGCTAAAAAATCCCTCCCATCCCCAAAACCTTCAAAGCTGAATATTTTCTTTTCAAAAGGCCATTCAGACATTTTGTGCTGTAAGGCTTAGGTTGTTTGATTTGTAGATGCATCACGGTGGAAAAACTGTTTTGACAGCATTCCCACAGTATTAGTGGCAATGCATGCTTTAGTAATCTACAAGGGACAATTCTCCAGAAAAGCAATTTCCCTCAGACATGCTGTTTTTTATTACTTTCTTCTACAAGCACAGTACTGACCTCTGCGGAGAAAATAGCAACTGATTTTCAGCAGCTTCTTTTATACAGTCTGCAGGGCCTCAGCTACAAGTTGAACACTGGTTGTAGGCTGACACCTGCTTTTCAAACAGAGGGCAGGACAAGGAATCTGAACTCAGGGGGAAGCCGCACACCAAAGATTAAAAAGAAAGAGGAAAGGACAAATAAAGACCATGGTACCACTATCCTGTGGTTTGGATCTAGGCAGAATTACACAGAGTATGAATGAGGAAATTTCACACTGTGCATTATTATAAGTAGTTCAGTTTTTCCTTTTCTAGTCCTTACTGTGCTGGTGATTTTCATTAAAAAGTGAAAGTATAATTCTGAGTGACCCTGAGAAGCTCATCTTGTACTGTGTTACTGTGTGTCATACAGGCAGTTGTGACATCTGAAACCCTAAAGCCTTCTGGGAAATGCATTTTCTGTTGGAGTAACAGACACCGGGTTTACCCAGAAACCCAAAAAAATTGATTCAGACATCAACAGCCTGCTGAAATAACATGGAAATGACTTCAGCGTGAATTAAATAAAAAAGGATGTCTCCAGCAAGAAGGAAAAAATTTGCTTGTCCACTGATTTTTTCTAAAAATCAAGTGCAGAGCATTACTCATCTTTCATCATAGTCAGGAAAAGAGAGCACAGAAATGATGTTGTATTCATTATTTCTTCTCGTGCATTCAGGGAGTGGTCTTGAAATTGACTGTACTGGGTAATTCACAGCAGACAGTCTCTGTATACCCTCCTTCAAAGAAAAGCATTTTAAAAATTACTGTAGTCTTCACTGAAGATCTTCTTCTCTGGATATCTGCTGCAGACTTAGTGCCTTATCCCCGAGCAATCCCTTGTTTCTTTTGGAAACTAGAACAACTAAGAGAAGACATGAAAATGATGACCATTAGCATAAGCTTGTTAGGAATGTAGGGTGAAAATAATAGATAGATTTGGTACTTTTCTGACATCACTTGTTAACAGAAAAGTCAATCATTCATTTGAGCCCAAGATGCCAGTATCAGAGATGCTGAATGCAATGTTTTGACTCAGGATATTCTTTCACTAGGCTGTGTCTGATGGTTATGATGTTCCCACCTACCAGGAACAAGCAGCTTGAATCTGGTGTATTTCCTGTTTCTCCTAGGTAGACACGACGCCTGCCCAGTTCCTTGACTCCAGTGTTTATGTGTGGGATGTTCACCAGACAAAGAAGCTCATTAAAGTGGATGGAGTTTACGCCTCAAAGCGCAAGCGTCACTGTGTTGACTTTGCTGCTATCAGGCTCCAGATCTCTCTTCTGCAAGAAATGCATGTCACACACTTCCATTTTTCACTGAAATGGTCTTTAATCCTTCCTTTAGGTAACCTTTCTCTAATCAACCACACACTTGTACATTACTATCAGTGTTTTGCTAGTGAACTTCTCAGGGTTAACATAACTCCTGTCGTTGCTTTATGGCAACCTATGATTGAGAATCAAGAGCTTCCAGTTTCTCTTGCCAAATATGGTGCTTGGGAAAACACAGAAACTGTTCAGGCTTTTGTTGAGTATGCCAGATTCTGCTTTACAAGTCTTGGGGACCATGTCAAATTTTGGATCACCATGAATGAACCATCTGTGAAAAACCTGACATACACAGCAGGGCACAACCTGTTGAAAGCCCATGCAAAAGTCTGGCGTCTTTATGACAAAGAATTCAGGAGATCTCAGAAGGGCAAGATATCGATAGCTTTGCAAGCTGACTGGGTAGAACCAGCTTGTCCCTTTTCCAGGAACGACCAAGCAGTTGCTGACAGAATTTTAGAGTTTGACATTGGCTGGCTTGCAGAGCCCATCTTTGGGAATGGAGACTACCCAGAGGTGATGAGAGCGTGGCTTCACCGAAGAAACAGTATTGACCTGTATAATTTCCACTTGCCTTACTTCTCAGAAGATGAAAAAAAGTTAATACAGGGCTCATTTGATTTTTTTGCCTTGAGTCACTACACTACTACCCTTGTGGGCTCAGAGAAAGAAGATGCAGTAAAATATGACCACTACCTTGAAGTTCAAATGATCAATGACATCACGTGGCTTCACTCTCCCAGCAGAGCTGCAGTTGTGCCCTGGGGATTGCGTAAATTGCTCAAGTGGGTGAAATCAAAGTATGGCAATGTCCCAATTTACGTTATGGCTAATGGGATTGATGATGACCAGAATATGGTGCATGATAAGCTCAGAGTGTATTACATACAGAATTACATCAATGAAGCTTTAAAAGGTAAGGAACGACAGATGGTTTGTATGTCACAAATCGCACTATTAGTATACACTGTGTGATCAAGTATGCTTAGCTTTATAATACATGTCCTCTGTAGAATACTCCCCAAATGAGATGTTACTACAGTGTAACAGGTAATTTTCCCCTTGATTTATGACTGATTTGTGTTATTAAACATTAGGAAGACTGGCCTTGCTTACATTCTGCATAAGACAGCAGAAGAAGATTTTTATGGATTCAGTAAATTTAAATTGAAGTTGTGTGATTATCTCCACGTGTATTTAGTCAGATTTTCATCTTATTGCACTTCTACTGTTGTTTTGCTTTGCTGCTTCTCTCCACTGATGTGCCTCAGGGCTGGGTATGAGTTCTGTTCCTCTGTTGTCTCTGTGTCTTATCCAACAGTGATCTTATCCAACAGTGATCTTCATAATAATTCATCTGTCTACCTCATTATGCCATTTCCTGGACTGTTTCCTGCTATTCAGAACACATACCAGTCCTTTTCTCTGTCTCAAAGATTCATAAATTATAAGGCAAAAAGCATTTTGAGTCATCCTGTCATACAGCACATGCTGTTTTTTCAAAACAGCACAAGACCCAAATGAGATAATTTTTACTGATGAAGAATCTTTGGCACCTCACAGTGTGTTTATATATATATAGAAATATCTCATTTCTAATAAGCAATTTTGTTGTGCATTTCCACATGTATTTTACTTATGTAGGTATTTGCAGACACAAGACAAGCTATCTCTCATTTATCTCTTTGATAAATAATAGAGACAAAGCTCTTTGTGTCCCTTGCTATAAAGCATCATTTCAAAGCTCTGAGTTATTAGGTTTTTTGCTGTATGCTGATATTCCTCATCAGAGGGGTAAACCCACACGTGGACACACTGTTCCTGTCACAGGCACACTTAGGCAGGTATAACTCTTACCCTCCTCACTTCTACATGCAAGTTGGCTATTGGCCTTCTTGGCCATGGCAGCCGATTGGTTACACAGCTTCTATGGTGATTTACTGACATTTTAAACTCAGTTACAGATTCCTTCCCCCTGTTCAAAGCAGGACTGCCTCTTCAAAACTAGGTCTGCTTGTTCTTCACATTTGGTCACGTTCAAATGCCTGCTGCTTGTTTGTGCAAACCTTGCTATGCTAGCTAAGTTACGTCTCTAATCTTTGTGACTTGCAGACTGTGCGAAAAAGTTTTACATTTATTTCAGGCTGCTGATATATTTAAGATCATTAAATAACTTCGTGCTAAAAGCTGAACTCCATTACCATGGTAGAAATATACATACTGTGACACTTAGTTGCCTTCAATTACATTTCTAGACTTCTAGTTTTGTTACTTAATTCTACTTGAGACTAGTTGAAATCTGTTTATTATGGGCTTCCCTTGACCTCATAATCTTCTATTTTCTTTTTCCAAACGCCATATAATCAAGTCATTTGCCTTGTGAAGCTCTAAGTATTTAACATCAAACATCATTACTTTTATTGATCCGCTGGTCTCAGGAAAAAAAAGTCAAGTAATTTTGATGAGATTTATTTTTCATAAAGCCAAGCTGATTGGCATTATCTCCTAAATTTTATATTTATCGAGCTTTATATAATCTTCCACTCTTTTGATAGGTAGTGAAAGATGGCTGGCAGTTCCTGTTCACTGTATTAACTATTGGTTTTAACTTCCTCCTCTGTAATTTCCACCTCTTTTGCTGATTACTGAACATCAATATTAAGTGCCCAAGAGTTCATTCTTCAGCATTTTGTAGCACTGAATGCATGTTTTCTAAATCTATAGTTAAAAAAATATTTTGGCAATATTTGGGCTTGTGGTTTCAAACTGGTTTTTTTCTGTATTGCTTGTCTCCTTGGCACTTCTGTTTTCAAAGTGTCTGTGGATATGGACTTTTCTCCCAGTTCCCATTAGCAAGAACACCTACGTGCCTCTGTTTTTTACAGAACTTTGTGCTTTGTACTGTTCTGTTACCACTGTCCCCCCCCAGTCACTTCTTTCTCCCTCTTCTGTCCAGCCTGTAAATAGCTCCAGTGGTTTTCAGCTTAACCTATTTTCTTATCTTTTCACCTTCTTTGTGATGGATAATTATGTCTCTGCTAACAAGCCGTAATACTTTTCCTAAAGCTTAATCTCCCCCTTTAGACACCATACACTCCTCCATAGTGTTTGGTCCATCAGCTTTTCCATTTTTTTCTTCTCCCTCTCTGGTATTGCACTTTTGTCCATCTTGTCATTACATAACCTTGGCATCATGACTGATTCAGCTTTTTGTAAGACATGCATTTCTTTTTTGTGACACCTTGTGCAGTAACTCAGATGAATTAGAAATCTTGTGTCCTTACCTCAGTGTCACAGTGTAGAGGGGGATTGGTATGTGTATGCCCTGGCCTTAAAGTCCCTATTCTGCCTTCTTCCTCCAGCTGATTTCAGGCACTGCATGTGGAAATTTTTGTGTGTATGATATTGCTCACCTGCATTGTTCCAGGGGAGCCAGCAGGTTTGTGCAGATAAATGATTTCAGGATACAGTATGGGACCTTTTGGACTGAGGCTCTATTTTGAAGTGCTTTGTACTCTCTTTAAGTACATCTTTGCCAATTGAAAACAAAGAACAGTGGTAACCATTTATGTAACACCATTAAATCCACCTGCAGTTCTGCAAACACAACTAATTATCCTGGGCAGCAGCTCTGTAAAAGGCCAGGTTAATATTATTTCATTTTACACATGAAAAGTAGGTTAGAGGTGCTGAAGTCTTGCATGTGGCTTCAGAAAGAATTGTTTCCAGAAGCATATGAAGAAGCATATGAAAATTCAGTCCTGTGTTCATCTGCTTTGTTAAAACAGTGATGTTGAGAGATAAACTATTACAGTTTGTGTTTGCTACCTTGGATTGATTTTTTTTTGTCAAGTGGGATGGATGGCTCAAGGTTAACACCGCAGCTGCTGGGCCTCTTCCAGTAGCTGAGTTAGCGATATGGATTGTGGACATGTTCTCAATACAGACTGATACAGGTCATCTTGGATTAGAAACAGGAGAGGGCTGTAATTTACATAAGCTTTCCCTTTGCACTGGTGATATCCCAGTACACAACCTCACCGTGGCTGTGCAGTATTTCTGGTGTCACTGTGCCTTTGCAGGTGAGAAGTGCAGCCAAACATCCTCTGTTTCATGACTGTCCCCATCAGATGTGCCCTGCAAGGAGGAAGGAGCAGTCAGAGAAATAGGCTGCAGAAAATAAGGGGCAGGAAACACAAAACCTGTATTCTTTAATACATAACAAAGAGAGCCATCTTTTCAGGATAGGCTCTATGCTGATCATTAAACGCCGTCAGGCACTCACAGCTGTGTTTGCCAAGCACAAGGAAATAAATTGCAGGATACTCACAGATCACGCTGTCTGGCAGTGGCTGACAGATTCTTAGTTTTTATGAGAACACTTCACGGATGTACATGTACCTTACCTAATTTTGGAGGGAAGTGCAGATGTGGATTTAACATTCCCCTGCCCCTCCTTTACATATGGACATATGGTGCTGCTCTTGAATGCAAAGTGACATTGATTCATTTCTTCAACCCTTTGTCTTCTTTTGCAGCTTACACCTTGGATGACGTTAACCTTCAAGGATATTTTGTCTATTCTTTTAATGACAAAACTGCTCCTAAGTATGGTCTCTACAGCTACATTGCAAGTCAATACGAAGCAAAGCCTTCTCTGAAACATTACAGAGAAATAATTGACAATAATGGTTTTCCTGGTCCTGAAACTCCTGACTTGCTGTGTCCAGAAGAGGTTGCTTCATGTGCCGATTGCCACTTCTTCCGAACGAGAAAATCATTATTAGCCTTTATCTCTTTTGTATTTGTTGCATTTATTGTTACAATATTCTTCATTACTTATTATCTCAAGAGGGTAGAAAGACAGTATAAATAGAGCTTCTCCTTTGAATACATCACTCACTGTCCTTTTTCTTGCAATCCCTTGGGAAATCTGAAATAAAAATGCGCAATGCTGTGATTTCTTCAGCATTAGGAAGGCATTTACATTGCTTGGTACTGCAGGATATTGACATTGAGAAGCTATTGCTTGCATATGGCTTCCAGAAATCATTTTCTCTTTTATAGTACCTTTGGTTTATAACCAGTCCTTGATTCCTGTGGTTGGAGTTGTCTCACAGCTTTCCCTGGGACCTTTTGTTAAGCAGATGCTTTCCCCCTCTTGGATTTCCCTTGCTGAACTGTACAGGTGAAAGTAGGTTTTGAAAACATGGTGTGATGGAAGAGCCTAAATGTCAAATCCTCTAAGACTGGGGTGAAACAAGAATTTGCTTTTCCAGATTAGGGTTTAACACTGATGTTTCTTAACCAGAGCTAGAACCTAACTGGAGCAGAGATCATGACTGCGAAGAAAGTGGAGAATTGCAAAAAGCAGTGCCAGGGGAAAGATTAACCCCTGTCCTAAAGCAGATGCAGGAGGAAGAACAGGGGGAGATGAGTCTGTACTGCTGGGAGCTCTTGGTAAATCAGTAACTGGTACTGTGACTACATCTGAGTTCAGGATGCCATTGGGGAACTTCAGTTAAAGGAACAGTGTCATTCTCAGAGGGGTAAGAAGCAGGAATATATCCAGGGATTGCAGGGGTCATGCCATCTACTGGGAAGAGATGGGAAGAGTGAAAGGGCTTCCCTTTGTTTTGCTCAGGAAAAAAAAAAGGTAAAGAGCAGGAATTGGGATGTCTTCACTGTCTTGGTTGGCAGAAAGCTGTGTGCCTGACCCCATGCCCTCTTGCCCTCCTGCCCAGGGACATGGCACAGCTGGGACACTCCGTTTCTGCACTTTTCACAGCCAGTTGAACTCATCTGCCACTGCTGCTGCCCAGCCACTTACCTGCTGGAAACTTGTGGTAACTTAGCAGGTATGGTCTCTGCATGCTATTTGTGTTGAGTGCAGAGACTCCAAAAGGCAGCATTTTGGTATAATAGTGCAGCACTTTATTGCTGCCAGGGTCTGAGACTGTGGAGCTCTTGGGCCAAACCTCTCACTGGTTGGCTGGAGGTTCTCCTTTGAGCAAGTGGACCTCGAAGCATTGGATCCCAAAGTATTACTGGATGTCTGAGGGCCTCTTGTTTTTCTCTCAACAAAATAAAATAGTTGTTTATTAGTGGAAATAGAGAACGGGAAAGAAACCTATGTCATTTGCCTGCCTTGTGAATTGCTGCCTTCGGAGAGTCCTCAGTGTAAAGCAGTACGGTCATTTTTGTCTGCTCTCTAACTCTAGGCCTGCATTGCCTTCAGCTATAATTGTATTTTTATTGTTATGTGAACCATGTCACTCACTGGAAAGAACATTTTAAAAGAAATGTGTTCTGTGTTGATCAAGAATTATTTATCTACTAAAGCTGATTATGTTGTATTAAATGCGATGTTTATCTACTAGATTACTAGAAGATGACTAAATAACCTCCCAGGGTTCTTTTCAACCTGAACACTCTATGATTCTATACTGTATATTAAAACTTACATATGAAATATGATTTAAAATTGTAATTTAAGATTATATTTATTCTTAAATAATGTATAGAGAAAAAATAATTAGTATCTTCTCATAGTGATTAATATATTTTTCTTCCAGTTCTAGTCTTTAAATGGTCTCTCTTTGCAATTATATATATTTTGGTATTGAGATTAAGGTGCACATTTCAGGGTAAGTGATGAAGTATTAAAAAATGTATAAAAATTATTTATAGACTGATAGGACTTGCTGTAGAAGAGAACATTTCAAACTGCTGTGTATTTATGCGTTGGTGCCTGGTGCACTGAGGATTATGAAGAAATAGCTCTCCCTGAGTGTATGAAATGGGGAATGGCTTTTCCCTGGCAGAGCAGTGAATCACCATGCAATACGTGATGCCAGCTGCCAGATGCCTTTGCAGCACGTAACAAAAAGCGACATTCATTTAGCACAAGCTGCACCCAGGTCATGCCCAGCTTGTGTGTTCTGTCTGTGTGTGTGTGTGTGGTGTGTATTTTGCTGTTGGTCAAACATCAGGGCCTGATGTTTCTGAGGAGCCAGGTGTACCTGGGTTGTACCTGCACCCCTGGGTTTGAGGGACCTCAGGGGGCCTGTGCAGGGCAAATCCCGAAGAGCACAGAAGCCATGGGCACAGTGCTGATGGAGACTGGCCTGACCTGATGCTTCATGAGCAGTTCCCAATCATCCAGCTGCTGCTGGGAGCTGTGGAATGGCCCAGGCGCAGCACAATGTGTGAAACAGCAGTCTCAGCACAGAGGAGACACGGCAGGCTCTTCCCATGGAGGCTGGGTGATATGTAACCACTGACAGGCAGATGGCACCAGCTGGATAGCTAATTTGTAGGTAAACTGGGATTTGTTGCTGTATGATCATATCCACTCATGGAGTCATGACCCGTGGAGCTAACACAGCCTTTGGCATAGCTGCCTTCAGAAGAGGTTTTAAATATCACTGCAGGGCACAGCTGGCTTGGGTAGGGCACAGTGGTTGCCAAATCCTTCTCCCAAGCGTCCTGCCTGTGGTGCTGCCTGAGCCAGTGAATTGCACAAGGATGGGCTGTTCTGATGGAGATAATGGTATGGTTTTGCCTCTGGAATATACTTTACTTTGTGTAATCAGGGACAGTGCAAGTTTCCTGTCAATGGTCTTGGAAAAAATCATTCTTCAGTAACAACAAGGAAGCCTTTGAATAGGCAGAGATTGGGTACCTGTCCAAGGTGTGCTTATGCAAACTGATGTGGCAATCACCTCCTTTGGTCCTGCTGTGGGGCACTTGCTGCCTTCGATGCCCACATGAGAGCGGTGATCTGGTGCTCCCAACCCCATCTGTGCATCCTGAGCAGAAATGCAGGCAGCAGCAAGGACTTGGAGCAGAGGGGGCTCTCTACTCAGGCTGCAAAGACAGGTTGGTGGTGGCTGGTGGTTTGTTTTCTCAAGAGCAACAAGGCTCAGCATGTTCAGCTTGTGGTTTTTTAGGTACACTGCTTTCTTGATTTTTAACTGTGTTTATAGAATGAAATGTTGTTGCCAGTTTACTCAGTGCTCCAGATTAAACATTCTATCTGTTCAAAATATTTTTATGACATGTGTGCAAAACTTCTGGTTTATTTCTTGAAAAGATTGTGCAGAGTGACTGTGGGAGGGATGTCTTTGCTAAATGACAGGATGAATGTTACATTGTTTTTATAACAATCGCAGAAGTGAAATAAAGATACTGAATGTAACAAATTGTAACATAATCTTACTGTTTAATCTGTCCAGTTTTTTCGCCTGCAGCATGAAGTACAGAGCATCTCAGAAGAGGCTATTGTGATAACTCTGCAAGGAGTTTGTGTTGTTTGTTTTTCCAGTGACACAGAAATAACTCTAGCTTTTGTTGGGGGTTGCTGGGGCCTGTGGCTAAACAGATGGTTTTCCAGCAGACCTTGGAGGGTTTATTGTTATTTGAGGGGTTTTTTTTATTATTATTTTTTAAACTGACTGTTGCTATTTAGAAAATCTGTGGAAGTAACCATACCAATTTAAGAGTGCTTTGGTGCAATATCTTATTCCATAGTAACACTGCAGTAAATTGGAAAACTCTTCTATTCCAGTAGAGTTACTCCCAGGCTTCAGGGGTTCTGTCAGCATAGTTCAGCACTGAGCAGTCTGTTTGTGGCATCGTTGTTAAACATCCTAAGGAAAGTAAATGTCAAGATTAAGGGAAGTGGGAGCAGAACAGAACAAACCCAATGAACGGAAGAGGGACCATACAAGCCTCAGCATGTTTAAACACACAATTTGCCCTTTTCTTCTTGTATTATGTGTGTTGCTTTCAAGTCACTTAGAAAACTTGATCTGTTCATTCTGCTTCCAGAGACCACTGAGGTGAAAATTTCCTTATTCAGGGTGAAGAAGTCAATTCTAGGTGCTAGACTTTAGCTTTGGCAAGGAAAGTTCAATCTTGTTCCTGTTTTGCTCGAGCAAAGCCAAGAGAAAGAGACATGGAAAAGAAAAGGGAAAGCTCTTCCTGTCTTTGATGTGCCACTCATTAATTGCCAAACCACTGTTCCTCAGCCCTCTCAAGGCTATGGCTGGTGCAGGCTTGTTAAGCCCACCCTTCTTGTTAAGCCTACTCTGTAAGAGATTGGAAAAAAGGAATAATGAGGTGAGAAGAAAGTGTCAGGGCCCAATGTATCAGAGCCTTTTACTTTGCTTCAAGAGTTGAACAGAAACACCACTGTCAAGCAGTTCTGAGAAAAATTAAGATTTTTAAGAAATCAGAAAGTTGAAATAACAGCAGCCTGCAGCCAGGATGCTTGTGGGTGCTGACATTTCTCTGGCTATTACTTTGTGATGCTTTCTGTGTTCCTGAAGGAGTAGCAAAAGCACCAGTGAGGCAGAGAGAAGCCAGGGAAAATACTAACAAAATAGGGCAGAAAAGCCACAAGCACAAGCAGATGTTCCTCATCCTGGGAGCTGAGTGAGCAGTCCCCTGCTGTATGGGGATGGGCCATGGGACTTTGAATATTCTTTGTTAAAAAAAATATATATTTCCACATTTCCCATATTTCTCCCTCAGTGATATACCCCCTTCAATGATACACGTCCTACTTGAGGAATTTAACTGTCAAAAGCCTTTTCTTTTGTCACAAGAATTACTCACAACATGGTGAAGCCTAATTATCTGATCTCAGCTCTCCTGAGGTCATTCAAATCTGGCCCAAGTCCCAGGAGACCCATGGGAGTCTGAGGTGCAGGAGGGGTGGTCAGTCACCAGCCCTGAGCAAAGCAGTGGGAATTACAGCAGTGATGTTTTCTGAATGCTGCAAGTTCACAGCGAGTGGGATTTGTTTCTGCTTTAGTTCTTTTCTGTTAGTGGAAACAGTTTCTTCTTTATTAAGAGTAACACACAAAACCCCTTTTGCGGGTTTTTGGTTGGTTTCTTTGTTTTTTTTTTAATGTTCATCTGGTTTTTTGTTTTTTATGGGAAAGGGTGTGAGTTTTAACATTTCCCCTGTAATCTGGGATGTATGATGGACTTCTCCTCCCTGATGTTTGTTTTGTGGCAGCAGTCCTTGCAGGGGAGGAGCGCACCTTGGTAGTGACTTCTCAGTCCCACCTTTTTGGTTCTCAGGAGCTTCCAAGCCAGAGCTTCCCTTGGGGGTGTGCCTCACGAGGTACATTTCCAAGCTGGAGCAACACCTCTCGAGTGGGACATGTGCTGGGGCCTCGAGGAAAAGCAGGGCCAAGGGCATGTCCTGTGAGATCCTGACTGAAATGGTGGTTTGGCTCTGGGCACTCAGCTGGCCAGTGCATCGCTGCCTTCTGCCTTCAGGGCTCTGTAGAAGGCCTTCAGCAGCTCTGTAAACCAGCAGGGCTGCACAAACACAACACCTGACCCAAGAAATCGGGTTTTCCTCCTGCCAGAGGAAACTGTGAATTGGCTGAGTGTTCAGTTCAAGAGGTGTAATGGTATAAACTACCTGCACTGTAAAGTTTTACGAGGTGACAAAGTTTTGTAGTCTGGCAATAGAGCAGTTGAGCAGGAGGCCGTAGGGTGCCCTGCCAGGAAAGGGAGGGGAGCAAGAAGGTGAGGAGGGCTTCCCAGCCGGCTGCAGCCTCTCTGGACAGCCTGGAGGATGCCTTGAAGGGTGCAAGGCTGCTCTTCCTTCAGTCTGGGACATGCATGGCCCAGCACTTAGTGCTGTGTGAAGAATGGGGCAGAACAAGCTCCAGCTCTCTCATCACCCCTTCTTCCCCCTTTGGGCACATACTTGTATACACTTGGGCTATGAAATGGGGAGCTAAATACCGAGGTGTGATAGGGGTATCACTTACTCAAGGTGTATCGCTTACTTAGAAGGCAAAATGCCATTTACAGGCCTTACAGATTTTTTTGTCAATAGTTTTCACTTTGCAGCAACCCTTCTGCCTCCTCCTCTCCACTAGGATTAGATGAGTCTTATTTCCAAAAGCTAAGAAAATAAGTGCTCATAAAGGAAACTTCCAGTGGTGCAGCCACCTCTCCCAGCACTTGCTGAGCTTTTAAGTCCAATTCTGATGCAAGTTTGTGAATTTTATAGGCATTTGTAACTCATTTATCTGCCACATTGCTGCGAGATCCGTGAACGGATATTGCCTTTCCTTGCACCTCACAGCAGGAGGCAGCGGGGGTCCTGCTCTTGGCAGCACGTGGTTGCTCCTGCTTGGTATTCATGGGCACATTCCTCTGGCTGATGATATATTATTATTGGGCTGGAAGAAAAATAATGCAACCAAGCTCTTATTATTTTCTCCTTTTATCTGTTTAGTCATATTAATGTGGGATCACTGTTACATAAATGAGCAGGAGATGCAGTCAAGGACATGTTCATTTTTAAAGTCCTCCAATGCTCTTGTACTTCAGTCATTCATCTTCTGTCTTTAATTACAGCAAGTGATCTCAGAGGCACTTAAAAGATTAAATTACTCAATTATTTGAAAAACCCAAATGCAATAACTGTATTTTTTGCTGATAAATACCAGCATTGCTGGAAGAGGTTGCCCAAGGCAAAACATATTGAGAGGCCAAGGAGGCCATATTGTATTTTGCCTTAACCCAGTGATACCCTTTTAATTTTCATCATTTACAACCTTTATTTTTATTTTTATTGATAATAACCACAAACTTTTCCATTGCTGTCCTGGTGGTTTCAGCAGTGCGATGAACGTCACTGCCCAACGCTTTACAAGTGTCCTGACACCTCCTTGGCTGTGGAGAGAAGGACATGAGGACAATCATAAGTTAAAAAGGTAGAGCATCAGCATGGCCAGGCAGTGAACCCCATCCAAGGCAATGCTTGTGGATGGGGGATGGTTCAGTGTTTGGGAAGGGGATGTAATTAAAACACATCCCCAAGGTGGTGGCTCTCTCCATTTGAGGTGGATGGGTTCCCTGTTGGCAGAGGTGAGCATCCATGCTGTGCTAGTGGGCAGGCTGGCTTGGGCGCCCCAGCCTTGTAGGAAACAGGAAAGAAGGACAAAAACTGGCTCTGAGACAGTGTTCTGGGTGTCCCATGGCCACAGAGGGAACTGTTCATGTGCCCTGGATGTCAGCATTGCTGCCAATACTGCATCAATGCATCTGCAGCAGCAGTTTGTCCTTCCTGACCAGCAGCCCCATTGCTCACTTGGGATCCAGAAGTACAGCCACTGAACAATGGGAAGTTTCTCCTAAACAATTATTTTTTGCCTCTTTTGCAAAGCAACAGATGGGGTTGAGCCCGGTTCTGGGAGCCTGGTTAAGGCACTTGTGTGATCCCTTCTCCCTAGGCCAGGAGAAAAGGAACTCTTCAGGGAAAGAGAAATCCAGGGTAAGAGTTAAAATCCTGTACTTTCTCTTCATAGGTCCAATTCTGAGTTCCTGTCCTGCTGGGCACCAGACAACACTGGGCGAAACACCAGAGCAGCCGTGAACCCAGAGTGCTCTACACTTTGGCCATGGTGGGCTCCTTTCTCATGCTGGTTGGCCAGCAGTGAGGCACAGGCATGGAGTTTTGGTGTGGATAAAAACTTCCTGCTTTGGACTGCCTCTAAAATGAAAGAGTCTGGGGGCGAAAGAAGGACTCGCTGTTGTCAAGCCAGAGCAGCTATGGTGTTTCATGTCCTGCTGCCATGAAGAGCAAGCCTGGCTGGTGTTAGCAGGGAGCAGTGGGGTGGCCACGTGGGCTGGCAGACCCTGGGTGGGTCTGGGGGTCAGGCTGCCCTCAGCCAGCATCTGTCCCACACGCATGGTGGGGCACTGCTGGCCCACAGATGCTGCTGCTGAGAGGGTTACTGTCCTCTGCTCCACCACCTGTGGTTCCCACGTTTATTTAATTAAAAATAAAATAAAAAAAAAGAGTAAGTAATTCGATACACATCCTCTCAAGGAACAGCAGTCATTCCAGCAAGGAGCAGGCCAGTGGTCTGGGGAAGGACAGATGGCCCTGCAGCTAATTTGCTCCCATAAATCGCAAGCTGTTGCAAATCCTCCCTGCAGTAAATGCTGGCTCTGTGTTTGTGGCCATGTGGCGCTTGGAGCTGCTCTGAGCAGGAGATAGAGCAGAATCTGTAGTTTTAGGCTTCCCTTGTGTCTTTTACAGAATTTAGCATTTTGGTTAAGAAATAAGCTGTAATCCTGTAGCTGGCTGCCAGCAGAGCTGCATGCAACTGCTCTTGCAGCAGAACCAGGTATTTTCTTGTTGAAGCTCCAGCACAGCCAGGAGCTCATCCTGTCCCCTTGCAAACTGCTGCTAAGGACATACACACTGCAGCTCAAGTCTCTGCAGTTCACTGCCTTTAGCCTCTCCATCTTGCAGGATTCTCATCCCTGGGAGAGGATGAAAAGCCCCAACTTGTCATTGCAGTGGGACAGAGGCTTATGGTTATTTTAGTGCTCTGGCCTTCCTAATGAGAAACAGAGAGACTCCTTACCCTGGTGTTTTTTCCCTCTTGTGGGACACAGGACATTCTGTACTCAAGCCCTGGCAGGCTGGACAAGGCTGACTCTCTGTTGCACCTGGAGCTGGCACCACCTGGCCATAGTCACCCTGCCCTAAAGGGTGTATCCTCCTGTGCATCCTGGGTTAGAAGACAGGCATGCAAGGACTGAGTGGGACAGAGGGCATGCTGGGCTCAAGGACTGGGCTTGGGCAGTGGAAAAGAGCAGTAGAAAGTAACTACCTGTGAGAGAACAGTACTAAGCTATTGGGATAGAGATCCTTGTTTCGGAGTCGAAGGCATGGAAGCAGATAAGTGTCCAGGTTACTTTTTGTACAAGAGATGCTGACCTCTGTCAGAGGCTTAGAGGCTCTGCTCTCTGGGACCTGCTGTGGGGTTAGGGAGGGTACCTCAAATGTGTGAGACCTCCCCAACATCAGCCTATGTAGGACAGGAAAATAGATCTCTGCAGTGTTGTGACATTTTCTCTCATTTACTCATTAACCCAGACCCACTGCTCTGGCCTGTGTTTGCCCTTGAGTTCCACACGTCCTTGTGTTTGCTGAGCGGAGTCTTGCACAATGGAGCAGGGCAGCCTGCAGTTGCACAGTGGGTTCTGCTCTGCATCCATTGCTGCTCTGGGGGACTGGTTGGCTTTCTACGTTGTATTGCTGAGTGGCCCAGGATATTGAGGGTCACAACATAAAATGTACATTTTAGGAAAATGCTAACACTTACCTTGTTGGGAATCTGTGGCTCGATGCTTTGTATTCCTGGTCCTGTCCACCCTGATGTGTAACTGCATTGTAACAATAGTCTGCCTGGTCTAGCACCCATCCAAATGAAGCCCAGGTGCAGCTGTGGCTGACACACATCTGGCAAGGAGACCGTGACATGCTCATGCTGAACTCCCATGGGATTGTGAGTGGGTCATGCTGCTTTCTGTCTGGCAAGGTCTGTGTTCACTCCCCAGCATTTTCACATCACGACTGAGCTGGAGCAGCAGTATGTGTTTTTATCCTCTTCTATCTGATTGGCAGGCTCCAGCAGTCTTCTGGATATTTATTCCAAGATTTTCACTTCACAGTCGTCTCAGGGTGCTCAGCCTGTGCTCTCATCTAACAGCTACCAGCCACTTCAGAGAGCAGCGCCTCTTAGGCCTGCCAAAATCCTCTGAGGGTGACACTGATTCTGCAGTGTAAATGCATCAAGCAGAGGGATTGCCCTGCTGGTGACTCCTGCAAGGTGTTGTAGAGAGGACGGGTACCCAAGAATTCAACACCACAAAGTCTGTGCATACCAGGAGCTGAAATGTCAGTGCTGCTAAGGTAAAGACAACCTCATTGCCCTGACATTGCTGCAGTGGGTGGGAGGGAGAAATGGGAATGAAAGTGCATGACATACGGCGTTTTTATGGAAGGAAGGACGGACTTACACAGCTGACCATCTCTGCCATGGCAGACACCTGGAAAAAAATGCTTTCTTGCAATCCAAATTTTAATACAGAGCTTTCTCTGAATGATGGGACATAAAGGCTTATCCCCTCCTAGATGGTCTCTCACAGTTGACTCTGCTCAGCACCCTGTTTTCTGAGACTCTTCTTCTTTTAGTAAGTCAAGAGAGAGTTGGAGTGATATAGGCACATGACCTGCTTACAGTTGCAATAGAGTTAATTTTCTTTTTGCAGTGCTGTGCTTTGGATTCATTATGGGAATAATGTTGGTAACACAGTGATGTTTTGGTTATTGTGAAGTAGTTCTCACCCTAAGTCAAGGACTTTTCAGTTTCCTGTGCTCTGCCAGTGAGGAGCTGCACAAGAAACTGGGAGGGAGCATGGCCAGGACAGCTATCCTGAACTGGCCAAAGGGATATTCCATACCATAGAACATCATGACCAGTGTATAAACTGAGGGAGTTGGCTGTGGGGGGACAATTGCTGTTCAGGGGTGGGCTGGGCATTGGTCAGTGGGTGGTGAGCAATTGTATTGTGCATCGCTTGAGTTTCTTGGATTTTATTCCTCTCTTTTTTATCTCCTTGTTGTTGTTAATAATAGCAATAACAACAATTATAACAATAATTACACCCATCCAAAGGAACATTTAATTCATCTGTAGAATGTGTATGACAAACCACAGAAGTCACTATCGTGCCACTGCACCTTTTACTCTTTTGCAGTGGCTTGATGGATTTGAGATGGCTGATGTCTGACAATGTGAACACAGCACTCACCCAACTCCAGTCACTCCTGTGAACCTAGACCTTAATTATTGACAAGAACACAGATGCAGAAACATGGCTGAATTTGGAAAACATAATCTTTGCCATGAAGCTCATGTATACATAAGGATACTACAGCCTAAGTATAATAGACAACAATATCATTTTGAGCCTGCAGTCATTACCCAAGTCCCATACCAGAACAGTTTAGTGTATAGCAGGTTGCAATAAAGAAATCAAGGGCTGAAATTCAGCATTTCTTGAGCCAGTCGATGAAAAAAGAGCACAAAGAAACACGATTCTTTAGTGTATGCAAATTTATTCAACTCTGAAATTATTTATTTACAACTAATGACTGATACCAACTGATGAGGTAAAAATATGAGGTATTGATATGAGCATAACATTTAAAAATGCAATTATCATAATGTATCAATGTAACAATACAAAATACTGTGGTAGCTGAATGGTAGACATGGCATAATGTGCATTTTGAAGAAATCTTATTTCAACAATACATGGCTTGGAGATGCCAGAAGCTCGTGACAGAGCTTTTGCAAGGGCAGGAAAACAACCCTACGTTGCTAAGGGTGGCAGACGGCACAGGGCCTCTTCCAGCTGAGCAACGACTTGTGAGACAGGATAAAACCACTGTCCAGGTTTTCCCTTCTTTTCCTTAGGATATTATTTATTGCCAGACACTGCCATTCCCAGGGCTAGAAATTCTGTGCCTGTTAATGCTGTGGCACTGCTGTATTTATTTATGTAAACTAATGTAGCAGAAGTACTCTAATTGCTCATATTTTGGAAAACAGCCGGCATGAAATCTGCTGCCATGGCCACAGGCCTTTGGGAGGAGGTGCTGCTTTCTGGAATGGCATTCCCAGCTGGGGAGGCACCGTTTGCTCCTGGGAAGGCTGAGCCTGGGCAGTGGGGGTGCCCTGCAGCCAGCGGGTGACTGCCAGACTCCACTACGGCCACGTAGCAGCCCCGTGAGTGCTCCCCTGTCTGCAGGACTTAAAGCTCGTGATAGTTGCACATTGCAACTATTGTTGGCCATAAACTCGAGGCAGGAGCTCCCAGGCAGCCAGCATCCCTGATCCTAGGACTTGCACAATAAAACGAGTGACACAGCTCATGGGTGAAGATGACAGTGACTTTTTGGAGTCCTGCTCCTTCACAAGGACATGCTGGAGCACTGTGGGTCACCTTGGGTGACCCTGTCCACCCTGAGCTCCCACAGGTGTGCTGCCTCAGCTCACAGCGCTGTCCCCTGCCAGCACAGCCCCCATGTGGGGTCATGCTCTAGCAGCTGTCACCAAACACAATCCACTGCACAGCTCCCACACCTGGGGAATGTTCAAATCTCTGGCTTTGAAGGGACTTCCTCATTCATTGAATCGGGGCACAAAGCTGCAGCTTCACATGGGAAATGCATCCTGCTTAATCAATCTCATACTAATCTTCCTGGATTTTCCTGGAAGGACTGAGCTGAAACACTGGCTGTGAGTGACTCTGCTGGTTTATTCAGCAATAAATAAAGTCTAAGTGAACAAATGTGATTAATGAAGAACAGTATTAACAGGCTTGTACATTCTTACTGAGTCATAGGTGTAATAACATTTTGGTCGTAGGTTAGTTAAAAACAAAATGGAACCCTGCCTCAAAGGCAATGTCGACAAATTATTATTATTACTTTTAAAGCATTCTTCCATTAGCAAAATAATAGGTCCCTGAAAATGAAATTATATAATAGGCTTAAATGGCTCCTACTCCTCATAGTCCTAATCCTGCTCCCACCAATGCCTACAGAGATGGGATCATGCAGAACAGTGCAATATAAGATGAAAATGCTTGCTGTTACTATAAAAGCAATCTTTCCAAGAATAGTATTTATTTAGACTTTTAAATCTCCAAGATGTATTTAAAATCTTAAAAAAGCATAGTTATTTGTATAGTAAGAATATTAAAAGGCATGGTGTTCATCTGCATGTCTTTGTTTCCACTGGATGTGGAAAACCTGCTTTGGATTAGCCATCTCTATGGGAGAAGGAAAGAACACAGAAACACTCAGAACCTAGACAAAATGCTTACCAAAAAAATTAATTTACAGCTTAATAAGTTACCAGTCTGATTTCAGCCATCTCAGGACACACAGCATTACCTTGTGCTGTCTGAGGATGAGCAGTTACCTGGAACACTGCACACAGTGAGGTCTCTACTGACAGACACCAGTCATTTAAGGCAACAGGTAAGTTTTCAACACCTTCTGCTAAAAGTCACAATTCTGCAGCTGAACACAAATGGCCTCTACAATGTCTGTCTCAGATGCATCTCCATGTGTTTTATTTGGTGAGACTGATTCCCTCCTCATTATTTTTAAATGCACTGTAACCTCCTTCTTCTTCCTTAGTCCCTGTAATTCTTCCTACATCTATTTCTAGGTACCTTCTCATAGCACACACAAACACAAAACATATTTGGGAACAGGCATTTGTTATCACACGAATTAGGCCTGGTAGCTCTGTGATAACAGCAAACACAGCTTATGTAGCAGTGACACACTAAGAAACAAGTGACAGGTCCACTTAAGGTAGGTCCAACTGATGCAAGTGATTTGCACTGAGTTATATACAAAATAATTAATTTATACATATACATATATATAGATAGAATATAGATAAATATATACATACTGTACATTATTTATTTACAATTAAAATATGCTTCTTAGAAGCCTTTAAATACCAGAGTTATGTAACATACAAGTAATGGCAATAATCTGTTTTTAAAGTAATAAAAGCTCTCTGCAGAAATGTTTAGTTCAATAATCAAAATTAATACAGAGTGGATGTGGGGGAGGGGGAAGGTGAAGTCTCCAGAATAAAATAACTTTCCTATAAAATTCCTTTTTCAGCTTTGTATAGACCCAGGTCTGGTCAGATTTCTGCAGCTTAAATCAGACCTTTGCTTTCAGTATTCCTGTTCCCTGCCAGACCCTGATTTATGCTCACATGCTCCCAGGAACACTTCCTCAGATTTTTGTTTCTGGTCCCTCAGCAATCAGAGGTTGAAATGAGTTTCTGATCCTGGCAACTTCTGCTGCACACAGATGTCCAAAGCCTTTGTTATACCACTCTGGGGAATGTCCTCTGAAGAAATGAAAAGAGAATTATTGAGAAACTCAAATACTCAAGAAACATGCCCCACAGAAACGTGCTTGCCATGCTTCCTGCTCCGCACTGCCCATGGTGGTGGTGGCCATTCAAATACTTGTCTTTTTAAGTGTACTCTGAAGTTCTCCCTTGCAGTAATCAAATGAGCAGATTCTGTTTCTAAAAGATCACATTCTAACAGTGGTAGGCACTGAGTGGAGAGAAGACTGCAGGAAAACTCTGAAGCAGCAAAGCTACCCTACCCGTGCCCTCTGCTCCTAGCATCTGAGCCTGAGGGTTCTGTCCTGCTGAATGGACATTGCTTTGTGCAGGTGGGATACTTACTTTAGGTCAATCCTGCAGATGTGGGTCAGCCTGGCTTTTCCTGAGCCACAGGGCTCTATCAAGTACTGGGAGTCCATTACGATGGCTCGCACAGCTCCCATGAGAGGAGCCTCTTCGTGCTCCACAGAGATGGCAACCAGCATGCACATCCCCTTGGGCAAATCCGTCCTCCATGTCCTGCAGGAATGGATGCAAGATGGAATCACATTAGCAATGAAACTTTCGGGCACACGACTAAGAACCAGAACTGAAGTTACAGTCTCCTTGTCTGCCCATCCTTGTTGCCTGCAATGCCAGTGGACTGTCCTAGGAGTCCCTGGTAGAGTTTTATGGCCATGTGGAATGGCCACACATCTATGTGACACCAGGTGGAGAAATTTTGCTTCTCCACAGGAGTATTTTGTAACCATCAGTATTCTAGGGCATGATAGAGCCTTTTGCAGTCAGACAAAAGTTTTGGAAAGGAGAAAGACCAAGGATAAGCCATCCAACAAAAGCTGAAACTGTGCATTGCACCCATGCAGGCTTACAGAACAAGAAATGCAGTTTAGTACAGCAGAAATCCTCACTAATACCCAGAATATATTTCAAGGGTGTCTGAATTAAAAAAGTCCTTCCATTTCTTTCCTCTCCCAGGTTTCTGTCCTCTCTTACGTGCTGGACAAGTTTGCCACCAATTTCAAGATTCCTAGACTTTAGTACTTAACATTTTTTGCTGTTCTGCAAACATTCTCTACATATCCTTGTGTCTCACATCTTTCTCATCTGCACTGAATCTCAGAGGATAGGTCTGTGCTCTTTTCTATGCTGTGGGAAGAAATGAGAAATTCCCACTGTGCTGTGCAACATGCATCATCTTGCTGTGGATTGTCTGAGACAGGGGTTATGCTGCCTTGGGAAGTATCATATTTTAGCAGGTAAGCTGCTTTCAAGGACTGTTGAAGTTTGGACTTCAGCAGATAATTTTAACATTCTGCATTTTTCTTGCATGACACTGAGCTGTTATTCAAGACACTGCGGGAAGATACTGACCAGAAGGTTTTACATGTGCCTGGGCATTAACAAAATTGATGAGCTGTTTTGGCAGATGAAACATAGGGGAGAACGAAATCACAGCTGAGATCCAGTATGAGAAATGCTGAACCACCTCCTGCAAGTGCTTGCACAGTGTTTAGATGTGCCCACATCATTTTGGTAACTACCCAGTACTCCCTGGGCCATTTGGGAAGTGGAAAGTTCTCTATCCCAGAGATTTCAGAAGACTTTGGTTTCCTCTTCCTAGTCATATGGATTTAGGCCAGTTTCAGTAGTTCTTTAAATACCTTAAAGTAGTAAAATCAGGCATGGCACCTAACTCACCAAAATTCTGTCATACTTAATGAACATGAAACACTTGTGGATTCTTTAAGAAAAGAATCCACATGGCAGGGCAGCGGAGAGCTGTGTCATATCCCAGGCATATGAAACATTTCTCCTCTCCTCTTACCATCAGAGTCTTCTCTAGGGAGCCTAATCCCCTTGTTATGACTGTCACATTGAAAAAAAAGGGAACAACTAAGTTGATCCTTTCACAGCCCAAAGTTTGACTGAGAAGGAGAAAATTGCCATCTGTTAAAATATATTTATTCATGTCCCCAGAGGTGTATTATAATTTCACTGTTCACTTCCCACCAATCATAAGGTATCAAATTGACTGCAGTATTGCTGGGCAACCTTGCTCTAGACTTAATGATATCAATCAAAAGAGATAAACAACAGAATCTGACAGATCTGCCTGATGGCTGTTTTCAGCCCTTAAGAACCCACCAGGATTCATTTTTATGATATGTATTTCAGTCCTCAGGGGTCATTCTGCCTGGGTCAGTGAAAAGAATGAGAACTCGATAGCAGGATTTTCCTTTAACTGATGTGACTGCACAGCAGGTCTTTAAAGAACATAAACCACACGAAACCTAATAGTGAACTAAGTGGCAAATGAGAGGACCAAATTACGGTCATCAAAACCTCCCCGCCGCTCGCAGACCATCTCCTTGGTGCCATGCAGAGGGCCAAATTTATCACTAGTTCAAGATAATGACATTATATAAGAAGATTATTTATAAAATAATGATAGATATATAATTATAGAGAAGATATAATAGATATTTGATTATAAAGTAGTTAATTTAGCCCAGTATACTGTGGTAAGGCATAGGAAATAGAGTAATGGGAGAAGTGGTTACAGAAAGCATTTTTTAAATCTTCCCCTAAGAGTTCCAATAATTCTTCCCTTATACCAACAACATCTGCATGTTGTCATCCTTTAAGAGACTACTAAAGTTCATAAAAGGGATGTACTTTCCTAATTATATTTTATTTGGCTCATCTTTTTCCTTCAATCTTCATTCCCTTTAATACAATTCTGACTCTCTGTACTCTTTTCTTTGTCAAAACTGCATTGTATTTCTCTGGCACATCATTTCAATCAAAGAAAGCAGGGACCAAAAGCAGGAATGCACAAAATCATCCTACAATAAATAACTGTAGGACTGACCCTGTAAGTGAAATATGTCAGCAGCTCCACAATAGCTCCTAGCAAGCAAAGGCCCAGATTTCAAATACAGAAGAGGGGTTTTTTTGACTGTTCTGTACAGGCAGATAGACAATGGCAGGTCTGGGATTGAATGTAGAATATTGATACACAGCTATACATTTATTTGAGAGAAGTCATCCCCTGGAAGAGAGAATACAAATCTACTGCCTCTTTCTGTTCATTTCCACACTAGGATTTTAATGGATCAGCATTTCTTCATTTACAAAGACTCCAACTGAAAATTTAAGATAATAACTTATACAGACACTGTATAACAGCCTTAGCTTAAAAGCACCACTAAAGATAGTCTTCTAAACATTTGGCTCTTAAACATCAAACATTCCCCAGAGAACAGCAAAAGCAGCGTAAGAAACAATTGGGTTCTATTTGCACTGTTTTGACAACAAACAAAGCTAAGAGAGAAGAGCAGCTATTATCAGACATCTGTTCTGAGGAAGAAATTATATTTATGGCCTCAGGAGTATGTGCTGCTCAAATTACATCAGAGAAAAGGTCAGCATGCTGTAGGTGTATGACTAATTCAGTTTGAGAAATCAACACTTCTGCCCAGAAGTAGAGTTCCTGGAGAGCAATTACACAGATGTGAAGGCTGAGATAAGTCCAGATCTTCCTTTATGCACTGCAGGAGGCAAAGGTACCAGAGAACCGCCCTCAGCTTACCTGAGAACAACAAAGTCTCGGACGGGGTGAGGAGCCATGGTGTTCAAAACATACTGGTAAACTTCTGTCTGCTTGTCCAGGCTCTCCACCACCTTCCACTGCAAGAAGTCCTCGTCCCAGAGGTGACGTTCTCTCAGCACTCGGTTCAGGACAACTGATGGGGGGGCTTCAACTTCAACTGAGGCTTTCCAAAGCCTTAGTGGGTTCCCATCCCCAACCTGGAGTGACCAAGAAGACAAACCCCGATAACTTACATGCCTGTGTTCAGGAGATGATAACAGGACAAAATCTCAATGTGCTTAAGAGCATTCATATTTCCTTGCTAATCATTACCATTGTTGCTATTGCTGCTGCTCTACTAGTCCTGGATGGAAATCTGAAGTGATTCATTACTCTGCTCTCACAACAGAATATATCTGGACTAGTTCCCATAGTGCCAGTGAGGTTCTGCATTACTTCTGGCGTGACAGACACTTTTCCAAGTCCAAACATCCTAAGTGTAATGATGAATATGTGTCTGCAGAAGTAAAAAGAGATGAGAGACTGAAACCCTGGGCTGAAATAAAGCAACTGCCTTAGGAAATCTTACACACTACCTGGAACTGAGGGTCCATTAACTCTCCTGGGTAATTCTGTGGGAGCAGAACATACATTGATTTAGTTATGTGTCAGGTACACAGATGTTTGCTCCTCATATGAAAGCAAAATAGCTGCAAGGGAGGTGTTGGGAAAACACCTTTCAAAGAGCACAGACTATTTGCTAACTCCTCCTTGCTCACAGATCCTGTTTCTTGAAACACCTCGACAGCTTACAGTAAGGGGAGCAGAAAGTGCTGGGCTATGCACAAGGTGAATATCCTAGATTGCACACTCCAGCTTTTCTGCAAGGTTTTAGGGGTCCTATTTCAGGCAGTAACCAAGCTAACTGTAATCATTGGATCTTGCAAGCCCTGCGTTTCTAACCCTTCCCTACCCTACTGTTCTCATATACCAATGTGACTACTTTGGAAACCTCTAGTACCTCCCATAGACCCAGGATTGTTTCCCCAGAAACCCACCTTCCTCACCTCCCACCTTAAATTATTTCATGTTGTTGCAATTCTTTCTCCCCAAAGCTTTCAGTTCCCCATTTCCCCTGCCCTGGAGCCCCAGACTCCCAATCCCCTCTGTAGTCTCACAGGTTCTTGACCACCAGCCGTAAAGGCTTCTATTCCCTCTCTCCCATCTCCCACATCCTGCTCCCACCTGAGCCCTGTTACTCTCTCCCCAACCTCCCACAGTCGCTCCCTGGAGAGGTCAGTCACAGAAACTGGCTACAAACCACAGTAACTGCAATTTCTTTGCCCTGACAGAGGGGTTGCACTTTCCCAAGCTGGGGTAATGCTGCTTCCTGCCCCCTCACCATCCAGATCTCACATTCCTCCCAGTGCTCTTCTCCTGCCTAGTTAGTGTCACCCATCCCTAATCCATCCCTTCCTCTTGCTAGCTGCTACTGGTTTGGAGACCTCTGCTTTGCTACTCAGTTTCCAGCAGCCCTGAACTCCACTCTCTGCAGGGACCCTGCAGCACCCTCTGTCTCTCTGCACTGGTCTGGCTTTCTCTGAAGAAGTGATGGAGCCTAAAACAAATTCAGAAATTTTAATAAAAGCTGCAGTATCAAAAATCCACATGAAAAAAGAACAGAAGGATCAGGGATAAAACTGGCCTGCTTAAAAAAGCATAGGAGAGCCTGAAGAAGTTTTGTAATTACCTATGTTCTAGCTGTGTTCTCCAAACTGCTAGCAAACATCAAGAACTGGTCAGAAACTTTTCACGTCCCCCAGTCAGAGAGCTTGCCCAGGTAATGTTCTCTGTTGTTTAACATCTCAGCTCACTGTCTGATTGTGTTGTTTGCTGTGCCACTTACTTGATCTATTTTGGAGACCCCAGCTTGCTTTCTGTGCCTTTTTCTGGGGTCTCATACTTGAATCACTATTACATTACATTTTAACTGCTTTTAGTAATCTTTATAATAATAATAATAATAATAATAATAATAATAATAATAATAATATAGTGTCTTGCCAGAAAGAAGGGTGTGAGTTTTGCCATGCAACATGCCAGGTTGCCCCAAAGCTGAGCTATATTTTGCTTTGGTTTCTTTACTGCTTCTTTCATGTCTCCCCAAATTACCTTTTTGTAGGCGAGTTCTGTGTTCTCTACACTGGAACATGTGACCCATCCTTTGAATTTCTCTTTTGCTTCTTTCTGGAGATTCTGCATGAGAGTTTCTAGGTACATCTGATAGTTCCCTCCTTCCTCATCCACTTGTTTCCCAAGCTCGTCCAGGGTAGGAGAATGCACTTCTGCATCAACATAGGAGTTTCGGGATTGGGTGATCATCTCGTGTGGGACCTGTGCCACAGAAGGGAGGGAAAACACACAGAGAAAATCCCCTTGTTGAGAACTTTTCCTTAAGACAATGTGTTTCTAGGCTGATGGACCATTCAGCATCCAATTGCACGAACCTAGGATCTGTAAAATGCACACCAGTTTCTGTCTTTATGCAAGATGAAGCATCAAAGTAGTCTAGTGAAACAGCTCATGGCTCAGAACAGCACCACTCATGCAGAACCGTGTTAGACTGATCAACTGGACGTCAATACTCCACTGTTACTCCTTTAGCCCTCAGAAATATTGCCTTGTGTTTCTGGGGAAAGAAGATATGAGCATTTGCTCTCCTCCAGCTGCAGTGTAAGTAGCTGCAGGAATGACTGCAGGTCTCTATGTGATTTTTACTTTATTGCACGACACAGAGAAATAAAGTGTATAGGCAATTATTTTTAAGATGAATAAGTTTTAATTGAGGCCTTAAAAGCATTGTAATAAAATTTTACACTAGTAGATTTTGATTTGAATTAGTCTAAAATTTCCTAATTCAGTGGTTTGGGTTTAAAACTGTCAGAGAATAATTACCCTGCATCTTTTGAATACTAAAAGGGAACCGCCATAAAGAAATGAGATAAATAAACTTTGGATGAAGCAAGTTTACAAATAAGTGAGGCACCAATCTCTGAGCTAACACAAGACAGAAAATATAAGCGTAAACATAAATACTTCAAAGGGTGTTGCATTATGTGGCCATGAATAATGCTGTTTGAGTCTCTCACTCACCTCAAAAAGTTTGTTGCATTCCATTATCATGTGAGCAAGTCCCTGAGTAGCTGCCAGGTTTTCACTGAGGTCCTTCTGATCTGGCTTCCCTGTTGCATATTTTTTCTGTATTACTCTGTAATTGAATTCAGTATCTCAGGTAAAGAGCTGAATCTTTTTAATATGAAAGCAAAAACCAGCAGGATACTCCCAACATCAGAGAGAAAAACCCCCTATCTTAAGTTTCTATTTATCAACCAGACTGCTCAAACTGTTGGGCCTTTTTTAAAGGAAAAAGGTTTATCTAAAATATTGCTCAGACAAAGGTAAAAGCAGGAAAGGTTATGCATATCCTGCATGATGTGTTGTACATTTTGAAATGGATTTTTAACAGACATGATGTAAAGCGGTTTACATTGTTACTTCTTAAAGCCCTTGTTCAGTCATGGGTTATACATGTAGTTGACCAAGAATCTCAGTGTATTCTGAACCAGATGGGAGGGAAAAAGTCAAGAGGGACCACTAATGTTTAGCTGGGCTATGCCCTGTTTAGTCTACACTCACCATGTTACAATTTTAATGTGGCCTGAAATAAACCTTGTTTCCTGAATGGCAGAATGTAGACAGTAAATTGAAAGTGAAAAAAGCCACTCATTGAAAACCTACGTATCAAAATCCTTTAAAACATGGTTAATCTTTGACTTCAACCAGAGCAAAATCAATCCCTTTTCCTTTACAGAAGTCAACATTACTCATGCAAAACTCACTCGTGCCCCATTGAAAATTCCACATGGAAAGCAGGCACCACATGTTCACAACAGACAACCTGAAATGCCTGCTGGGCTTGTGAAAACAAGTGTGCTTGTGGCTCTGCAGCAGGGGTTTTCCCCTCTTACTGAAGCCATGCCCTGTTTAATGTGTGCTGGAAAGCAGATGGCTTGGAAAATTTTTCCTGCATACCACTGAAAGTATCACTCTGTATTCAGGATGTGACTATTTATAATGCTGAGAAGAAACATACCTTGGAGAGCTTTCTTTCTTCACTATATTGAGATGGAAGAGGGAAGGGGCCAGACAAACAGCGATGTTCATGGGAGTCATCTGATTTTCCTCCACGGTGGTGACGTCGCTGAGGAAGCAGAGCAGGGTCTGCAGAACCTCCCTGTTCTCGTCAGCCATGAGCATGATGGCCGCCTGCACAGCCTGCAGCCGCTGCTCCTTGGGGACATCTGGGAGGGAGCAAGTGACGTCCAGGGGGTCAGTTGCCAGATCAGGTGAGGAGCCAGAAAGATAAAGTTACCACAGACATTCACAGTGCCCTCAAGTGCTCAAAACCTGCGCAGAGGTGGTGCTTAGGGACGTGTTTCAGTGGTGGACCTGGCAGTGTCAGGTTAATGCTTGACTCACAGAGGTCTTTCCCACCTTAGCGATGGCTTTGTGAAGAGCTAGATGACAGGAGACCAAGGGGGAAAGATCAGCTGGTCCTGATCTGCTCCTCCTTCTGCTTCTCCACAAAGCACAGCTTCCCTCGCCAGTGTTTGGCATTTCTCTGTTTGTTTGAAGGGCTGCTCCCAAGAAAGACACTGGGCTTCATTTGAAGTTTATGAAGGGAGAATAGTACTCAGTACTCATAGCTTTAAATGGTATTTTTCAGGTTTTCTTTGTCCCCTGGCAAGACAGAAGTTTAAGTCTTAGGGAAGCTTTGGGAACACTTAGATTTGTGTCCTCAACCATAGAAGAGTTTAATGAAGGAAGTGGTGGAAATGCTTAAATAGCACCTCAGACAGATTCATTTCTAAAACTACCATAAGTTCTCTCAGTTTGGACTTTGAGTCCTCTGGGTATTACATACTCTGTATAATCGAGTGGAAGAAGAACAAAAGCAGATTTACAGTAGAGGGAACAGCCAGCCTTTAAGATTTGACTGCTAGCCTTGTACAAGCACTTTATTTTAAAAGCTTTCAGACATGAAAGACAAAATGAACACAGCTCAATACTTCTAAAGTTTCTGAAAGCAGCAAGGCCAGGTTTTTCTGAGAAGTCAGAGGAGCCTTTGCTAAATCCATGCAATGTGTCTTTTCTTCCCACAACACCTCCTGGTAATCCCTCCCTCCCCTTTATAGTTGCTCTGATGGGTCTGGTACATGAAGCAGAAGATCAGCCAGTGCTTCAAGTCGCAGGTAAACATGAAGCAACTGGGAGTTTCAGGAAAATGGAGAAAGTTTCATCAATGGTATTGCCATATAGACTACTACACTAATAATCTCACCCCAAATCCTATGTGTTACAGCAATTCAAGCCATTCTGGATATATGAAAAAGGTCTTGGATATATGAAAAATATCTTCAGCGAGTCCCAGAAAATCCGAACTCCCCTGCCAATACACTAGGAGACAAAAAATCCTTCCTAACTTCACATTAACAATTTGTTAAACAGAACAAAGGGCAAGAAAAAGCCTCAGCTACAGATTAGTTTAATTGCAGATGTTACAAAATACAATTGGTATCCCAGAAATTTTCAACATTTTTCTTTCTGTGAAAGGAATTTTGTCAGTACTGTCTGAAACAGAAAAATATATTCCCATGTTGGTCACATGGAAAAAAACCCTTGCTACTCATTCTTAATCCAAACACTATTTTCTGGTGTCTACAGAGCACATTTTTTCTTGTTCCTACCTTGGTTTAAAGAGACACATCCTCAAATCTTTCTGAAATCCTTTAACTCCTAGTGCATTTTAGCAATCTTAGCTCATCTCCCCTTCTCTGTGAAAGAGAAGTTCTTCAGATTTCCCGCTGCAGCACCACACAGACATTAGAGAGTCAGCACATGCCTCTTTATATTTTTTTGTTGGCTGGTATCAATGTTTCCCCATTCAGCCTCCTGTCTTGGAAAAGGGGAGCCCTTCTGGCTACAGACCTGCTTATGCTGATGCCACTGGGATCTGCCATCTCTCTCTTCCTGTAGCAAGGGGGTAATTTACTTGCAGTCTCTTTTGTGCAAAGAGACATCCCCAGTTTTCATCAAGCAATAGTTTAGAGGTGATTTGTTTCCAAGGACATGCAGAATATGTCCTTGCAGTGGATAATCTCCTTGGCCACGTCCCCATGGAAATGATTGTGACTGCCATTTTATTAGCAGCCAGAATTCCTGTTGCTTTTCTGAACAAGCTTATTAATGTGTGTGCAGGCAGACAACTTGTGAGCAGGAGAGAAGAAGGGGAAATGATGGTCCAGGGCTGGGCACCAACTCTTGCAGTTAACTTGTGTCCCAAGACACCATGTACAGCCAAACCCACTGAATTTATTTGCAGTGCTGTCTCTCACATGCAGAATCCCAGCGTTCTCTACCAGCTACAGACACTGTGGTGGTAAATTCATTAGTGACAGCACGCCACAGACAGATTTTTATAGTAAAGGGAAGCAACGGAAGTATCTGAGATTCTTAAGCACTGGGATTACACAGTGTTTTAAAATGGCTTTCTATTGTTTTGGCAGCTGAAATGTCTGCAAGTGAAAAGACTAGACACACTTCTCTTTAGTGCTTCCAATTATTTGGCTTAGCCTGGCTGCATCTGCCAGAGTGCTGGCTGACTGGCCCTCATAATGGACACTGTCAGGAAAAAAAACTCTAATTCCTCTGACTGTTCAGTGTTTTCCTCACTGTTTATTTCTCCCTCCGTCTGGAGAAGAGATACACAGTCATTTCCTGATTCATAGGGACTTTCATTATTCTGATGCATCAGATTTTTTTGAAGATTGCTTATTCTGGAAAGAAAAGAAGAAATCCTCTGGTTTCTTTCTTTCTCTATGAGTTCTTTACACAGAGCTTATTATCTACATGAAGGCAGCTTGTTTTTGCATGTACATTTTATTGACTATAATGAAAAAAAATAATCAGAAGTCACAGCAAGGAAGGGGACTACAGAGACATGTATTCTCATGGTCACGTACCACTTCTCCACGCTCAGAAGACTCATTTATATTGAGATATAAATGTATGAAATGGGCCCACAGTTTAAAAAAATCTGACAAAAATATGAGTCTTCATGCTCTTTGTGTCCAGCAGCCTGTTCTTCTGTCTTCTTTCTGATTGTGAGGCTGGTATGAAGATTGTCTTTCCACTAAATTTGACACTGAAATGTTTAGGTGGTTCTAAAGACCTGTTAGTGAAAGATTTTGAGGCCAGAGGGGCTTTTTATATCTCAAAGGCTAGCAGAAAGAAACCTATCCAGTGTTAACACGCCAAAATTATTTACTGTATATTACTATATAACAATTTCTAATTGTTTATAATAAGAGAAATATGTAGAAATATCAACTTACATTGATAGATGTGCAGAAAAGTCTCTCCTAGTTTACTTGTGAGGAGAGGTTCTGGCAAGTCCCTGAAGAATTGCTTGACCATGTCAGCCACATCATATGCTGACTGGTCTTCATAGCTGACGTTTTCTGGGGAGCTCTCGTTCATCTGGCGCAGGGCCTGGATTCGGGATTTCACTCCAGATTTCCGAAACAGACCCACCTAAAACCAAACCATATTGACTTGGGTAAAGGGGAAAGTGGCACTTGGAGAATATATATATATACAGTATATACATTTATATGTGGGACTTGGACCACGACCAAAGCTTGGGCTGCTTATTTCAGTCTAGGCAAGAAGGAGGAAAATGTACAAATGCAGCTGATGGTCCTACAAGTCTTGCAGGCATGCACAGGCTCCCACAGAAGGATTGCAGGGGTTAATAATGCTGCTGCTCTCTGTCCCATCCTAGAGAGACGGTTCAGAGTGCCTTGTGGTTTCTCTGCTGCCTGAGAAGTTTAAGCAAGATGCTGTGCTGATATAAATCAGCCTGGCTTGCTTGGCTTGGGTGACTGTCTGTTGATTTACTCCAGCTGAGAATCTGGCCCCTCATGTTTATTGGGTATATATTTTGAAGACTAACAGGAAAATATTATGCTTAGCTAAGTAATAAATGCTGTGGCAAAAGATTAGTACTTCCTGGTAGAGCTTTAAAATCAAGATTAAATGTATTTTTTCCCTTTCATGCTCTCTGCTTCCAAGAGTTCTCCCAAATCCCACAGAAAAATTCAGTTCGAGAGTGGGGGCCATGGAGGGATTACTTGTACAGTGTCACTAAAATACATTTTTATCCCTTTTGGTTTCTATTTTGAAAGGAAGTGGTAATTCTTCAAATGATGCCTTCAAGGCAGGGCTGCCCTTTCTTGTCCTTCTCCACCCACAGAATTCCCCCTGGGGTGAATTCCTGGGCCTCAACCACATTATTTATTCCCAAGTGAGTTTACAGTGTTTCATTTGGGAAGTGTTAACGCTGTTTTCCCTTCAGTTTTGCAGGGAAAAAGGTGAAACATTGAGAGAGACCTATGAGAAAGGCACATTTCCAGTTGGGAATTATAGACCCTTTTTCCTCTGTGATTGCAGTCTCGCTGATGATTCATGCAGCTTCCTGCATGGCACAGTCCATCAACAAACAGTAAAGGCAAGGGAATAACGCCTTCTGGCCTTCTTCCCCTTAATTCAAAGTAAGAAGCAGCACAGAGTTCACAGAGGACCCTCTTCTCTCCAGAACACCTCCCATGCTCACCTGAAGGGTATTTAGGACTTTGGTTAACTCGCACATTCATGACACTAATTACATAGATCACAGCTCTGTGAGGGGCTGTATTTATTTAATTACTTATATGGAGAGGAACTGCTGCACCAGACTGGCTGCGAGGCAGCTCTTCTGTGTCTTCTTACTGATGAATTTAGTGTCACTTGAGACCTAAATTTATGTACAGGAAGTAGAGAACTGGAGTGTGCCCTGTGTTCTGTATTTATGATCCCAAGTGAAGCTCTGCTCTTCTTCCTGACAAGAGCATACAAGAAAGAGCATCCAGCTCTTTTCATCTGGTTTTCCCTTTCCCTTTCTCTTCTTCTTTTTAAATGCCTTTTCCTCTTAGAAATGTATGCTGAAGATAAAGAAGACAGACTTACTAATTCTGTCCAAAAAATAAGGTTTTGGCTTGTGGTAGATAAACATCAGACCACAGGCTCAGTTCTCTCCTTTTGACAGAAAGTGTCCTTGCTGGTATAAACAACCATTACAAACTTATAGCTAAGTCTGATTTGAGAGGTCAGATGTCAAATGTCACTCATGCAATCTCCAGCTGGACATCATTCTTCTGCTCTTGATCTCTGTTTAAAGACATTAATCCAAACTCATATTTCTTTTTTTTTATTAATGAAAAAATTAATAATTAATCAAAAGAGTTCTTCACTCAATAGAAAAATATGTTTTAGGCTTTGTTATGCATTATTACAGACTTGTTTTGTAAATAAAAAGGGACTAAAAGTCCAGAGGTTATTCTGCTCCAATCTCTTTACTATCCTCATGCTGTGTGGATCATCTTCCCTGCAAGCAGCCATATGATGCATGACAGAAATAAAGATGCAGTTGGAAAAGTCAAAGCAGTTTCTCTTTCACAAAGTGAAACTGAATTACATATCCTGCAAGTAACTGTGGGGCTCCTCATGCCAGTTTAAGCATTTCAGTGGCAGGAGCCAGACCTTGCAATGGTTTAGAGCAACCGCAACTTTACCAAGTGTGTGCAGTAGAAGCTCTGACACCTGCTCTGAACTCTTGCCCACCTTCTGCAGTGCACAGGAGAGACACATAAGCAGTGTGCTGAGGTTACCCAGGTCTCTGTCCAGACATTAGCAGACTTTGAGTTAAATAGGTACAAAGGGAGTAACTGTAAAGCAGAGGAGCACAACTGCCTGCAATGTTTTTGCCTCAAAAGGTTTTTGGTGAAAAGATATTTTAAAGGACACCAATTTGTAGTTCTCCTCCTTCTTTTTTTAAATCAGTATTTTCTCAATTTTACTCTAAAAAGAAACCACAGCTGAACTGACATTCACAGAGCTCTGATGTTTCCCATCCCGTAAACACAAATGGAGCAGACAGTTGTCTGAGGCTTCCAACACCTTTTAATTGCCTCAAGCCTCTCAAGAGCTTTTTCCTTCTCCTTTGTACTCCCTTTTACATTCTCCCCACTTAATCCTCTCTCTTCTCTTTCTTCCTCTGGCTCTGCTTCTTAGCCGACAAGCTCATCCCTATCTATACATCTCCTGTTCCTCTTATTTGGGCGTCTCCTCCTCCAATCTCATCACTAATTCCAGGCTTGCTGCATCACTTTTCTTCCTACACTGGCTTTCCACAGCTTTTACATGGTTTAGTACACAAACCCAGATGAGCACTGTGGCAACCAGGCATGTTAGCTCCTGAATATATCACTTCTACTTGTCTCCATGCATCTTTCCCTTTCATCGTCTCTTAATAGATTTCTGACAAGCTGTTTATCCCACCCCTCAGCTCCTGCACTACATATGGCTGGCAGAACTCAGCTCACTTTAACACTGTGGAGTTAGGTGTCAAGGTCTGACCACTGCAGGATCCTTTATAGAGAGAAGTGACAGGAAGGACCCGTGTCTTTCCCACTGGCTGCAAAGGGAAATGGTTGTGATTCACTGGAACGCCTTTAATTTTCAGATTTCAGTTTTGGGGAAGATGACTGTCACCCAACAAAAATCCTGAACAGCAAACAGAATGGCGATTAGAAAATGTGAAGATTCAAAACAGACTAATTCCACCCTTTTCATGTGCTCAGAAAGCAGGAAAATCTGCAGAGCAAAGTGCTGGTTGCTCCTTTCGAACCTACAACTCTCTAAAGGCAGTTATGAAAGAGGTCATATCACATGAGGTCAGTATCAGTAGAGGACTGAACATAAACAGCCAGGGGGTTTCTCCCAGTCCTATCTTCATAAAAATATACATCCTCATCCTTAGGGGAAGAACAGTAAAATATGATTAGTATGTCCCTCTGTAGATAAAGGGAATAAAAAAAAATCTGAAATACTTTGAGCATGAGGGTGTCCCAGCTGGCTTGTTGTATCTAAGAACACTATAAAAGGCAACGTTCCATAATGGCTTTGGCATTGAACCCCTTCTGACCTAACTATCTGGATATATCTGACTCTGTCAACAGAATACTTGGAATATTTTGCTGAGTTTGCTCTCTATTCTTGGACTTTTCTGTCTCTGCTAAGTAAATAAAACCTTTTGTACCATATCTTGTGAAATGGTGAATGCAGTTAACCCTCAATGGCAACAGTCAAGCATAAGCAGTACAGATATGTGTAGAAGTGAGGAGTCCTGATCCCTTCCCAGGTTTCATTCAATATACATGAAGATCTCAAAATGTTCTTTGAAGTAGACTGTGGTATACAAATCAGCAGGACTGTTACAGCTACAAAATTTCAACAGATTAGCTGGATACAAATCTCAAAATGGAAAACTTAGTTTTGGCACCAACTATCAAATCACCAGAGGAGATGGAGGCCCAACATGAGAGATAATAATCTTCAAATAATCCTGGCACTTAGTACAAAAAGGCTGACTGTTGCTTGCTAAAAGTGGCTTTTCAGAAGAAGCCAACAAGTCCATGGAGTAAAGCTCCTACCTGGTCTAGGCAGTTGCTCCGTAGGTAGCGCAGGGCTTGTTGTATGCTCTGGGGAAGAGGCTGTCCCGTTCTCTGGACATGAACTATCAGGGGCACACCAAAGACATTCTTGTCCTTGTAGTCAGGGACTTTCATCCTCTTCATGAACTTTGGCACAGACCTGAAAATTAACATGAACAGGCTGCATGAAAAAATCAGGGTATTTACACGCCTTCTGAGTAACACTACTGACAGAAATTGGTTACTGGGGCCTTTTTAATAAAGATGGTGAAATAATGTTTAATGCACAATACACAGACGCTTTACAATTTGCATAATTGATTAATTTCTTAATGTCTATAAGTGGATGGTTTCTAAGGTATAGCATAACAATCAAACCTTGTTGGCTTCAGCTGGATGACAATCAAACCTAGCAAACAATCAAACCTTGTTGGCTTCAGCTGGATGACACCTGCGTAGTAAGACGTTACTTACTATGCAGGTGTTGTCCAGCTGAAGCCAACAAGGTTTAAAGCATCTTTTAGGGACTCACAAGAATGGCAGAGCAAACCTGAGTGGAGAGGGTATCTGAGGGAAAAGGAGGTTCTAACATGCCGATGATCTTTGATCTTCTACCAGTTACATGATTTAGTATTTCTATTGACTAAAACTTAACAATAAGAAATGATTGTGGGAAATCCCTATGTGTCAGATTCCTCCCTTGTGTTACATGATTTATTCTAGTTGAGTAACTTAAGTGAAAGCTGGTGAGCTTGCTTTCTTCAAAAAAATGTGATGAAAACAAGAACCAACTGAATTCCCTTTTTGGGAGTCATGACTGCCATGGAATTAAAATAAAAAAGATGACTATGACCTGAATGTGACTAAGAGTTTTGTCATCTGTGTGGGAAGAAGTAAAAGCTCATTTTAAATTACCTACTGAAGAAGTACAGTGTGTAACTCTACAGCTATTTACAGTGCCTCTCTTAAAAATCCTTAGAGACTGATTGCAAAAACTGAAGAAATATCTCTCAGGATGAAAACCTTGTACAAACAGCTGGACCTAGAATTTGCTGTATTCTAGTCTGCTTATTTGAGGTTGGCTAAGGTAAGATTCATTTCAGTGCAGATGCCAGCTAGCCACAGGGAGTGCTCCAAAGGAGAGCAGTGAAATGGGGATTAATTTTACTGAATTTTAGTTATCTTACAGAGATTTAGAAAGAGTCAGCTGTCTGGGCTACCTCTATACCCACTCTAGAGAGAGACACCTCTGGAAGGTGACACAAACCCTCAGCCTTGGATATAATGGGCTGCTTTGGGGTTGCCTGTCTTTTTCCTCTGACCACAAACAGCCAACCTGACGTTCTTAGATTAGATTTATAATAGATTACTCTTTTAACTTTTCCTAATGACTGATATCAGTGAGGTGAATCTCACATGTATCAATTGTATCTATTTTTCCATTTCTAAGGGAAAACTTGTCTTAAAGTAGCTCACAGATTAATTTAGTGGGATTTTGGGGAGGTGCTTTCAGCATGAAAATCACAATATAAATATCAAGTCATACTGTATCTGGACTGGGTGCCTTAGTGTATTAGGGAAAGATTCTGTCATCATTTTGATTATTTCTCATATACTTTTAAACTCTTATCCATGCCCATTTTCATTTCTGGTGTACCTCAATCTGTGTGGCCCATCAGGGTTTTTGTACCATGAAACATGCAGGTTTCTGTAGCCAGTTGCTAGAGAAGGAGCCACATAGTGAGCATTCACATCCATTTGCACTTCCCTCCACTCCCTGCGTGACCAGGTAGCTGTCACAGCTGCCAGGGCTGCCAGCTCCCTCTAACGCACGTCCAGGCCTAGGCTAAAGCCTGCATCTTTGATTTCTAGAGAAAAGCCCCATAAATATTCTAACCCTTCTTTTAAAGCACAAACAAAGCAATATCAAACACATGAAGCAGCAGCTGTTTCTTTTTGAATCACCAAATGAATACTGGGTAGGACTTACTGTAAACTTTTCCTACTTTATAGTCACTCTCTCCTATTCCTGTTTATTTTTTTGGAACTGTAGCATTGTTCAAAAGGCCAGGGTTCTCTCTCTGTTACAGCACAGGAATGAAGCCAGATTTCCAGGTTCTATTTCTCACTCTGCCAACGAGCCACGAGGCAGCAATGGATTAAAAGGGACTGTTTCAAATCCCACACTTGAAGTCAATGGTTCTTTCTAATTGCATTTACTTACCAACAGAGTAACAGAATTAGGAGAAACTATTTTCTTCTAAAAAGTCTCCTTCCAGTTACCAGTGGTACTCACCAGGTCCAGCCATGTTTGTTTGTCATAGAGTACTTTTCCATGATGGCAGTGAGTCGAAGCAGAGAGAATTTTTGCAGTAGATTCAGCTGGGCTGCTGACTGGTTGCTGATGTGAAGCGATGCAATGGAGCGGCTCAGGCGATGAGAGATTTGGAAACTCTGCCATCGTAATTGCCTTTAGCAAAAGAAACAATAGAAAAATCAGAGAACTGCTTTGTCTGGGCAGAGAAGATGGTGTACTGTGAGATAGGGCTGGGCAATGTATAAAACACACAAAAACACACACATACATGATGGCTTGTGGTGTGTCAACTGAAAGAAAATTTACCTTGGAGATAAATACAGCGATTTAGTCAATCTCTTTAATATCAGAAATGCCTAAGTTTTGTCATTTTAACATTAGATTCACAAGTGGGTGTGGGTCCTGTCCATATACTTGGGGAAGCAGTGCTGCCTGCTGTGGTCTTTAGCCCACACACTTCTAACAGGATGTGGGAGATCCAAAGACAAATGTTCTCTGCCTGACTCAGAGCTGGTGCTTGATGCCTAGTCCCTCATCTCCCAGGGGACTGACCTGACCACTGAGGTATTTGGAGATGAGGTTCTCTGAACAGCTCTGTTATTAAATGCTGAAGGGCTTTTTTGAAAAAGGATTAAACCCTGTGTCTCCTTAGCTAGAGCTATAACGACCAAGCTACTGAACCATTCACATCTTTTTACTCCAATGTATATTCTCTTTATACTGGTTTCATCAGAAAAAAACCTCTAATTTTGTTTCCTTATTTCACCAAATATAAGTTCTGACTCAAATCCTAAAAACTTTGGCACTCCTCATTTACTCAATAGTTTCCTCCAGTCCACTTTCACTTTTGTGGTGGTGGTGAGCAAGCACAGGCAGCAGCAAACCATGGCATGGCAGAATCCTTTGTGAGAGTGTGACAAGACTGACAGCAGATCAGAAAATACCACTGTAATCAGAAATAGCAGTATCAGAAAATACTAGGTATGTTCTCCCTTTGGCATTTACAAAGCCACCCTACATGCAACAGTTTAGACCCACAAAAGCTTTTGCCCAGGGCCATTGGCACTTGGCTCAACAGGAGATCATCACTGACTTAAAACAGATCTGTAAACGATCAACAAAATTCCACTTTTCACTTTATTAAGAAGTCAGTCATTCACCACCATTTTATCCCACCCATGTAAGGGGCTGGGGCAGCGTAGGGAAGTTTGAGCACAAAGGGGCACATTTCTAAAGAAGATCAGTGCATTAAAAAAGTGCATAAAGCTACAGATTCATAAAGACCTGGGTGCATAACTTGGAAGCCATATTAAAAATGCATCCTACAACATATACAGGGTTCTGCTATGTAATCAATGGATCAAGGGATAAAAAAATGCCTTAGTTTGCTCTATTAAACCAATTATGCATTGATTCCGTGTAAGAATCTCCACAGCAGGATGTCCCTTCCCTCAAAATCCAACCTTTCCTTGGGAAGTCCCCATCTCCATACAGGATGAACACTACTGTAATGGTACCCTGGGCCTTCTGACTCCCAAGCTGAGAACCCCTTCTTCATTATATTGTATTTCACAGTCTGTGGATTTGTATACAAAATTTTGCTACTTACCTGCTTGGCCTTGTGAGCGATGCTCCCACCCCAGAGTCCCTCCTGTCCCTAACACCAGTGGCTTCAGATTCATTCAGGGATGTTCCATCTCTGTCCATGTCGCTCGGGGTGGTCCGGCCATCAGACACAGAGTTTCCTTCAAAATCAAGAGTGATCTGTGTAGGCGACTGGAAAGGCAATGATGGGGATTCCCTGACTGACACGTCACCAACCGGCAGACCTGGCAACACCTTCTTTGACCAGCCATCTACCACCTCCTGCAGTCCATTGACATGTTGCAAAATGTCATCTAACTGAGGAAAAAGGACATCTTTCTCTATGTCCAGGAGGTCCCCAGTACTAGCATACAAGTGGGAACCTGGCACATTGTCATAAATACTAATTCTGCTCTCTTTAGGACAGCAAGCCATCAGGCCGGATTCCTTTGGAGTAGAGCAGTTCTGCTTTCCCAAAGAGATGCTGCCTGTCCTCCAGTTTACACTGTTACTGTTGTCTGTAGGTGAGAGGCTTTCAATAGAAAGTGCCTTTGGGAAGGTCCCTGGTTTGTGATCCTTGGGAATGTGCACAACCAAGTTCTCTTGGGAGTGAAATTCGTTTTTGCGGTTTTGGTCCACCACTTGCCGTAAGGCCGTTCCTGCCAGAACATCCAGGTCTTCCAGGTACATCCCACCTCTCTTGTTTGCTTCATGGCACTTGCGTTCCTTCAAACATGGAGTGCTCACCCCACTGCTGCTGTTTTCGGACTGACTGCTGTCACTGCTGGATTTGGCAGAAGAGGGAAGCCCTCTTTTGACTGAATCTTGCCCCAAATTCTGGAGATCGCCATTGACTATCTGTACACAGTGCATGTCTTTCAAGGATTTTGGCTCAAACTGGAGAACTGGTCCGCTGATTTCTAAAGGACCTGTTCTTCCTGAGCCTTTTAGTTTTCCATGCACAGCTTTTGCTTTTAGTGTCTCCATGCGTTTTAGAAAGGTTTTCGCTCTGGCTCGTGTTGGATTTTCATTCTTCAGGGCGTCCTTGGGGGACGGGGCAGTGTTTATTGCAGCGGAGTCCTGCAGCAGGGTGCTTTCCACATCATGATGGGCAGAGCAGTCACAGGCCTCCCTGGCAGCGCTGGTGGTGCCAGATTGGCTCCTGTTGTCACTGCCCCCACTGCTCTCGCTGTGAATTGAGGAGAGCTCAGGTTCGCTCAGATCTGTAAGGACACTCTCACTGCTTGTTGTGTTTTTCATTTTAATGTCCCCAGAAGAGCCATGTCTGTCAGATCGGTGAAGCAGAGCGTCAATGTCGTCCACCCGAGACCATCGTTTGCTGGTTCTTTGGAAAGTCCATTTATTACTGATAGCACAGAGATCTTCTTCATCTGAATCTTCACTCTGGGAAAAAAAAGCAAGTGGCACATGTTAAAATTGTTAAAAGCTTTAACTTGATATTTGAATTAATGAGATTGGGCTGCTCCAGGTGAGCAACAGGCATTAAAGTCTCTCTGAGCCAAGTTTATGGAAGGCTGGTCATCCATCCTTTCATAACACCCTCTTTCATTTAATTGTAAAGACTGCAAACATCTTAACTGGAAAGGAATAAAAGCCTGCTCCATGTTAGGAGTCCCACTGATACCTCCTGGCTTCCATGGACCACCTGTGCACTGAATCGTGTAAGGCTGATGCTCACAGTGACTGTTTAGGAAAAAAAATGTTTTGAAAGGCCAAAGTAAAGGAATCCTTATTTGCAGGGATGGTGTTAAGATACACATGGTAAAGACAGGGAAGTGGCTGGGTACTACAGCAATGTGAGCTATTTAAAAATCCAAGACAGCAAATATCTGGTGCTGCACGTAGGTTTGCAGTGAGAACTAAATAAACATCTATAAACTTCATGGGCCAGATACATCTAACAAGATTTATGTTTCAGGAATATAACGACAGATAAATAATCATGATGCTTAAAAGAACAATAAAAAATATTTGGCAGTATTGCTTAGGGTGTGTCTGAGTGCAGGCAAAGGAAAGCAGAGAAGGTAGCCATGGGGGTGTGGGCAGGAGGAGCAGCCAGACTCAGGCTGGGATGGGACAGCATCTGCAGCTGAGGTGAGCTTTCCTACAGTGGGCAACCACTGTCTTCACTGCTGTCATCAGTAGAGGCACCCCAACTTGATGACCTGCAGCCTGCCCCACTGTCTCTGGCTTCCTTCAACCTCTTCCAAAGCAGCAGCACCCCACAGACCTTCCTGGTCTCATTCCTCAGCCTCAGGCGTGCAGAACTGTACTTAGGTTTAGGTAGATCCAGGAGCTACTCTGCAATGCAGAGAACATGTGCCTTGAAAAAAAAAGTTAGGTAAAAAAACCTCACCCTATGACATTTTTCTCATCTGTTTGCTCAAACAAAAAAGATACATCTTCAGCATGAAGCCCAAGGTTGCTGAGTACCCTTTTCCTGACTTTGAACTGGACTTATACTGCATTATTCTTGTGCATTTGTTTTAAAGCAGAACAAACTAACTTCACCTACATGACATTCAAACAGCTCTTCACATGCTTGGAAGCACTATGAAGGCAGTAAAATATGACAGGCTGTCAGACTAAAATGAGGTGCTAAACCAGAAAGACTATTTTGGGACTGGAAAAATTCTCATTTTAAAAGTCTATTATTAGAAGTATTTTTATATGAAGTTTTGATGGTAAAGTTATCTCCAATCTTTGACTAGATCTTTGCTGGCCTGTCTAATTGAAAAATGTAAACCAAATTTTACAAGAGCACCCAAAACCTTAAATAACGTGAAATCTCAAAAGCTGGAGATTGGGATCAGTAGCGTGCCAGGTCCCACTGGTGCCATGAACTTTTGCCAGTTTATCACTCCAAGTCATCCAGATGTTTTAGATTGTGTCCAAACCATAAAATAAAATATAGCTGTGAAATTTTGGGTTTAGGCACTCCTCTTTCTTTTGTTAACATTGAGGTGTGCAGTGCTCCTGTGAGTTTACAGGAATGAATGGAGATCCTCATTCTGTGGCTTGTTAAAGAGAAAAATTGAGCACCTAGTGAAATATGAGGGAAGGGGCTACAAAAGGCTAATACTGCTTTGGCCATTTTGTCTGCAGGGAAGAAATGGCACACCAGACAGTTCTACCTTTGTTTTAACTCCACAGCTTGCTGTATGCATATATGGACCAAAGGACTGCATAGCCTCAGGAACTTAAAAATCCATTTATTGTGGTCTTAGTAGTGCCACAAAGTGGATATTTTAAAAACCGCAAGGGTACGTACTTTTAAATATTTAGCAGTGGTAATTATATCTACAAAGCATACCACTGCTGAAGCGTTGGTGGCACCAGCCAGCAGGATAAACATATTTTTAAAATTTGTTCTACATTACAATATGCCAAAGGGACCTTAAAGAAGATTCTTGGCTGACACAAATCCCTGTAGCTGCACTGACATTACTATATGAGCTGACAGGATTTAATCTGTATTTTCTACCAGCTGGAATCGATTAAAGTAGCCAAAGTGGTAGAGACATTGCAAAATACACCAAGAAGAGAGTATAGGCAGAAGACAGAAATAAAAATAAATTCAGTGGTAAATATACTTTAAATCAAAAGTTTGTGGGGTTTTTATTTTGTGGGGTTTTTTTGCGTTTTTGTCTTGTTTGTTTGTTTGAGTTTTGGTTTCTTGGAATTTTTTTTTTTTTAACAAAGCAGAGATGAAGAGAAATGGATATTGGTAGTAAACAAGTTTTGCCTCTAACCATAGCAAAGACAGGATTATGTTCTGCCCAAGAATCACTTAGAAAATACTTAGAGGTTTTTCAGTGTCAAAATTTGCAGCTCAATTAAATAAAGGCTTAGTTTTGGGTTCTTTTTAATTGATAAAGAAACAAGCTTGTGTTTCATCAGAAGCAAAATCAAGCAAATATGAAATGAAATATCTGGATGCTGAGATACTGCCATGGTGACTCACTACAAATTCAGCTGCACTGTGAGTCCTATGACATACTGTGCTTTTCTTTTGATGAAATCAATAGAAATTCTGGAAGCCACAAACATCCTGAATGACCCACTGTTCTTGTCAGATATCTGAGTGTCCTGACAAACGAAACTGTCCAAAAAAAAAAAAAATGTCGAGAGCACATAGCCCACCCACGTGTCACTAGCTAGGGGGACAGTGGATCAAGAGAAGGTCTGAAAGCAATGATTCATCTGACACAGGCAGAGCAGACATTTTGGAGCAGTGACTGTATATTTCTACTGACCTGGGGTGAAATCAAGTGCACTGCTTTGGAGCATATTCAAAAGTCCAGTTAATACCATTATGTTTGGGAAGATGAGAAGGGGCAAGTTTCTTGAGGAATGACAGGCAACATTTGCCAAAGAGAAAGAGGTTTTGATTCACAGATTTGTCACAGCTGATTTAAAATAGTGCAGCTTTTTGACTGAGGCTGTACTTGCCTGAAATACAGAGGCATGCTAACAAAAGGCAAGTAGTGGATTTATTCGCGGTGGAATTCTGCCACATTTTTCCAGCTGGGGGCAGGAATTCTCATAAATCGACAGCTGCAGAAGGCAGTTAATCCAAAGGCTAATCTCTGTCTGTCCAAATCGCTTACGGACATATTTGCAACACATACATGAGGATTTCTGTTTGCATCTTGATGAAGCCAAGGGAAGACTGCAGCCCACAGTGGGAATGGTCTGGGTGGGAGAGTGGGCAGTAGGGAACGCTCATGCTGAGCTGTCTTTCACAGGAACCTCGCCTGGCAGCTTGCTTGGCCATATTTTGGTGAATCACTCAAGCAGCTGTGCTAGTCCTGTGCATACCTGTTATGCTGAAGCTCCAAAGCTGGCTGATTTTGCATTTCGTTGTTCAGCTCACCATAAAGACTCTTAGGAAAGGCAGTATCTACAGCCAAAGATTTATTTAGTTTGATGATCAATTTCAGACCCAGTTTCTGGCTTTTACACTTGCATTTACATTTCCTCCTGTCAGCAGGCTCTCCTTCCTCCTCTTCTCTCACCCACATTCTCTTCTACTTTCAGTTGTTCTGTATCTGTGGCTAAAATCTCCTGCAACTCCTCTTTGTCTACATTTTTCTGTGCTCAGCTTCTCTGTGGCCTTGTGCAGGTATGGACCCAAGTAGCTTCCATGCCCTTGAAAGAGTACCAAGTAGGGACATGTCTCTTCCACCACAAATTAGAGGTCATCTGCAAGGAGAGCAGCTGAGGACTTCAGTCCATTCAGAACAGGGAGGAGTAGCAGCAAAAGATTAATGAAAAACAAACATAACAAAAAAAAAATCCTCCCTTTTTAACTCCTTTTTGTCCCAAGACAAAAAAATCAAAACCCACATGCAGTGAAGAGAAGACCCTGCAGCTCCAGGGAATGGACAAAATAGAAGCTAAAGAGGCTAGTACACAAAGGAATAAGCAGATTTGTGCCAAAGTAGGATATCTGGACATTAAAACCATCCTCTGTTCAAGTTCCCTCAAACACTGAATAAAGTATGATGAGATTGAATTTGCAAAGATATCAAAAATTCAGCTCTTGGAGTCAGTTTTTAAAAAGCACTAGAAAAACACTCTAGGAAGGAAAAACAGGAACCAAGATTTCTCAGAGTTGACAACTACCATTGTACAACACTCAAGGACTTTGGGGAATTTGTGACCAGAAAACCAAACGTTCAACAGTTAATTCTGGGCATGTTACAAAACTCTCAAAATCAACAGGCTGTTTCTGCAGCCCCCACTGAAACCCTTTATGCTCAGAAAATTCCCATGTTACACAGGAGCTTGTAAGGATGACAGAGTTTATTTTCATATTCTTAACTGGGAAGAAGTCAGTACCAGAAACAAAGAAAAGCTGTTGTTTTCATCTGAGCAGCTTCCATTTTTTGGGAGCAGGATTTTCCACTGTGTACTCATATGGCATTGACAAACAAGCCAGTCTAATGAAGCTTTACTGCCTTTTCACCCACTAACTTTAATTGCACACATGTAGAATTTAAGCACTGTGTGAGCCCTTCTAACACACGTAGTATTTACTCACAGTTTCTTTTCTATTTATAGTTTCAAGATTCAGCAATTCACATGCATCCAGGTAATGCTGACATGCATGTTCAAAGTAAAATAACTTACTTTTAAGAGCATTACTGAATTAAAGGCTAGATGGGGGTGGTCTTATCACAAAAGCCAGGGTATATGTAATGAAGTTCCCTTACCTTTTTTCTTTGGAAGTTCACATCGAGTTTCATTGAGGCGCACTTGTTCAGTGTGTTCAGTCGTCTACAGGGCAAAGCAAATTCAAAAGATTAGCAGCCTCTGACTAAAGGGCATGATTTTTTGCAAGTTCAAAACATGCTCTCTTATCTTACTGTAGGGTGCCAACCACATATAACAGCTTCAGAAAGGATAGTGGTCATCTATTCCAGCAACATGACCACTACATGAAAAGGGACCCTTAGTTTCACTTTACTTGACAGCCAGGTTTGATAGATTGCTATTTAATTCATAGACATTTCCATACTTAGCACAGGAAACAACTATAAACAAACACCCGTGATAGCTGGGAAATTACAAGAGAAGGAGGTGAGTTGTCTTATGCAAAGGCATCAAAAATGACTGTAATGTAATTGGTCTAAAATGGGAATTTCAAAGCACTGGTGAAAGACCAGACAAAAAACCAGCTGCAGTTCCTCACTTCTGACAGTTGGCACTTTAAAAAAGTTGACATAAAGAACTTCTAGCTGCTACTTAAAAGCTTCTCCAAGCCAATTGTTTCTTTTCTCCTATCTGTGGATCTTACACACAGGTTAACACACCCAACATCTAAAAAAATCTAACATTTTAAAGTAAATATTTTTAGCTATTTTTGACCATGTTCATACTGATCTTACCAGAGTCTCTGTAAGGCTTCTGCTCCTTAAATCCAAGGCTATCCTGTGATGACAGTGAGTTGGAATGACAATCTGTGTGTGTGTGTGTGTGTGTGTGTGTATGTGTGTGTCTTTGTGCAAGGACAGCCAGAGGACAAGTAAACATGCTCTTTCAATAGAGAACCTCCTGTGGTCATGATAATTGATTTGTTTTTATTTATACTTAAAGATCCTGATCCATGAAGCCATCCAAATTCTAAAAGCAGAGGCTGAAAGTTAAATATGTTCAACTTTGAAAATTTTCCATATCTAGGACTGATTTTCAAAATAAAGGGAGGCAGAGTGAGAGAGCCACATGCCTGCAGCACTCCTCTGTTGGCTGCTTGCATCTCCTGTGTCTTTATAGCAAGACCTATCTCTGTTGCTTTTGGGTTGCAGGGAGAGTTCTCCAATTTCCAGAACTTAACATTTGAAATGCATGTGATAATTTACAAGGACACATGAAAAAAGTATCATATCAATGATATAATCTCTCACATAACATAAGAAGATTATGGCATTAACATAGTCCTCTGCAGAACTACTAATGTTAGAATACCTTTCAGATTGCCATCACTAACAAAGAACTGACCCACCAAATGTGGATCTTCCTTAAAATAAAAAATTCCCTCTGAAAATATCACCTGCTCATCTGTAGATTAAATATTCCTCCCTAACTCAAGCCAATAAATCCGTTATGCTGCATCAGAAAAGTCCTGTGCTCGTGGTATTAATTTGGGTTTAATGTATGCACAAGCACACCCTGCATGCATGATAGCAATGTTGAAATAAATTCCAGGGTTTGTGGCTGTGTAGCTATATCTGCAGCCTTCTGCCCACAAATCTTCTTCTGGGATTACATCTATTATTGCAAAACTCCTCTTTTGCCCAAACACAGAATTTCTCAACCCAAAGTAGCATTTTCTTGGGGCCCTGGGGCTGAATAATGTTCAGTGCTTCATTTGAGCACAAAATGTTTAAATGTGTGTATCGATATTAATTCCAAGTATGCAGAGGCACATTTTCACAGGAGTCCAGCCCAGCTTTCTATCTTTGGGGGCAGCTTCCTCTTAGTGCTGAATATTGGATAATATTGGAGTCCCTGCACCTCTTTGTTAGCTGGCCTGTGCTGAAAGGAAAAGTCTAGCTACATTTCCACACTTGCTCCACCAAAACCAAAACTACTTTTTACTGGGTGCCAGGGAGTTCAACCCCAGGTTTTAAATTCACCCCTCTGCAAAACATTGTTACATTTTCTGGGGCTCTTCCAGGGCCGTGGAAAGATTTGCCAGTGAAATTACAGAACTAATGATCATATTTGTGAGTTTGTCTGGCACTAACAGCTCAAATCAAAATCAGTCTTTCTCAGCTTCTTTCACCTTGTTGATGTGCCAGTGGTGGCAGAAAGCTTTTTTCATCAACTTAAAGTCGTCAGATGACTGACAGTCAACTCCTCAGCAAGTCTTTCAAAAAGGAAAAAACCCAAAAGTTTCTGGCTACAAAGGTTGTCATCAATGTTCCAGCTGAAGTGAGAGGAGCACTGCACTTTTATGCCACTGCTTAAAAACATGGGAAAAGAATGCCTGTTTGTAATGTTAACAAAACACAAAGTCTGGACTTGAGAAAAGGCAGGGAAAAATACATTAAATACACACAAGAGAGGTAGCTACATAAAACCCAAATAATCTAGGATGCATTTGAAAGTATCTGGAAATTTCTGCATTGTTCAGGGAAAGACCGGAAAACATGTATTAGAGCTTTTCAGTGATGTTAATTTTATTTCTTCTCCAGAGCATCAAAGGTGCCTTAAGACTTTGAAATAATTCTTAAAAAGCCAGCAGAGATATTCAGGTGCCCAAACAGATGTTTCTGGTGCTATTTTAGATCCCCTGGAGTATCAAGCCTGGCCTTCAGCTGCTGCAGGTACCTAGGTCCAGACAACACATGGAGAAGTCTGGGCTCTCTGAGGAGATTTAAGATGGCCATAGATACAAGTCCTTAGGGCTCTGAATCCCATCCCCAGTGCTGTAATTGTTCACTTTTGTGATAGAAGTTCTTCAGAAGCAGGAAATCTCCAACTTTTGCATTCTTTACAGCACAAAGCAGTGTTTACAAATAAATACAAGCTTGTAGCTATGCTGGCTAAGGCCAGCTGAAAAACCTTGTGGGGGACCTGCTGTCCTGCCTTAAAAGCAGTCCAAGTAAGAGGGAGCAATCCAAGTGACAGGGAGATAGCTCTGAAGTGAGTTTGAGTTCCGGGTGGATCCCTGGATCTGCTCTGCAGGTGCTTTCAAGCAGGTGCTTTGGAATGCAGCCAGGGCCACAGGCCAGCCATGAAGGACAGGCATCATGGGGGGACAAGCATGGACAGTACAGTCCATGGATCTGCATCAGCAGATCCACAAATGCCATCTCTTATGGATTTTGACCAGGAAAACACATTCTGTTGTTCTGTAAATGCTTCTCTGAGGGAACCACAACACTATTTCTTTGTTTTATTGTTATTCCTATCCAAGCTGAGCACACATATCTGTGCCTGCCTTCTTCTGGTGCTGTCAGCTTTGGGAAGAGGACATCAAGCTCTTGATGCTGGGCTTTGCTGAGGTCTTAACACTGAATAAGAGTCCTCCCAACACCATTAGGGCTGGTGTGCAGGGCTGGCACTGGCATGTCCCTGCTCCACCAGTTTTGTGCATAAAGAGAATATTCTGTTTTCTAGTCCTATCACCTTTTTATCATGGCTGCCACAGAGAGAGTCACCTTGTAGGCTCCAGGCTCACATGAGATGAGTAATCTCTCCTGGAAGTCAGGGGGAGCCATTCTGCTGCCTCCAGAGCAGGGCTTTCTGTCCTGCATGGGGAGAGTCAGGCTTATCCCCCATGAGCACCAAGAGAAAGATAACCCAGCAGGTGGTACTGACTGCACACCCATCATTTCAGAACTCTGGTGGGAGGATGTCCCATCCCATACAGCAACCTTCACTTTGTTTACAAGCTAAGAGACAACAGCTATGGAAAAATAAAATGCTATGGAAAAAAAGACTGTTTGGCACAGCTCAAATGTGAAGAGCTTGATTTGGGGAACTATGTATCAGACTGTGATATACTTGTTCTTCATGTTCTTAGTCATTGTATTTACGTGAATACAAAAAGTACAACGTGGCTTGGCTTCTCCTTCTCACCCTCTTATCACAGCAGCCACAAGAGTTCCCAGAGCAGAGTTGGTTGCTGCTATTTTGGACGTGACACAGCTATAAAATTTTCATGCTCAATTATTGTTTTGGCAGGATGACAGCGTTTGCCTGCAGATTGCCTGGCAATTCTCTATTGTTCATGACTCAATAAAATCTGAGTGGAATCTCTTGATAGATACGCCTCTAACCCAAAGGCCTCAAATTTGGTTTTTACTCTGCCAAATTTTCGAATTATATTGTAAACAGCAGGAATGTTAGAATATCTCAAAAAGGTCACTGAAATCTTTTAAAACAGGGAGTCTTAGACTTTCTGGCTAAAATAATACCAGCTGCCTTAAAAAAAGGTTCTTCCTCATTTATGCCTCACGTTGTCTGGTATACTTCAATGCCATAAGAAAACTGATTATAAAATGAGATTGAGAGTCTGATTTCAACCCACAAGAGCAGAGAAATTCAGTGTTTATGCTATTACTATTCAGAGCTAAAACTTCTCAAACTGATTATCCATGCTGGCATTTCAGCTTTAAAATTATCTTCCAAAAAGAAATGAGAAGCCCATTTTGTTCAGCACTATGTGCTGAATGCACTATTAGTCAGTGTGATGGCTTGGTCACGCATAGCTTTAAGGGCAGCTTTCAATGTTAGAAGAATGGAAGTTTGACTGCCAACCTGGGAATCTGCACACAGAAATAATAACCAGCCTTTTCCAACTTTCTCTTTGCTCAAAGTGCATCACAGCCTGCAGCCCTCATGTGGTACACTGGCGTGCACCTTGCAGTAACACCATCGCAGAGCAAAGGAAGGGCAGAGAACTGCCCACAGTGGTCAGCTGAGCTGTGAGGATTTCCAATGCACTGGAAAACTTGGAAGATGCTGGTTTGATAGCTCATAGAGTAACAAAGCTGGAAGTGGGGGCAGCAGCTGACACTGTTCACTGTTTCTGATGAATCTTGGCATTTGGTACAATGGCTTTTTACGGCTCGCTTTCAGCGAAGGGTTTGAAGCTGCTGAGTTATATCGAATAAAATGTCTGCAATCTGAAAACATAGCCTCTACATAATACTTGTATTTCTAATATTATGAGGAGCTATTCTTTTTTAAGATCTAATCTGTTTAAAAACTCCCAACAAAAATTCAAGTAAACAGGTATTGTCTTCTGAATAAAATAATTACAGAAGAAGCAGTTAGAGAGTAATAAACCCATTTATCTTTAAAGTGTGGAAATATCTGTGTCTATGCTCTTTTTCTATGGGTCTCACCATTGTCCCTTGATTTAGGCTAATGTAAAGCATTTTTTCCCATGAGTGCATCTATCTAGCTGCTAGTTAATTTTCCAAACCCTCGCATTTTAATAAAAGAGAGAAAAACCCCAACCAACCAAGTTTCTAGCTTCTCAGCTTAAAAAATAATCCTCATAAATATATCAACATAGTAACTGTAGGTGTATCTGTGAGTCTACAGAGAGGCTGGAAGAGCAAGCGATAAGCTGTTCCCATTTTTAGCTGTGTAGGTGTTGGATGCCTGGTGACCATGACTGCAGCAACACCATTGCCAATTACTCCAGAGAAGAATGATTAGGGAGCATCACAGAGCTATGAAATGATTATAACTCAATGTTTTCTCTCACAAGAAAGGGGCAGGAACAGACATCTTTCTTGCATTTTTAATGGTCCTTCAATTTTGTGGTAAAGGGCAGAGGGGAATAGATCTCAATCTCCTATCTCTATCACTTTCCAGTTCCCAAATGCAGCAAAGTATGTCTTCCATCATGCCAGACTGAAGCAGGGGGATGTACATATGTATGGGAAGAAGGTATCCCAGGTGTGGGCACAGCAATCTCTCTCAGCAATCAGCACAGAACAGCAGTGGATCAAGTCTGCAATTAATTCTCTTCTCAGGCATCTGTGAGAGAGAGCACTGGAGAATCCAAGTATTTCCTACTGATTTACCTTCAGGCACAAAGGCTATTACACACAGAGAAAGAGAAAATTCTATTCCCCATAGCCATAATGGACAGCATGAGAAGCAACTGGTCTCACTTGCAGCAGGGGAATTTTGGAAAAGCAATCTGACAGCTATGCTCAGAAACTACCTGGATCTGCCAGGAAGGGGGGCATAGCCTGGGATGGAGAGGTGGACTAGATGAAGTCTCTATCACTCCTATTTATGGTGATTCTCAGAAACCTTCTCTGCATTCCTCCACAAGCTCATTCATCCTTACAATGTACAGTTTTATGTGGAACAGCATCTCCTAAAGCCATCTCTGCTGACTTTAGCCACAGTTGCAGAAAGGGAAACAGAGTCTTGTCCAATTATCTTGATGTTGGCGTTGTGAAAGTTTCCATAACATGTAATGAAGCCTGCTTGGTTAAGGGCCAGATGCTCCTTTGTCCTGACTTGAAGAGGAGAGGAGCAGAACCCAGCTTGAGTGGAGCACAGGGGAAAGAAGAGGGGAACAATGTCTCTGCAATGTGGTTTTGCAAAACTGCCACAGAGTTGTTGGGTCTTGAGTCCTGGGGGACAGGACTTGGGCAATGCAGTACGGTATATTCATCACAGAGTATAAAAAGCAAGATAAACAGCAAACACAGGACAGCTGGGAGGGGCAAAACACTGATCAGTTGTAGCATCATATTACTGAGGGGTCTGTTGTACTGGGTCTGGTCCCACTTCTGTTACTGGTGCCAAATGAGAGTACCAAGGGAATCACAGAAGCATGAAGACCGTGCCTGCTGCCAGAGAAAAGGGATTGCTGAATTCTCTGCAATGAAATTTCATCTTTTTTGCTGGACTTAGACATAAGGGTTATTAATGTGAAACTCAAATGTGACTCTCTTTTATTCAGGGTTTACTTGCACTACTGCTAGTTCTTAAAAAGCAACTGTTTCAAATCCATTGGATTTGGGTCTTCTCAAATTATGTGATTCTTTCTGTGAGTGTAGTAGGTCTCCTACTGCAGCATCTTCTGTAAGAGAAATTAACTCAGAATGGTGGCATTATAGATCTCATCACTTAATGCACCTGGACAAGCACACACCTCAACTGCTGTGATGCCAACAGTAAAAAATCATCTCATGCGTTTAAATTATCAGAAAAGAAACTTGGAGTATTATTTACCTGCAAAGAGGTTCTACAAGGTCCTTGTCAAGAAAATCATGATCTTTCTTTACTGCAGCAATGTCAATGGGAAACTGGGAGTCTGTAAAAGGAGACACAATATTAAGATGACTGCTTGCTTCTCAAGTGAAAATACGCTGTCTACATCTAAATTGCTTGGCATGTGCTTGCTCACTGAAATCTAGTATGACCAATTTCACTCAGCTCTGGTTCCCTCCCAGCTGTATCTGTGATCCTTTCTTACACCATACTGTTTTTTTTTTCTGTTAAAGGTATAGCTGAATGTCCACTGCATTAGAATGACAGCAAAATTATTTCATTTTGGCTTTAAAAAACACTCAACTGTTAGCTGTTCATTTTAGCACCTTGCACAAATGGATGAGAACGGGAATTACCGCCACACTTACTTTACATGAGCAACAAGGTTTTCCCTTCTCATTACAGTGGCTTAATGAGTTATTTGCTAGACAGACTTTGCCAAAGCCCCAGAAATGTTCTGTGCCTTTTGTTTTTAAAACAGATCCAAATAACAATGATTTCAGACAGAGGGTTACTCAAATAACAGACAAAAAAACCCTCTCAAACTGAATTATAATCCCTAATATTAGCTAAAAAGCCAGAATAGTATGCTGGAAGCTGACATTTGCAATGAAAAGTGACACAGCTCTGTAACAGTGGGATGGGTTCCAGTGCTGTGGCTGGTCTCCAGACTGCTCTGCCATGCTTAGGTACCTCAGCAGGATGCTGGGATACAGGAAATTCAGCCAGCATTTTCAGACACTGCTGCTCAACACTGACATAATAGATGCCTGTGAAAAGCACCTTGTTTTTGGAGACATAGTCTGTCTAGAGCACATATTGACTGCATGGGAACTGTTGGAGACCAGGTTGTTTTTTGGAGAGAACATCCTTTCGAGTTAAGCAGGCAGCAGGCGCTTCTTTCTCTGGTGGAGTCAGTATATGACATACTCTGAATAGAAGGCAGACACAAAAGTACTGCTGGCTAACCAGGGACTGTGCTAGATACACATTTGTGTCAGTTTTGGTCTGGCAGGCTTATTAGTCTTAGTTCCTTGCTGGATTTAACAGAGTCTGCCTGCCTCCTGTGGAGCCACCTGAGCACCTCTGAATGGTGCTCCTGTCCCCAGGTGCCTGAGCAGCCCAACAGGATCCAGCACCTGAGCCCTGATGGAGCTCAGCTGGCCATGGGGGTGTCCTCAGCATCCCACTCCCTGCCATGCTCAGCCCCACACCAGGGGAGGGGTGGTGTCTGAGCTGACTCCCTGCAGACTTGACTCTGACCCATGAGGCTCCTTGGCTATCGTTCCATGGGTGGATCTGGGCTGCCTCCAGACTCATGCTGACCCTGGAAAGTGTCCAGAGGGGTTTGGCAGAGCTGCCTTTTGGCTAATAAGCCCGAGTGGGCCTGAGCTGGGTGTCTCTGGCACGGAGAACATGCACTTTGGGAAAAATGAGGCTCAGCCACAGTTTTCCTCTCAGCATTGAGCTGAGGAGAGCAGGAAAAACCCAGCTCCAGTCCCCAAACTACTACGGAACACAGCAGCAGTGCAACCACTCACCCTGCCCTTGGGGACACTGCTTCCCTGGGCATGAACTTAACACCAAGGAAGGAGACACCACCATTTGCACTGAGCTAGCACTGAACTGTCAGCTTTTCTTACTTTGCAAAAGTGAAGTGCAACTCAGATTATTCACTTTTGGTAACTCTGCAGAGTTTTCAGTCTTACTTTCAGCATGATCAAAATTTTCAATAACTTCTAGTGTTTAATCTTATTTCAGGCACGATCCAGAAAGTTTTTAGAAAATAAACTCATGTTTTTAGACATTTTGTAGTCATTTTTGTTAACCTTTGAGGTTTACACTAGCTATGTCCCCCCCCCCCCCTTTTTTTTTTTTAAACTTCCCATGGCTACAAGGGTAAGAATCTTACTTTTCTTTATGCACTGGTATGACTCCAGCAGCTGAGGCTTTGTGAAGCATCCAGCCATGGCCATAACTCAGTCAAATGGGGAGTTGGCTGACTGCAAGCTCTTCTGGCGAGGGCCCAGTGCACTTTCAGAATCGCACAAAGAGGAGAAAGACCAACTTACCCTCATAGAACTGAGCATACTGGGGAAATCCAGCTGCACGTAACCAGTCACACGCTTCCTTTGCTTCGATTTCTGAGCAAAAAGAGGAAAGAGAAAACAGTTCACACTTTGTTATTTTGAATTAGAAGTTCTTTCAATTACAAAAAAATAGCAAAGAAATTTGCTAGGATCTATTTGCTGTTACAGTACTGTCATCACTCTGAATCATACTTTATAGCATCAGAAGAGAGTCCCTCTGAGAAACCTGCCTGTCTCCACAGGACCCTGGGGTGCACAAAGCCACTTGGTGGCTGGGACCAAGTGTTAACCATCTCCTTACAGCAGAAGTTGTTCAGCCAGGTTTGTGGCTCTGTGATCTACTCTGTGAATTTACCCCCAAGGGTAAGTTGCTGGCAAGAGGCGAAGGTGGAGCGGGGTGAAAATGGGGTGACAGAGGGCAGGCACTGTGTTTTTTCCTGCTCTGACATTTCTTGAGGAGCAGAACGCCATGTGAAATCCATGGAAAGCACTGCCAGGAAAACCCAGTGCAGGTGTCATGATACTGAAGGGACAATTGCAGGGACATCTCTATTTTTACCAAGCTCCATGGGCTCACATTCTGGAAAGCAGCGTGCTGGGTCCAGCTCTGCCCAGCACCTGCACTGCCTGCATGCACAGCTGCTCCCGGACCAGCTGGGGGAACAACTGAAAACAGAGGCTCATCCACACAAATGTAGGTTTCAGAGGAAACCTGGGAAACATCTCTTTGTCCAAACTTAGATCAGGATCTACCGCTTGAACAGTTTTGGTTTACAGGATCAAAGTCAAAACACATATCTGCACCTCTTACATTTGCAAAACAGGAAGAAACCGAGTGTGCAGGTGTTAAAGAAAGTAGACATTTTATGTTGCTTATTAATCAACCTGAATGAACCAGTCAAGGGCACATTTGTGGCTGTAAAATCTAGACATCCATAAGACAAAACCCTAAGTACAAAGCAAACAAGGGAACTGAAAGAAGATGATCAGGCTCAGTTGCTCTTCTGCATAGTTTGCCTTGCATGTGAAAAAAAATTCCAGTTGTAAATCAGTTTTCTACTAAAATGCATTTTTATAGGTAAGACCTGCTGTTGTGAACTTTTGCCCTTGTAATTCTGTTCAGATCACTCGTTATACCCTTAATGACTTTACCCACTGAAGCTCACTATAAAATCCGCTTTGTATATACTGTGCAGTGTGTGACCTGCACACCTTTCTGATCCCCTAGAAAATGACACTGGCAAATTTTGTAGCAGAAATCAAAATTCAGAATACAAGGCCTATGTATCAAAAGCTCAACATCCCAAAGATGATTAGACAGCCAGGAACAACTCCACAATGGTCACAATCATTAGCAGTGCTGAAAAGGATTTACCACCAGGTCTTCATTTGCTTTGACATTAGTTCATGTCAAGGCCAAAAAACGGAGTATGAAAGTACATTCAGTTCTTGACACTGCACAAAAGAATAAGCAGCTTACATAAAACGTGGCTCTCACTACAGCACATCTGTGTGCTGAAAGCACATCTCTATTATGTTCCAGTTAGACTATTTCTATTAAATGCTTGGAAAAAAGACAAGTCTTTATACTTTTTTTCTTTTGCTTAATTCAATCTCATGAAACACAGACAAATCAATCCCATTTCAAAATGTATTTTACAACTCAGAACAGCTGTACGTACATTCTAGCTTCATCTGGCCTGGAAACACAACTGACAGAGGCTGTGGGTGATGGAGAATGCTACCATTTAATGCTCTTATACGCTTATCATATTTCAATGTTTTTTTGCAGTTGGCTGCTCAGAGGAACTTGCTGAGAAATATTCTTGCAGCCCAAACAAGATCTAAAAAATCTCAGGTTGCAATGGGTGAGTAATTATAGGGAATAAACAAGAAAGTAGATCTCAGTCTTCTCTGAGGTTTTGTTTTTAGTTTTTTTGTGGTGTTTTTGGTTTGTTTTTTACTTCTTTTTGATGAGGTTGTTTGCAACACACTGTATTCAGTCAAATATAATTGACTGATTAACTTCTGCCTTCAAAACTTTGACTCTGTATCCTCCATGAAGGCATTTCTGGGGAGTATTCTCATTTTCTGAATGACTACTTCAGCCTTGAGTAAGATTTTCTAATCTTCCAGGATACTGAGATTCAAGACAAGTATCAGTTCTCCGTTCCCCCCCATATCTCTCTTTCTAGTCTTATCCAGAGGACTGCAGGAAGACAGAAGTGCACCAGGCTGCTAGCATAGCCCAAACCTGACTTTGCTCATACAAGTGTGTTCCTGCTGGCTAAGGGCACCTGTTCCAGTCATTCCACTCTTGGTCCCTCCTACAGTTTAGGTAAAAAGGCACAACAAAGGATTCACTCCTCAGCAGACATCAAAGTTGATTTCTACTATTTTGCCCTGGGCATGTAATCCAACTTATAATTCAGAATGCAATATAGATACTTTTATTACTGCATACTGCAATGTTTGAACAATAATTTGATATGCTAAGTTTAACCTTCTCCTTTTGTGCCCATATCCTAATATTTGCTTTTTCTTACTTCATAGTGAAACATTAGTGAAGACTTCTTTGGGAAGAGATGTGCAGCACCAAACAGACCTCAGTGGAGGTGTCAGTGGAGGGTGGTAGAGATACTTTTGGCAGAGTTGTCTTAGTTCTGTTCCCATGTCCAGGCTAATACCGGAGTTGGATCCTGCCTGCAGCAGATGCATTGTCTTGGTGCAACATGGAAGGACTTGGAAACCCACATGTGTTCGCAGGTGGCACCAAGGCAGTTTGTCAACAGCACAGAGAAGGGCTGTCATGGTGAGAAGAAGAATATCAGAAAGGACATGGCTCAAGGCTGGCAGGAGGCACAGTTCCTCCAGCTCCTACCAGAAGCACGTGAGCCACCACTGACCCATAAGCAGCATCTCCCTTGGCAGGACCAAAAAGGCTGCTTGCCCCAGCACACCTGATGGTGGGTTTGTCCTTATGCACTACTGTTCTTTCTGCTCTGTGGCAGCTGGAAAAAAAATTAGGCATAATCTGCCAACTGCTTTCTACCTGCTTGGGCAGCAGTTAACAACAATCATTAATTATTAAGGCTAGATAATAATTCAGTCCCAAATATTGACATCTGTCATTATGTCTCACAGGACTAGAATTCTAAGGAGTATTTTCAGTTTCTAGTTGAAGCTTGGAAGAAAACAAATTTCTCTTTTCCATTTCATTTTTCTACTGGTAGTGATGTATAATTCAGGGCAAAATGAGGAGAGAGGCTCACTGAGGAAATGTGACAAGTATTCAGAGCACAGCTGGGTCTTGGCTTTGAGTCTATCTTTAGTATTAAACAGGTTTGAGCTTGTCTCTCACAAACTGTGTGGGTGGCTCTGGCTGTTCTGGGGCTGAAATGGAGACAGTTGTTTGTCATCTCTCCTGCTCGTCCAACAGCTTCTCTGATTCTTCACAAACTGATTTGTTTCTGCCCAGCACCAGACTAGCAGCCAGCTGCCACCGAAGGAGACATCCTTGCCCTGCCTATCCAACACCAGCTGGCTGCTTCTCCTGCTTCCCTTCATGTCACACCAGGTCCTGGCTAACCCTTCAGAGACCCAGCTCAACCCCCTAAGCTGGTAGAAAACTAACCCTCCAAAAGCAGGAATGGTCTGCTGTTGGATTAGCAAACTGACTCAAATCCTCTAATGGTTCTGTTTAATTTATGTTAGCTGCGTTTTAACAAGCTCAAGAAAGTTAAACCAATGGCACAGTCCTTCCCTCATGAAGGGGCAGAGGAGAACTAAAAAGTCTAAACAGTCTAAAAAGTCCAAAAAGTTGTTTGGTGAAAAGCTCTGTCAGGAGAAACTCATGTGAATAAATTAATTTTCTGTCTTGGAATCTTATCACCATCTACAAATATCAATGCTAAGACCTAGTTACTATAGTCCTTTCCTTTTTCCAATCTAGATATCAGTACTTCATCCTATTTCTGCCTTTCTGCCATTTTCCCTGTCTCTTCTGTCTTCTGTTTTGGTGTTTCTCTCTTTTTTTTTTAACCACATTTTTATTTAAATCGCAGATGTCCCTTTGCACAATGCAGTGAAAGATTTAGCAACTAGAATAAATAAGGTACATAATTACCCCATCGATTGTGTTTATGTCAACTTTATGTGATAACCTTTACTGTTCACCTTCTGTAACAAATCACTGTTAATGTTCATTTTAGTATTCGCCCTGTATTGCTCACCACTTAAATCTAATTTAGTACATTCAGATAAAATATCTAGTAATGTTAGAGAAAATGATTAATCAATTAATTGGAAAGAAGTGCGTTTGACTGCGGAGCCATATCAGTGAGCAAGTGGTTAGTCTGGTTACATCAGCTTTCGGTCCTTGTCTTACTCTTTCCTGCAAGAGGAGGAAACCTGTTGGGATGAGTTTGTGCTGCATCTTCCAGAACAAAATTCTAGGCTACCTGGCATTCTAGGGTCAGTTTGGAGGCTCAGCTCAACCCAGGGTGGTAAAATGCCTTTTACTGTCAGGAATTGCTGCAGACCTCTAGGAAAGGTAAACCAGAGAATACTCCTGGGGAGGAAACACTGATGGTGTCTTAGACCTGAGGCATGCTCCAGGCAGCTGTAGGCACTCAGTCAGCTTTGTCTCACAGGTCCTGGTACAACCCTTGTGTCCCATAAACCTGTCAAGTCACCAACAAGCAATGTCACCACTCTGAAGTCTCCCCAGAAGAGCGCTCAGAAGGGAAGATGAGTTCTTTGGAAAAGTTCAATCAGGCTGAAGCTGTATAAGAACAGCTCTAGCATGTTTCAGCTTCTTCTTGCAGCTCAGTCTGAGATACTGCAATGGTTGCCATTACTCTCCTGGCTGTCTATCACACAGTCTTTGGGATATTTATCTATGTTACTCTTCTTATTTCAAAGATGGGGATTTAAAGCACTTCAGAAGTACATAAACAAGTTAGAGGTGAGGTTGATAGGAATTAGATGCCTGACACTTATCTGGCCATAAAAATAGGATTATGCCACTCCTCAGTTACCCTTAGAAATCTAGTCTGGACACTCCAAATTCCAAATTTCTGATATGTAAATGCATCACTCTACCATCTCTCAGCTACGATGTACCACTAAAGGCTGATAGGTTTCCATTAAGTGGCATTTGCAAAGCTTCTTCAGAGCGCTGAAATTAGGATGTAAGGGTGCTAAATTGGAAAGGACATGAATATATTTGTAAAATATATGAGAAAGGATGACTTTTCAACTCACGTAGAAAATTCATGGCAAAACAAGAGCTCACATGTGAGCAACCTGGTCTAGTGAAAGGGGTCCCTGCCTACCCACTGCAGGGGGCTTGTAACCTTAACGTCCCTTCCAACAAATGCCATTCTATGATTTTATGATTCCATGATCTACAGCTTGCAAGGAGCAGGTTAATACTTTAATTACTGTACTATCATCTCCCTTCACTAGTGCAAGCAGTTGGTGTAGAGCATGGAAAAATTAAAAACTTGTCATATTCCCTAAGGAAAAATATCTGTGCAATTTAATAAAGACAGATACAATTTTCAGTAACCTTTCATGCATTTAGGTAGAGGTTTAATGGTTTACCCCATTCCCATCCACTCTGTAGGACTTTTCCAGAATAATTCCAATAATAATGCAACAGCAATTGTACCATGCAGCTGTAAAATTACCATTTATAGTACAAATATATAATAAATAAAACAAACCATAAGCATACAATGAATTTATATGTTTTACTGCACTATGGTGCACACATGTCAATAAATCCTGATAATAAGGTTTTCAAAAGTGGAATTTCATTGGAATTATTTTATATCATGCCGTATAATTAGTATTAGAGACAAGGTTATGTTTTGCAAGGAAGGGACAAATAAAACTGTCAAAGTGTTATTTTAATAGTCCTAAACCTTTCGTGGAATATTGTGGTACTAGTAATATTACAATAAAATACAGACCTTTTAAATTACTGTGGCTGAATATAATTTAAATGTCAATAGAAAAAGATCTTTCATGAGTAGTTCCTTTATGTGTAATTCTTTACCCTTGGTGAGTAATAGTCAAATGTGTCCATTCATGCTCTGACTTCTGAAAGAGGTTGAAAGTGAGAAGCCTGATTATTTATGAACATGAAAAAATATAAATCTTGTATGC
>JAYDZK010000001.1:48058607-48081212 GCA_034509185.1 Euphonia xanthogaster
AAAATATAAATCTTGTATGCTGAGAGATTAAAAGAGTGTGACTGTTTACCTTGGAGAGCAGATGAATAAGGAAGGGTTATGCTAAAATGGTATAAAATCAGGGCTAATACAAAAATAGGAAATTGGGAACTACTATTCACTCTACGCACAGCACAAAAGCAGGGAGATTAAGAAAAAAGAAGGAATAAAAAAGAAGGAAGGCAATCTGAACTGATATTGCCACATGACATTGGTATCAGGAGATGAGTTGGAGTTGGAACCTTATCTGACTACTCACTGCTACTACCACAGATTTAGGGAAGAATTCTCCAGAAAGGAATAAATGAAACCAAGCTAAAGCAGTGTTATGAAAACTCTTTTTCCTGGTTAGACGATCAGCTTATACAGCTTTTCCTTCTGAGCTACTGACACTTCTCTTACTCATGCATAGTCTGGGACTGTATAAAATGTTTCTTTCAATGACTACAATTGTTTTGTTTTTTACTGCAACCAAATTCTGTACAGGCCATCTAGGAGACTTGTCATCAGCCTTTTATCTTCAGCAAGGCTGCATTTCCCAAGAAAAAAAGGTGTGTTATTCCAGCAAGGAGTTAAGAAGCTACGTCTCCCTTCGGCGAAAGGATTATGCTGAATTCCTTTCCCAAATTAATAGGATACTGGTAAAACTGGTAGATCTGAGATTTATAGCAGGTTCATCAAGCACAAAACTTTACAGGTATGGGAATAGTGTCTGTATCTGAATTTTTTACATCTAGGTATCATCAGAGCTAGGGGTATAACGCAATAAGATTCCTCATGCAAATAACAAGAAGGTGGCAGTGCAAACAGCAACAGGGAAATCAGAGTTTGCAGTGCAGGAGAGACCTTTGTGCAATGTGCTACACTCCACACACTCTTTAAGCTGAGAGGTGACTTGCAGGGGCCATGGAAGCAGGCAGCACACCAAGACAGCAGGCATGCAGGGACACAATAAAGACCTTTGGAGTAGGACCTTAGTTCCTTAGGGAACTCCTGGTAACAGGGTATACAGCACAATCAGGCATCTAAACGTAAGAATGCAATGAGATTTGGACACCAAGTGGTTTAAACATTTGAACGTTTCAGACATAACATTAATAACATTGCAAAGATGTTTAACAGACCCAACCAATGCTGAAAATCCCATCCATGCTATATGGTCCAGTAATGTGATAAAAACAGGAGATTCAGGTTTTCATTTGAGCTTACTCTTGAGATTTTTGTTGCTCCTTATCATCATCATCATCATCATCATCATCATCATTCCTATTTACTGCTGGTTTCCTTTTCTCCTTTTCTTTCCACGTCTTCCACTCTAAAGCACTTAAAACTAACTTTCTGTCATTCATTTATCTGACATCTTTGCTACCCACTGTCCCACATGCCCACTCAATTTATACAACCTTACTTCATACTAGTTTGTCTCCCATTTTTTGCCATCCTCCTTTCAAATTCCTGAAACAGGATTTTAAATCCCTCCTAACCCAAAAAAACTCTCTCTATATTCAAGCATCACTTTGAAGCCACTTTTCTTAGCTTACAATTGATTTGTACAATGCAGCACTTTGTGATGACACTAATAAAACAACAGCTTGCAATCCACACCTCATCTTGAGGCCCCTTAAACAGTTATAAAAACTGAAGAGAAAGTTATATATAGGGATCACTTCATCCCTGGATGAAATGCAGCTGCATTAGGATGAAATGTGGCAGCTGCACAAAAGAATGCTGCAGCAGTTTATGACAAGAAAAAAGGAGAATACTTTACCCAGCTGAAACCACTAGCAGGATTTATGAGCTAGAATAAATTTGCATAATATATATATATATAGAGAGAACTGACAAGGACATCAGGCTCTCCTCCCTTTAGTCTTAAGAAAAATACCCTGGTATTGCTAATGGACAAAAGTGATTAAGAACTTGGTTCCCTTCACATCCTCCTCCTTCCCCATTAGGATTTATATTCTTTTTCTTGCCTTCTGACAGCCCCCATGAGTCTTGGCTTCATATAGACTTGGAGAACTGAGTACCACCCACCCATTCTTCAGTACAACACTGCCCATCCCACCTATTTGGCCTGTCATTCAAAAGCTGAGAACTGCTGACTTGAGAATTAACAGAGCTCTTATATATGAGCACTGAAAAATGTGTTTGGATAATGGTCTGGAAAATGTGAGTCTTTAAGGACTCTAATATAAAGTATAGTATTTTTAATGTGGAAGAAACACTATCAAATAGGTAGAGAAGAGGTAACAATCTCATCCCTTGGGAACTATTTCAAAACTTCTGGTGACTCCTGGAGTCACTATGGGTTAAATTTTGAAAGCAAACTCTTCTTTTACAAGTTTCTGGCTTTGGATTCCCAAGCTAAGAGATCTAGGCAGCATCTAAACTTCCATGTATTAAGGACCAAAGAGTAGCCTGAAGTCTGGAATAGCTGCTGAGCTCACATTGAAAAGGGAAATATTGTGTCCAGCTGGTATTTAGAAAATACTTTTGTATTTTCTAAACTTCTTAGTCCCTGGTTGTGTTATAAAGTGATTTTTGCAATGTACCATTGCTAGTCCAGTACCTACAGACATTACTAATTAGTAGTCTGTGAAGCTGCAGCTATAAGTACCCATTCATGCTGTATATGTCTGTTACATATTCTTGTAGTGTCTCTTCTACTGAATCACTATTGTTGAGGAGTGAAGAGCCCAAAGACTACCAAGCAGCTTTGCAGAAGACAACCTGGGTGCCTGGTGGACACCAAAACACGAAGCAGCCATGCGCCCTTCTGCCAGGCAAGGCAGACAGCACGCTGGGCTCTACTAGGAGGGGTGACAGCAGGTGAAGGGAGGTGATTCTTCCCCTCTTCTGACCACTGGTGAGGCCACATCTGGTGTGCTGCATCCAGTTATGGGTTCCCCAGTAAAAGGGAAATACAGATTTACTGAAGTGAGTCCAGCACAGGGCTACAAAGACAATTAAGGGCCTGGAGCATCTGAGAGATGGCGAAAGGCTTGAGAGAGCTGTGATTGTTCAGTGTGGGGAAGAGAAGCCTCGGTGGAACCTCATCTGTGAGGATAAATATCTGAGGGGAGGGTGCAAAGAGGGCAGAGATAGGATGTTCTCAGTGGTGCCCAGGCAATGGGCACACACTGACACACAGAAGAAGGCTCTGTACATCATGAAACACTTATTTCCTGCAAGGGTAACCAAGCACTGGTACATGCTCCTCAGGGAGCTGGTAGAGGCTTCATCCTTGGAGATATTCAAAAGCCACCTGGACACAGTTGGCTATAGGTGGCCTTGCTTGAGCAATTGGGTTGGACAAGATGACCTCCAGATGTGCTTTCCTACCTCAACCATTCAGTGAGTCTGACTATTTCAAGAAGTGTGTAAAAATAACCATGAACTGACCCAACAGTAAGGAGGAAGATATCTCCATAAGCAACATCATACTTTCCTTAGCGAAGAATTTCAGATGAAGACTCGCTGAAAGCTCCTCTTCACCTCATTTCATCTTGAGGAAAACTAGCACTATTGATTTTTGAATCCAGAAAGTCACAGGAAGGGCAAGAACCACACCAAGGAGAGGAACTGTTAATAGGAAGTATATATGTATCAATTCCAACTGTGCCACTGCTTGGAAACTTTATACTTGGAATTATAAGTGTTATTATCTTTGTAGCTGGACCAACTCTTTTATTAGATTGCTAATACTTTAATCACTAGAGCAGTAAATTCTTCAATCTGTATACAAGGTATGTTTCTTCACTGCACATAAAGTGCCCAAGGTGTTTTGTCTGGTGCTCTGCCCTTGAGATCTGGTTTGAATTTGGATGCAGCAGATGGACCCCACTACATGTAGCTTGCAGATACCCTCTGGCCTTGCAAGGTTTTGAAAAATGTAATCTCTTGCAAGGCTAGGGGAGACTTGCAGACAGCTTGAACTCAAGCAGCATACAAGATGTCTCTGGAGTGCCCTGACATTCAGAGGACTCCCAAGAGCCCTAGTGCTGGTCTGACCACTAGTTTTGACTCTCATGTGTATCCATAGCTCCAATTAAATACAAAGATTTAAGGTCTCTGGAAATCAGGGTTTTCAAGCTCAGTATCCTAAACTGGAGGTCAAGTTTCAGACTTCAATGCCTTGCTCAGATTTTCCACAATACCCAACGTGGTTTGAATGTGTGCAATACTGAAGTTAATTGGTCAGACAGTAATTGGAGCTCGGCAGATGAAAGGCACTATGGAATGCAGAGAATGCTTCATGTTATAATTTGAATGAAAATGTAAACAATACCCCAAAAGATAGATGTTGTCATCATAAACTTTCTCTCTGAATTATGCAGATAAGTAGAACAAAATGCAATTCCTTATCAACATATTAATTATTCTTTGATTATGCTCTTCATGTTCTGTAGATGTTCAAATTACATATGGGCAATCAGATATGTATCAGAGAAACTCTACCCATCTGAGGTGGTCTTCATGCTGTGAATTTATATTAAACACTGAACATTAATATGAAAGTAACTCCCCGTGGAGATAATACTTTGATGTATTAATAAAAAAGACTTCGCAGTTCTTGTTTATCATAAATTAATATTAAAGCACTTTCTCATGCAGTTCTGTGTGAGATGAGTAATTTGTAGTGCAAGGAACATTGATAAAACACAGCACATAGAGCGGAGTTCAAATATTCAAAACTGAGGTCCAAATCCATGTCTTGTGCAGAGTGAATGCAATGCATAGTGCTGAGCTCTCACCTGGTGTTATCAGTGTTATCTGCTGTTATCAGCTGATTAACACTACAAGCAGATCTGTTTTTAGATCCCACTGTTTCCTTATTACCTCTTTCCATGCAAAGGCCTATAGAGAAAGACATCCTGTGTATTTCTTCCAAAAAAGAACCCCAAACAGCAGATGGTGACCTATTCACACAGTTTGTAAGAAACTGTCATCTACTTAAAATCCAGGAGCAGGAGGGCTGACATTATCCTGAAAATACAGGCAAGACCTGTACCTACAAACCCAGATATTATTTTCTGATTAACAACCATACCACTATTGTTGCCATTGAAGTATATCAACATTATTAACATCTTATCATGCCTCAAGACTGTAGTGAAAAATCATTTACAAAATGAGGGTTAACTTTATTTGTGGATAGCTACTGTTTTATTATGATTATTCTGAGAGGATCAAACACCCATATCTGTTTATTGTTTTATTCCAGCTGCTATTTTCTGTAAGAACATTACTAAAAAAAGTGATGTCTTTTATGACTCTATGAGGAAATGAAAAATCATTTAATTAATCCTCCGTGCAAATTATTATTTTCATTTTATTGGACATTCTGAACTTGGAGTACCTTCGTTTTTGGAGCTGGATTGATCCTGTGGCAGCGCCAGATGTGACATGGTAAGCTGGCTCTGCCATGAGCAGGGGTTGGGCCAGATGACCTCCATTGTTTGATGGTTCAACTAACTTTTTAAATTATTTCAGTGATGAAAGAAATAACATATGTTTATGGAATGATGTTATTGTGAACTAAATTTTACCCTTTGCTTTGACTATGCAGTGCCGTAAGAACAGTGGAATCACACCAGCGGGTGTTTCAGCATGATCTAGTCCAGAGCCACTAATTACATGGCTGTGTGCTGATCTTTGTAGAGTCATGAGAAAAAACAAAGAGATTAAAGGAAACAATTACTCACCTACTAAAAAAAGAACATCTTTCCTCACTCTGTTTTCACAAATGCACCCATTTTTACAAAAGTGCCTTTCAAACAATTTTCTCTAACATGTAAACAGTATTAACGTGGGAACGTCAAATTATGGTTCTTTTTTAGAGAGCAGTGGAGCTACTGCTCCGACAGCTGTTCAGTTTCCATCATCCATCATGTGATGGAAATTTTATTTAATTTTACTGAATAGATACAGATAATTTTCAATATCCAGAGCCAGAATTTTAAGGATAATTTTTAAACTGCTAGGGTGCAGATTTTCAAAGATGTTCAAAATGTTTAACTCTCATTTACCTCTTCAAGCACACTGGATTATGATTTACCCAGTCCTGTCTTCTGCTACCAGGTGGCTGTAGACATTTTTGTGTACTCCAGCACATACACATCTAAATGTTTTTCAACAACCAAAGGGATGATACAGAAACAACAGTTTTACCAGTATGAACTCAAATGTTTTGGACATGTGAACTAACAAACTTACATTTTTTTTTTCACACAAAAAATTAGAATCTTTTTTTGTTCATTCCCCTTTACAATGAAAGCTGCAGTCCATATGGCTACAGAGCAACACACAGAAAACAGGCTAAAACAATTCTTACATGATATCTGTTCACAAACATTTTTTCATTCATACTGGAGGAAAGAAGGAACAGACAACTTGGCTATGATGGTACAGTTATTATTTTTAGCCTTTTGGCTGAAGCCCTTAGTTTCTTTTCCATACATTTTTAAATAGAAGGCCGTGAGGGTTTTATGTGCTCCTCCAAGAAGAGAACAGATTTTTAATGTAGCAGAAATACTGATTTTCCATTCTGCAGCTCACCTAGGCCTGTTTCCATCTAATAAGCCATTGTAGAAAGTAACTGTTTCTTATAACAGGAAATTCTGCTATGGCAGAAGTAACACTGGGTATCCATAGTACTGACACTTCTCATTTCCTTACCCCTGTTACACTGCAGAGCAAACAGGAGCCAGATTCATAGGAACCCTGTAATTACTTGACAATAATCATTGTCAGCAATGAAGCAGAGTTAGCAAAGAGCTAATTAGCACACCCACCCAGGACTAACGACTCTCTACACTTTTTCCCTCTTATTTTTAGCAACAAGCAGGAAAGACATAAATTGCTCTTTTATCAAATAGCATGAAAGAGCTTAGATAAGTTAGATGTTTGCAGTTATCACTCTATAAAGCCAGACACTGGCCTTCAGCTATGTTCCATATATTAGCCTGGAAGGAGACAACAGGAAGGCTGGAGACCTACCAGTGCTTGCTCCCTGCCGGTGCCAGAGAGTGGATCTGTGGGTACCTGTCAGGAGACACCAAAGCTACCAAAGAAGGACAAGTCTCCTATTTTCATGTCATTGTCTCTTGCTGGGTAACAGGAGGGAACACAGAAGGGCTGGCTCTGCAAATGTCAGTGAAATGTGACCCTGTCACTTTTTAACTTGCTGGATGAATTTCAACAATTTCTTAATCTTCACATAGTTAATGGGAAGTCACTTGGATAGTGTCAGTTTCCATCTCATGGATGGAGTCCCTTTGCTCTGACTCCTGGAGAGGACATTCTCACTCGTCTGAATCATTACTGGCCTGACTGTGGGCAAAGATGGTTTGGTCTCTAGACAGTGCTAGCAGCTAGATATTTGGAAAGTAAATGACTGATCTCTTGCCCAGCTAGACTTTCAGTGGGAAATGAGAATACCACTTAACGCTTACACTTCAGTTTAAAAATGGAAAAATTATTCTTCCCTCCTTAGGAAGCAAAATTGTTATACATATGCTGAAGTGTGTACTATGCTCAAAATATGCGCCAAATCCATGCGGGCCACATAGTTACCTTGCATGAGCTTGTCTTCTTTTACCACTTTAACAAGTCAGTGGCCTCTTAAATTGGAGATATTTTTTTTAGTCTGCCCACAGACAGACACAAAACACTTGCTTTTCCAGCAGATATTACCCAGAGTCAGAAGTTGCTTTAAGCCATGACCTGATTCTGGATCAATTAGTGAGCATTCACCAGGAGATCAATGAATATAAGTCCATGCTATAATTTAAGGTCAGTTTAGTCCAAGAGAGAGGCCAGCAAAGAGAAAATAAACAAATAAAGACTGTGGGTTTTTATAAAAAACTGAGAAGAGTGCTGAAGTGCATACTTGAAATATTTCCTCTGAACTCCACAGCGTGGCTGGCACTCCACGGGTTCAACACTTGATGCCTGTTCAACGTGTGCTACGTGGATGCACCAAGCCTGCACACACACACTTGCCAAGCAGAATGACAGAGGTAATGTGACTGTTTCTGAAAAATGGAGTGTTTATGGCTTGCTCAGTTTCAGAGTATGTTTCATAATCTTCAACACTCACAATGTGTCACTCATGGGCTTGCAACATATTCCTTCTGAACAGAAGCTGCTTTGTGCTCATCACTGAAGAAGCATGGGCTGTGCAAGTGCCATACTGTATTTTGGCAGTAGCTGCTAGAAGTAAATTTACAGAGGATTAAGGAGATGGAAGGCAGCATGCCTTCTGTAATTCTGCAAAGCATTAAAACACCCTGTTTAAAGAAGAGATGAGAGATGGCTGCTATTCAAAATCTTGGGGCCTGAGGTTCAATTTGTTTTTACCAAATTTGCATTCCGTCCTTGAGAAGTCTCTGAACAACAACAGCTGCCCTTGCCCTGAAGGAATGCATGAAGACACATCCCTCGTTTGGAAGCCACCTTGAGTGCAAGGTGGGAGCTGTCCCCAGGGGCACAGAGCCACTCAGACTTGCTCCAGAGGGAATCTCCTGCCAGCTGCTATGCTGCCTCTGGGATCAGCCCTTCCCTATCTCCAGATGTGCTCCATGAAGTACAGGATTCCAGGGCTGCCCTGGGTTTATGTCCCCTCGAGGCCAGGAGAATGAAAGTATGTGCTGAGGACATGAGACATTTTTGGCTGTCCAGAGCTACAATAATGACATAAAGATATACAGATAAACACAAAGATTGAAATTTGGTTGTGTATGCTTTGAAGGAAACTTTTTTTTCCAAGCATATTCTTTTTCTAGACTTGACCTTGGTCTGCACTTTTAAGAATCTGACATTTTTTGATGGTTTATTTCACTTTCAGATTTTGGCAGGGTGTAGCCTTAGATATGCCAGAAGTATGATGAGATAAGTTATTCTCCAGACAGAAACAGAAGCAGAAAGCAGGCAGCTGCCTACAAAAGATGGACTCTGCTACAGATTTTACCATAAAAAAATGCCCAGTTCAATTTTTGAAAGGAGAAGACAAAATCTGAATATGAAATCTCAACAAAATGGCACTTAAAGACAGCAAATAACCACCTTAGAGCCCACATGTTGCTCTGTGAAACCATTGGTTGAAACTGAAGACGTGATAAAGGTTTTGACTTAGGAGATGGGCTATTTTGACTTAGGAGATGGGCTATGTTTCGCAGGGAGTGTTGGGGTTTTAAAGTTTCTCATGATGTTTTGCCTGATGCTTTGCATTTTGCAGTGGTTTTTTACACTGTAATGGTAGTTAGAAATCCATTACCCACAGTATTCTGTGGCCATGGCATTAGGCTCTGAAAGCTTACTGATTGCTAAGGAATAGCATTGATGTACTGAAAATTACAGTTCTGCATTTTCTGGTACAGCTTCATCTTTAAGGACAAACAATAACCCAAACAAATCAGCCTGGAAGCCACTGCTTTACCTGCACTGGAGGGTGTGCAGGGAAGGCAACACTGGCAAAAGTTGAAAATTATAATTGTGATGCTCCATTGGCTGATGCTGATTTTGGGAAGAGAGCTGGGGCTTTCATTAATCTTTCCATAACTCCAAGCCAAAGCCAGTTTGAGGTTGCTAAAAGTAGCCTCAAAACTGAGACTACAAAGCTCCTATTTCTTAGATGTATTTCAAAGAACTTCCTTCATTCATTGTTTACCAATCTCATTGAGGGTAGAAAAACATAATGAACGCTTATCACCTGCAAGCTCAAATCCCACTGGAAAGCACTTTTTCAGGAAAATGTTATTGTGGTGAGGACTTTCAGGGAGTGTTGGAGTTTTAAAGTTTCTCATGATGTTTTGCATTTTTCTTCTAAATGAACAGGAAAAAACTCATCTGGCTCTCATTTGAATTCTCAATAGACTTTAGAGAGGAAATTCCAACCAGAGCTCTATTCCTACACCTAAAATCTACATGGGAATGATGCGGCATGCTTGTTTCAAACCAACAGCAGCCACAAGAAGCAGAGCTGGCTCAGTGGCACACCCGCATGTTCCACACAGCAGTAATGGTCTCAGCAGAGGGACTGATTTTATAAAGAGCCTTCAGTAGGACATGTCAGAACTTCAATATCTAGACGACCTGCCTTCCATCATGCATGCAGAATATTTATTAACATTCATGGGGATTTTTGGAGATAAAGAATGGAAATCATCTCACCTATCTGCAACTGCATCAGAACTATTAATCCTAAGTGCTACTGAAGGCTAGGGAGAGAAGGAGGTACTTCCTTAAAAATATTTCTCTTATCTTTTTGTGTGAAAGAGGTAAAATGGCTTGTGCACAGAAAGAGCTCATTCTTCTCTATGGTCTATACAGAGAATATGGGACATACAGTAAGATAAAACTAAAGACATTTCCAATGAGATTCTTCTTTGAGGCACATCCTGTTAATGGATGGTGTGACTTGAGGTCCCTAATTTCACTTATTTGCATCTGATATTCACCACTTGCAGTGGTGGTGTAGTGATCTGTATCCATGTTTGCAATGGGATTTGAGATTTATGTAGGAACATTCCTGTGTAGGTGCTCTGTGTTTACCACAAACAGCATGTATTCCCCACACAAAGCATATAATGGGATTAGCTACCTGACCTCAAATCCACTAATCTGAAACATAAACAACCAAGCAAGTACTTATGTTGTTCACCCTCTATTCACCACAATGCCTCATTGATGAACAATTCATCTGCTGGATTCCGTATATATCTCTATGTATATATTCCATATGTATGTATGTATACATGTGTTATAGCTATATCTCACTAGAATTAAGCTCCTATTATCAAGATTCCCCTGTTGCAGTTGATATTATACATTCTTGGTATCCAGGTTTTCTTAATTGTTTTATAAGATGAAGTATCTGAAGCTTATAAACAACTCCCAGCATTTTAAACTTGAAGAATTTGCCAGCAAAATGCTTTTCTTTCCCTAAATACGTAGGCAGCCTCTGGACAAAGATGTTAGCTCAAACACAAGGCTGGTTCCAAGTTAAAGTCAGGTTGAGGGCAGGTCTTCCCAGACAGAGGGGTAGGCATCTCCACTTTCCAGCTCCCTAAGAGCCCTGTTCCTAGTTCTCCCCAGACATAACAAGGGAACTCATTGCTCAGTGCACAACAGGGACTAATGTGAGAATGTGATCCTGGCAGAGCCTCAGCAGAAGATTCTTGTAATTGATGTGAAGACAATATAACTGATTTGTAGACACATCACTCTGCACCATGCTTCCTGTATCAGCTTCTCACAACTGTTGCTGATTGCCTTCTTCCCCAAGCATTTTCTTCTCTCTCAGTTTTGAAACTCTGGGAAGAAATAGCAATTTGTTTGTGCCATGCCTATTTGGCATGCTGCGCCGCGCTCTTACACAAATAAACAGGGAACACGATGTAACACCACAGCAGCAGATTTAACTAAGATCCAATTGTGCTTGGTGCCATCTGAATATGGGAAGAATGTTCCCTTAAATGAAAAATCTTCAACAGAAAAACAAGTTCACCCTTCACAAGTATGTACCATAACACAGGACAATACACCATCTTTGACTTATGATTTCATCGGTGAGAAATTGGCTTGTAGGAGCATTTCTCCTCCAATAAGCAGCATTGCTGTATATTGTTCCTTCTGCACAGATCTGAATTTGGGGTGTCTTAGTGCTAGTATGAAGCCAGTCTTTGCTAGAAAGTGGTAGCCTGTCCAAAATCACCTCCCAAATACCTTTGGCTGAACCACCAGTGTTTGGATGCTGGAGGCTACTGGCTCGTGATTTATATTCTGAGATTGTAAGCAACTAGAACAAATAGTTTATATTTCAAGGTGCAATTTATGAATTTAACTGTCTCACTTTTACTGAGTTCCTCACACCAAAAGCTCAGTGACAGCCTGAGTAAATGCTCTGACTTGAAACACAAATCACCTAAAAAATTAATGATGAGTTATTTTCCCAAAAGTCTTAAGGACAAACACATTTCCAGGGCCTCTGAAGAGGAAATACCTCAGGGAGAATATTGTTATTAGGTGACACTGAGCAAATGCTTAAGCAGGAGTGATTGAAGCAGACTGTATACTCTAAGAATTTAATGAGCAGTTTGAAGGAGTTGATGGCCTGAGGCACAGCCTCAGGTCATTAAATCTCAAATGGTTATTAATCCCTAGGAAATGCTTTCTGTCAAGGTCATTAGTGCTATTATACAGTGGAAATTGAGGGTGTATCAAGAAATTAGCATATAGCCTGTTTGCAGGAAAAATGTTCTCAGAGAGCATGGGCAGGTCATTTCCAGGAGGATGCTGCAGGGTCCACAAGCCACCTGGCTCGGCTGAACTTCCATGTACCTCTCTGCACCACTTCTAAGCTGAGCTGCTCCTTTGCAGAGTGGCACTACAGGAACTTTACCATGCACTGAGCACTTGATTTAGCAGTTTGGCATAACTCCAAGGGATAACATTAGCTGAAATCCCCTCTACTTAGCATATGATTTTAGGTTGGAGTCCTGCCCTACTGTTTCTTAGAATAAATCCAGGAAATCTTATTCACTTGTTGTGTACACTAGCAACCAGAGCATTTGACCAAAGGCTCAAACTGTAAAGGTGTTGGGATCACTGCCCTTTTCTCAGAATTTCCTAGGATGAAGGAAACTTCACTGCCTTCAAGCAGAAATACCTGAAACCAGAACAAATATATCAATCGGCACTTGTGGCCAATTGATATATCAGGCCAAGAGACTGATCAGCAGGCAGGGAAGGGCAGGAGGTGGTGAGATCCCAGTCTGAGGTCTCCCTCTTGGATCCCATCTCTGCATGGGGCACCTTGTGACCAAAGCCTCAGTTTCCCAGTCACTGCTATCAGCTTCCCATTATGCATGGAAAGTGTTGGTGCATAGATCCTGCGATCCTGATTTCATAAACAGAGTCTAGAGCTCAGGTAGTCATTTGATGCATTTTATGTAGCCAAAGTCATGATTGGGTGTCAGATTTAGTGATTATTTTTTTTTCCAGATTCTGATGCTGCTTTGTGATCTGATTCTGGCAAACCAAATCCTATAATTCTGTTAAACTGCCTTTGTGGATCAGATTTTCCTATGCTGGAACTATATCTACTACAGTGGTTATTCTGAATTTTGAATTACATTTATTTACAAGTGATCTGGAGATCTTCTACAATATAACTATTGTATTATAATGATCGATGCTTGACTTTTAAGGTAATATAAGAGATTGCAATTACCAAAATCTCTCCCTTCTGCTCTAACCTAAGTAGAAACCCCATAGAATTGTTACATAGTAGAATAATTTTGATTACATCCTGAGGATGATTTAGCACCCCAATTACGCAGCTGTCGAAATTAAGTGAAGAGATCTTTCTTTATTAAAGACCCTGAGGAGATTTAGAAAGCAACGGCATATTATACTAAATAAAGAGAAAGAACAAAAGGACAATATGATCTATTTAATTCTTCTGACAACGTCTGCATTAACTGATCAATGCTTAGACATGTATTGCTATTTACTGTTTGATTAAGTGTCCTCACATTCACTGGCATCAGCTAATGCATCCTTACTAAATGGAATTTATGCAAATGTTATTTCAATTACACATTTCTACATAGGTGTCGGGAACCTGCTCATATATGGGAAGCTGAGGACAAATTCACTCTTGTTTCTTTGTCTCATTGCTTTCTTGAGAGATATTCATTGAATGGAATTGATAAATTATTGAAGTACAGAAAACTACTTTCACTACGATATTAAGGAAAAAATTGCCCTGGTAGGACATGACTTCATGTTTTTTGCATATAGTGAGTCCTTGATTTTGTTAAGCATATCATAAATATGTTTGAGCACTGATACTGTAAGAAATGAAGTTACACTTTAAAAATGTAAAAGATGAAATTGCACATTAAAAATACAACTACAGCTGAATATTTTTAGAAGGAAACTTTTGCTTAATCTAAATGTTAGACATCATTCCAAATACCTTCAAAAGAACTGCATACATATCACAGTAAAGAAAATTTTATTTGGCACTACTGGCTTAGACATGGCTGTGAAGCCATAAATCAGATAAAGTATGTATTTGGACACTAAATTATTTTGGGACTTGGAAAATTCCAGTAATGCTATATTTTTACAGCAATATATTCCTGTAACCTAGATTACAATCAAAGGATACATGTAAAGTAATTTTCTTCTGAGGAAAAGATAAATTTAAACTCCTGTTGTAAGGGGTCCAACTGTGCAGTTTCACACTGTCTTAAGGAATAACACTGTTCTTCAGATGAAAATTTTCAACAGATTTTTGTCATTGAAATCACTGCACCTAAATGTGTCTAACATTTATTTCCATGCTTGCTTTGCTGGATTGTGCCATAAGGCATGCATTGTACTATTTACGTAAGAAGCAGATCTGAAAAAGAACCACACATTCTTCATCTCTCCTGTATTTTCAACAAAATAGAGAATTCCTTACTGCTGGGCTCCTTTTTGATTTTATTTTCACAAGTATCTTTTCCTTCTGGCTCTCCAACTGTTTTTTTTTTACTGTCTTAGTTTTCACAGCTATCCCACTAATGCTCAGGATATTTCAGTGAGTCTCTGTCAAATCTCATTCCTCCATGTGCTCTGTCACTGAATTTAGGAAAACATTGAACTCCGCTGCCTGTGAGGGCAGTCACATTTTCTTCACTGGATATTATGCAAACACAAAGTAAGGAATAACTTGATAATGCCACCATCTGACTCATGTACTGGGACTGATAATAGCTGCAGCCACATCCTGTGGAATGACCAGTTTAAAAAACATTAAAAGAAAGAAAGTTGGCTTTTTCTCCTCCCAAGGATGGTCATGCTAATTTTTATTTTAAAAAAACTTTATCTAAGAAGATTAAATAAACCATGGAAAATAAGGCCAAAGTAGAGAGTGAAAGTTCATCTAATCCACTCTCTGTCAAAACCTGCAGGACTAATATTTATTCTTTCTTACAGGAATCCTGGATTCAGGACAATTTCTGAGATACACCTGACTAAACAGGTTGCTTTGGTCTCAAACCAGCTAGGTGGCAAATTTACAGCTCTTTGCTGAAGTTGATGTTTTGATGATACAGTTCCAGCTCTGTTCTCAGGAGGAGACATTAAGTTGAGCAGTGTGTGGCTGGAAGGCAGTGCTTACTTTTCCTGACCTTGCACTTAACTACCTCTGGATTGCCACACCTGTAGCAGAAACCCCACAAACTTCTTTTCTTGCAAGCAGTATCTTATATTCCTGCATGCTGGCATCTCAGCACCATTTGTATCCCTGCTCACAGAAATAGTGCTATTTCATGTAATGCTGCTTTCCATGGTGTGGAAGGGGTACTGGATGATAACCTAACCTGCAGCACTCAGACTGGTCAGCCCTCACTTCGTCTGATGAATACAAAAGTGGAGATCTCCCCAAACTAACACAGGTTTGTTTGGATCAGGGGTCTGCACAACTGTGAGTTTCAGAAGGCAGAAGAGTGGATCCCAGGAAAGCAAAACCACCAGTGAATGGAAAGCTAAGAATATACTTTGGGTGAAGCATGGAAGAGGGAATTGCCAATTCCTCAAATAACATTGTTTATCTAACAGTATCCTGTTGGGGGGAATTACGTTAACTGCAATGACTCTGAGTAACTGTGCGTACTTATGCCTTGATAATGTGATGAATTATCATGGAAGTCTGCTCTCAAAGGAGCAATATTTGTGTCAGGCAAACACTGTCTTCTAAACAGCCCATGGCTATCCTTCACAGGGCACAATGAGCAAAAAGTGTGTCTGACCAGCCAGGAGTATGTTCTTCCAAATAAAAAAAAAAAAATCCATAAATTATAATCTTAGTGATAAATGCCTCTCGAAAGCAATATTTCAGAATGAATATTTTTATCAAACACCAGACACTCTCAATACTAATAAATAACCTGAAGAGTACATTCCTGTTAAGTATCAGTAAAAATATCAGCATTTAGCCCTAAAATATTTTGCATTTAAAATCTTGTGAATAGTTCACAGACAATGATGACTGTGTTTCTCTGCTTTGGCAAGATATTCCATCAAATATATACTTGCTTATTCATAGCTCTTTGAAAAAATTGACAGAATTCAAAGAACAAAATCTCTCTATGTATAACCAAGTCTCTACATTTACCTGCTGTCTGCAATCTGCAGCACATGTAAAGTAGTAAAAAAGCATTAATTAGTATTAGTTAATTATTTTTTGTCAAATTATTGCCTTCCTTCAATCTCAGGGCCTGAGCACTGATATTCCCCAATAACCTTCTAAAGCATCAATACAGAGACCGCAGCCCTCCCCACTGGCTGCTCTTTTCTACTTTCTTTCTTTTAGAATATTTGAAGGCTGAGGTAGTAGAACACAGAAAAGATGATATTTAGCCTCTCTTCCAATACGGACAGGCTTTGGAGGAAGGCAGTGTAAGCTTATCCCAAAAAACCTGATTATTTTTTGGAAAATGTTTCAGCTTGCACACACCGAGTGTGAGCTTTACCAAAGACACCTTCTGTAGCACTAAACAGCAGCGGATCTCCTTCCTCACTTAATACCTAGGTTGCATGTTTCAGTTTACAGTCTGTCTTAATAGTTCATCCTATGAGTGATGAACAAAATCCAAACAGAACTTTCAGGGAACTGCAGGAAAAAAATCCTCAAATGTCCTCTACTATTGTTTTCCATTTTTAATGCTAAGGAAGATGTCATTGTGGTCAGAGGAGAGAAAAATAGAGATGCAAAAAGAATATTTTAGAAAAGTAGTCTTAGAAAAAGCTCTTACTCAAATGTCTGTCAAGGGGATGAGGTACAATTGTTCTGTTTCATTAATTTTTAATCACATCTGGCAATTGGCCTCAAAAGTCTCCAAGACTTTATGATGCCTCAAAATGAAAAGGGCAAAATGCTCTCCTCCATAATTTTGGAAGACATCAGGGCATCTGTGGTAAATGTAAAGCCCCTTTCAAAGTAGCCTTAAGGGCTGAATGCTAAGGGAGCTGCTTGAAGGACAACAATTAACCATGAGACCAGCAGCACCAGCTCATTTTTATCGCAATGATACCATACCCCTAAGGCAAATATTGCTTTCAGGAGATGAAAAAATGAGAAACGGCAGCATCACAAATGAGCATGAATGTTAAGATGGAAGATCCCTAACTGAAATACAATAAATAGTTTTACTATGGGGTTTTGCCTTTATTTATTTAATATTTATTTATTAATTGTTTCATCCATAAATACAAAAAAATGCTAAGTTTTCTAGATCCATTCTGACATATACCTTCTCAAGTAATTTTCTACTGGAAAAACCTGCACTAGCCACTAACTAAAATTTTATATCCTAACTATAGCCAGAATCTTTTTCTAAAAAGCAGACTCTGGACATCCAAATCTGACTTTATCCATCACTTAAATGTTATTTAATAAAATGAACACATGGAGTTGATAACACTTTTAATAGTTTGCCACTTTTCAAGGTTGCAAAGTAGTAGATGACCAAAACAACTGTCATGTCATAGGTGCCATGTACTGATACAATGTTAACAATCTGTGAGCTGTACAGGTGTTTACTATGCTTGATAAGTTCAGACCAAATGATTCGGTGCCTGGGCTGGAACACACTAGGGATGAACAGGTAGGGTGAGTCCCACATTTTCCTCATGATAGAGAAGCAACTCAAGTGTTGAATTGCTCAACAATTTTTCACTATAATAATTAAAAACATTTACAGGAAACCTAAAAATATATTCCTTTCATGTCTTCCTTCACAACACAACTCAGAGCTTTACCCACTAATTTCTTCATAAGTCTTTTAATTTCTGCATGCATTACAGTATATTTGTACAACTGCTTCTTGAAGAAATAATATTCATACCATGTCTTTCTGGGACACTCTCCTGCCCCCCCAAACAATTTCAGAATTTACTGGCCAGTTTCAGTCGAATCTGACTGGAGGAGCCATGTCTCAAAGATATCACATTTTAGAAAAGCTGGTGCTGAGCAGAGGAAAGTATAAAAATTAGCACTCCAATAAGGGAAAGACATTTGTGGGATGACCCACTGTGCATGCTGAGAAGCAGCAGACAGTTGGATGCAGAGTACACAACATTCTCTATCAGCACCAGTGTCTGTACCGCTTCTCTTGCAAACATTTAAGGGACGGGAGAGAGATCTGGGAAGTGACACGGAGGAGGGGAAGGACTTGTTTTCAGTGAGGTGGGGGAAAGGAATCTAAATTCGTAGGAAACCAGGCTGCACTGATGTCAGAGCTCAGAAAGCAGAAATTCATTTCACTCAGTTTGACAATAATGTCTAAGATGGAAATAAAGGTCAACCACTAGTCATTCCTGGGTAATGGGCTGTTCCAATTTTTGGCAGCTCCAGGATGACTCATGAGAGGAACACATCACTGCTGCATTCTTCGCCAGTGTTGCAGGAGTGACCACATAATGTCCTCACAGCACAATGTCCTCACACTGCTCTCAGCCCCATCTGTCCCACCCTCCCACTGCTTTCTTCTTTGGAAATTCCAATAGAAAAAGATAGTGAGGGGTTGTGTCACTGAGTAGGACCTCTGCTGCCTACCCCTGCCCTGAGATATGTATACACTTGCCTAGGTCCAAAAAATTTCCTAAAAGTAATTTGCAAGAAAGGGCCTTGGAGCATCATATTTCCCAGTCCTACAGATCTACCAAGCTCCAGCATGAATGTCTCTAGAAGAGACTACAAAAATGAGGACATAAGCATGGCCATATCAAACCATCAAGCAACCAGCAATTCCCCAAACACACATCAAATCCAACATCTCTGCAGACCCATCCACTGTTCCACAAACCATTTCACAACAAAAGGCTGTACAAAACCCAAATTTTATCCATACCAGCCAAAAATATGTAATATATTCACAAGAACAAAGCTTTTCTTCAGCATTTTTGTGGTGTGAAGAGACAAATCTGCACAACTGTTGCCATCATTTATATTTCACTACAAAGCCAAAATCAGAATCTTGCAACAGTCAGTGATGTTTAATGACAAACTAGCTGGTGCGCTACAGAGCTTATAGTCCTCACAGACAGGCAGAAAAGGAAAGGATAAAAAACCAAAAGCACGGAGACTTACGGATGGTCATCCTACGAAGGGAGGACTTTATCTCTTGAGTTAAATGTAGGAGATGTGAGCTCAGCACACTCAGAACAAGTAGATCCCAGGACTGCCTCTCTCTGAGGGGAGTGCTCTAATTCTTGGGCTATTAAGCAAGAGGAAGATAAATCACATTCATCTTCAAATGAGTAAAACCCAACTGCATGGAGCTGCCAGCATTTATTTCCTATTGTTCCTCTATAATCCCAGTGGAAGAGGTACTTAGATGAGGCAGACTGAATCATCCTTGGGTGGGTGGATGGGTGGATGGATGGATGGATACATGGAGAGGAGGAATAGATCTTCCTCCTCAGATCTTCAGTAAGCAACTGCTACTCTCCTTAGACTGTACAAGCAGTTGTGACAAATTTACTGGACCATCTGCTTAACCCCAGGTACCTAAATCTTGAATTAAATGAAGTGGGTTTTCCACAAGACACATACTCTCTCTAGCAAATGCCACTCTTTTTTGATTTTTCAGACAAATACCATGGTATTGCTAATTATAGTGAGCCTGACTTTCATCTGGAATAAATTAGTATTGTTGCTGCCAACAACTGACCTAGAAAATCCATGTAAGACTGCAGGATCCTTGCAAGAAAATGAGGCTCTGTGTTAGGTGGGGCATTGTTGCTAGGAAGACCTGTTGCTGAATGTTTTAATCCAAAAGATTAAAAACATTATTTTACATTATGGTCTCAGACTTAGCATGGTAAATAACCTCCAAAACTGCAGTCTAGTAACAGTGCCTTTGTCCCTTCTTGCCATCAATGGCAGACTGTTTTCTCTTTATTTTTTTCTAAATTACCCAGAAAATTACAACAGAATAGACCCAGGAACCAAGTGCTTTTTCAAATGTAGAATAATTTAATCTTTACAACAGAGAACAGAAGAGCGTGGGTTTTCTCTGACTGTGGATTTCTTGCAATTTCACTGAAGATAAATATTTAGATAGCAACCAATGGGATATTTAATTGTCAGGAACTATTATATTTAAAGAAAGTGCTAGAGATTTTCAGACTTGTTTTCCTATGTGTGCTGACAACTCATTCCCATCATTTACCTTCTGTATGACATCTAAATACAATCACTGCTGTAATTTGTAAATTGTTAATATTAGGACTGTAGGGATGGATATGCCTTCAGTTGTACATAAAAAAGGACAGCTTTTACATCAACATCTGGCTGACCTTCATTACTTTCCCATCCATTATTTGTACTCCTCCTCCTTCTCCTATTTTTTTCCTTGTTGTGCCCTGTCTGATTTCATCCAGGAAGCTGCACACCCTGACTGCTCTTGGCTCCTGTAATACTCATAAACCATGAGACAAATAAACACAGGGGGAAAGAGCAAAACCAAAGCGGGAGGAGATCTGGCAAACCTAGATATGTGAATCCTCCAGCTGTGCACATAATCAGTCCATGGCACCATCTGAACCACAGAGCATCCTTCCTACTCCTTCCATCCTCTCTTCTGTTCAGTTCGTGTGAAAAGGAAAAGTTCTTCAGGTCAGGACCAAAACTTCTCATAAACCTGACCAGGACTCACAGAAATAGGACTGGCAATGGGACAACTGGTTGGCTGAATGATACAGTCCTCTGTCAGGAACTAACCCATAGGTCTGACAAACCCACAACAGATAGAATAAGGGTGTAGGAGTTCAATTTCAGGAGCTATTCTCAGTACTATTTACTCTTTGGGGGAAGCTTTTCACATCACCGCTTATCTAAGTGTCAAATAAATTCTATATTAATATCTAGTTCAAAGAGATCCTGAGAAGTGTTACTACTTGGAACTTCAGATCTCTGGAGGAAAAGCACCCTGAAGGTATGTAATAACTGGAATTGCATGGATAGAGTCTCCAGTTGGTTACCAGTGAAGTTACAGATTAGATACTAGGTTAACATACACAGCAAAAGAAGTCGAATAAGAAATGCATGTATCAGTAGAAATGTATTTAATGAGTTTATCAGCTTGCATTTGTCAAATTCTGTTGGGTTTTGAGTACAGCCAGAAAAACACCCCCAGAAGGATCAAAAGAACATTATTTCTCATATCAGAAAAATAATTTTACTCAGAGAATAAGAAAATGAAACAACTTCTCACAAAGAAAAATGACCTTGTAAGATGATGCAGCTCTGAACCAAATTACATACATTCTACTAATCAATAAAATACAGTTGTCAAGGCAACAATGACATGAGAAAGTGAAATACAGAGGTCTGTCTTACATAAACACATGCACATACCAATATGTTCTGTGAACTTTTGTAATCTAGCAATGACTTCAAGGAAAAATATGTTTTTACAAAAGAACACACATTTTCCCAGGCTTGATAGATTCTTGTGTAAGAGCTTTTATGAGATTTTAGACAAGTTGCATTTTGTTTGGTAGTCTTTGTTCTTGTTCTTTCTTTTTTTTTAACTGGAAAAGAAATGTTGCAAAAAAACTGCTTTCAGTGAAAATTTATTCTTGCTATAAAAGTGATTTAAAGCAGTGACAATTGGATGGGAGTTAAAACTCAATCAAAGCATTTGAATATTGATCCAGAACATAGTTTAGATTAAAAAAAATTGAATTTGTAGATCCTATCTGTACTATATTATGCAGACTTTAAGGGGCAAGCTCTGAGCACAAAGACTAAATAAGAAAGGATTTTTTTTTCACAGGTCTTATAATTTTCTTTGTATGTGTTTGTCACCTGCAAGCTCAGTTCTGCTGCCTCATTCAACAACTGTTATAATCTCAGTGGTTTGAGTGGAACAAATCAGAGCGGGATGTTATTGATCATGACTATAGGTGATCCCAGCCAGCCCCCTCTAGTCTCTGATTTTGTGTTTAATTTTAATAGATCATTAAATTATTTCATCGCTTACCACCAGAACCTCTCGTTACATGCGCAGGCTGCTGGTACAGACTGTTTCTTTTGCTGTAGCTAAATAAAGCCCAGGTCTCCCAGCAATTTTCACAACTTCTTGCCCCTTTTTGCAAAAACCGTGGACAATACCTTCTGGTCACAGAACACCACCTCATGGCTCTCTAAATTACTGCTCATGTTTCACCCACCTGTGTGCTCAGCCACCTGGAGCTGGGAGGTACTTTCCCAGCTGGGATGCCATAGCAACCAGGGCTGAATAATCAAGGCAGAACTATAGCTGTCTATTGAATTTGTTCTGGAAGTTTGTGTGGACAATATAAGTGTAATATAAATAAATAATATGAAGCATGAGGATGTTTGACTGCTGCCTTAGAGGTCTGCAAGCATGCTCATTATAAGTACCAGGCTTTCAAGACTCTATTTTCTGAAAGATGGTTTTCAAACAATTTTTAAAAATGAACTGGTTTAGCTCATTTAGCATTTAAGTTCACTAAAAAACTCCTCTGGAGATATCCCACTGAGATCTGCCTCCTAAT
>JAYDZK010000001.1:48084653-48149361 GCA_034509185.1 Euphonia xanthogaster
CTTCCTTCCTTCCTTCCTTCCTTCCTTCCTTCCTTCCTTCCTTCCTTCCTTCCTTCCTTCCTTCCTTCCTTCCTCTTTCTCTCTTTCCCTCTCTCTCTCTCTCTCTCCTCTTTCTCTCTCTCTCTCTCTCTCTTTCTTTCTCTGTCAGTGAAAAATGTCTTGACTGTACTATGTGGTTATGTCTGGGAAACTGCATGTGATGGGGGACACACAATAATTTTCCCTTTTCCCAGGTTTGTTATGTAATCCTGCATTGCATTTGGCATTGTAATAATTAGTAGAGAACCCTGTGAAGAGCCTAAAGGGTACCAAATGAAGTGGTATTGTCAACTGAAAAATCCATTTTCCTTTCCATTTTTGTTAAAACAGTAGCAGTGTACTTACTGACTGAAAAACATATCCCCCAACCTTTCGTTTCATCATATGAAAATCTTGGCACTCACTCCCTGCAACATGAAAGCAAATGCCTGTAGACATGCCTGGTGTATAACAAGTGCCTGTCATGCTGTGATGTGAGCTGAATTGATTTGAAGGCAAACACCTTGACAGACAGGCCATCAGAGCCATAAAAATAACACAGAGATAAATGAATAACACTGATGTACAGCATATCCCTGATGTTTCTAATGTGCTTGGCAAGCAGTTTATTCCATATAAATAAAAAAAAAAGACAGGAATTGAGGCTATTTTAGCAACAAACCTCAGAAAAAAAAAGTATCATCACCCTAGCATACTAATCTCTTGTGCTAAAGAGGGACAAGCTGTTTCTGCAAGCCTCACACAGTGAAAACAGACTCCCCAGATCTTTCACAAAGTCTTTCCTCCCTTGGTAGTAACAGCACACGCCATTAGCCAAGCTTTTGGGAGGTTACAGAGACCTGTACCCATTTCTGTCTATTCCTCTTCAAACCTCTGCAAATCATAATTTCCAAAATGTGTCTGGGACTAGCAGAAACACAACTTGCAGCACTCAGGTTGCTGAGATCCAGAAAAAAGCAGCAAAACTCTGGCTGCGTGCAGTAGCAGATGCAGCAGCAAGACATGTCCAGCATGGTCCCTTCCAAAAGGTGCCAATAGCCCCAACCAGAACAGGATGTCAGGATAATGCAAAGAATTCACTTTTTGCCCCAGTTGTCCCTGCCATCAGTCACTGTGACCCCTCCTCCTAAGTAAATGAAATCAATCAGCAGGGATTTCTGTAAAATACATAAAACAGTCATCTTCCAGACTCTACCAGAAGATAAATGGTTCCAGACATTGGACTGCAGCCATTTTCCCACACATGCTACAGTGTTTTGTCATCCATATTGGGCCATAATAGTGAGTGGGTTTTACTTTTTGTTTTTTTCTTCTCAGTCAGCAGCCAATGCTTCTGCTTCTAACTCATACACTAAAACCACAGCAACAAGAGTAATTTTTCTGTACAATCTGTAATAGAACAGTTTCACTCCCAATCAGACAGTCTGGGGTCTTGTACAGAACTTTGACACTTTTCTGCTGCAGATAATATCATCTTATTGCTCTCAGCTGGAGCTCTACAAACCTTTTTAGGATTAAAGCATATCACCCCAAATACAAGCCACTGAAGTGAAACAAGCATGAAATTATGAGCAATGCAAACCTTATCTGAGAACCTGCTAACAAGAAATAATATGATTGCTTACAATATCTCATGTTGGCTTTTGTGCTAATTTCAAAAAAGGCTACAAGTATACGACAAAAGATGCATCACAGTGCGAGTTTTCAATTAATTTTACCATAATAATCTGTTAACATAAAATACACTTTGGAAAGAACCATGGGGCTTTTTCATTATTAAGAAATGTGCAACCAAATTCTATCCTTAATTAAATCAGGAGTAATTTTATTAACTACAGTAGACTTAAACCTGACTTACATCAGTGTAACTGAGGGTAGAATTTAGCCCCGGGGTGTTTATACACTGTAGTTCCAGTTAGTTTAGATCTATTTGGGTGGGAACTCCTTTCCCCTTTCCAGAAAAAATATTCTTGCCTACCCTTTTTCACCTCGCAGCTGGGGCCAAAACAGCCTTTTCTTCTAAGATATTTTTCTGAAAGGTTATGAATAAATCTTATCCTCGATAGGAGGTGACCTTGTTAAACAAAAAAAACACCCTCTGAAGTAAGGGACACCAGCAGTTTTAAAGTTTGTTCACAAGTTTTGAAACATGCCACCTCGAACAGATAAGCTTATTTACATCTTACAAATAAATAAAAACTTTAAGTAAAAGCTATTTAATATATGAGCTACTTATGTCTGTTTTCAAAGCTGAAATGCCCTTTCAAACAGCATTAGCTGCTGTATTTAACATCCCTGTTCCAGTATAGAAACTTACTGTCCACAGATATCCTTGGGCTCCACTGCACCTCTGAACCAAAATCACTTTCTTCTTTACTTCATTTTCTGCTCTCTTGAAATCGGATTCCCAGTTCCTGACAGATGGCTCCTCTGTCACCGAGCTCTGCTTCCGCCTCCTTATCGCTGCCAGCTAATACTTCCACGATGCTTAGCTGTTGTCTGCGGAGCTGTGCTCTACATCATTTCTACTCTGATCAATGCTCCGCTTGGTTTTAGGTTGTTCCTAGTCCCGCCTCCTGCTCTTGAAGAAACAAAAACTCACAGCTGGATTTTCTATAAATCATCCCTTTTAAGAGTGGCTGGGCAAGTATGGCAAATACTACAGCTAAGACCTGCTGCTCTATTTCAAACTTCAAAAACAATTCCTCATCTTAATGATGCACACATGAAAGTTAATCATGTACTAAAATCACTAATACTGAAAAATAGTGGCCAGATAATTGTGACCTTCAGGGCTTACATGCTGATTAATGTAATACAAAACTCCCCTCTGTTCCAGGGGGGGAATATGGTAAAACCTACTGCCTCGGTGAACTGCTTTAAATAGCGCTGTGCTTTGAACAGGAGCTTGTCATTCTTACAAAGATAAATTTACATTTGCAATACAGAGCTTTATGAAAGAGCAGCCCAGTGTACATAGTGTTTAGGCTAGCAGCCCTAAGCTTGAAAGAGACTTTACCATCACAGCAGCTCTTCTGAAGTGTGGGCAGGAAATACTTTTATTTTCTGCACAGCACTAAGTGCACTACACAGCGCTGAGCTCATTACCATGTTTAACAAAGCATGGAGCGTAAAAGCAAGGTAGTATCATAAAACCAGTACTACGAGCTTTGTCCCCACGAAAACAGCAAAACAGAGCCGAGTTTCTGTAAACTGTTAATTGTTCTAATCCTCCACCTTCCAGATCTTCTTAAGAAACTGTGCTATGAAAATGAAAAATGACTGGACAGATCTGGATACAGTCTGAATTGGCTGCAAAATCCTGACGCTTTCTCTAGGATTTTTCTATGGAGAGAGCCACATCCCAGCTAAAGTGTTTCCAGGGCTAAAACCAACTCCTTCCTTACCAACAGTTGCCTGTGTCCTGGTGGCCCATGAGTTCCCCTGCCTGCTGCCCACACTGAAGAGCAGCTGAGCTGCTGCTGGAGTCTTGAAGGACTCCTTGGGTTTCCAACTGGGGAAGTGTGCAAGAGCAGCATGTGCCAACAGCAACTCTTCCCCAAGTGTGCCACTCAACTCCAGGCAAGCTGGCACCCATGGGCTTCTCCTGCCAGCTGCTGTAACTGAACTACTGCATCACTGCTCTTCTATGAGTGGATCTCATTCCTTTTTGAGTCTCATCTACTCTACCCTATAGTGTTCCAAAAATGCAGTGGAAAAACACCAAAAAAAGCACTTTTGTCTATTTATTCGGACTCTCTAACCACTTCATTAAGTGCCCAATAATCCTCCCAAGTCCAGTTTTTCCACATGATAGATGAATCTGTGGGCTTCTGTCAGATCAAATTTGACTGTCTTTTTTCACTAAGCTGAAGAATCTCCCCGTTTCATTCTGGGGCTGGTCAGCCTTTCTGCTCATCCCCATAGGTACTGCTGCTTCCATAAGCACTGCAGCCAGCTCTTCACTTGATAGAAGCTGATGCCACAGCACCCGAGCTCAAGCCTTGCTCCCAGTCCATGACTGATATTGTTGAAAATATTCTCACTTTCTTTGCTTTCAGTTCTGCAGACAGTAAGTGAGGACAGTCACTTTGTGATCTCCTCCATCACAGCATGAGTGACCTGAACACAAGAATTTCAGAACAACCGCACCAGACTAACTTCCAAATACTTACTAGCCTGGCAGCCCAGGAGAAAGCAGTATGGATTAAGTATCCAGGAATGCTCTGAGCCAAGGACAACACCACTTTGATGCAGCTACTTCTGTGTCAACCAGCAGCCATAAGACACAGGTCCTGGGCCCCTGTCCAAGCTGTGACTCAGATCTGAAGTGCTGCAACGACAGTGCTCTCCTGTGGATGCACTGTCAGTGCATCAGTGCCAGTAATTTGATGATGGAGAGTGAAATGAGCGTGGGCAGAGCACTGTCCCTGCACCCAATCCAAATATGTAATGGTAAATATAGCAAATCTGCTTTCCAGGTGCTGTGGGACATTCAGTACTTATCAGCTGTCAAAAAAGCCCCACATAACTGATTAAAATTACTTGTTTGACCTTTAAAGTGTACTTGAAAATCTATAAATGAGACCCATCAGTAGTACTTATCCAGTTGAATATTAACAGAATTTTGAATCTCCAGAAAAGGTTTCCAAAGAGATTAAATACTCAATACAATTGTGTGACATGCACTACATAGATTGGAGATCTTCCAAGGACTTCGGAAGATCATTTTAGATCCTCAATATAGAGCATTTTGTTTAATGTCGGGAGTAATGTTTATGGTACAGAGGGCAATACTTGCTCTTTCTCTGTCCTGAGATTGCTGACCATCACCTGAATAACAAGAAAATGTTTGCTGCAGGTGGAAGTAAATATATTTATTATACATCGTCCTCCATGTGGTTTAGCTCCAGAAAGTGCACTGAGTTCTTTGGGGATGAAAGGGAAGATCTGCTGTTACCACCAGTGAGTGTTCAGTTCATCCCTCACTCTTCCTTGTTTGGCAGTACAGATGCTGTCCCAGGGATGAAGTTCCTCCTGTCACTGTTGTGCAGCCCTCACTTCCCCCTCACCTGGAAATGGTTGTGAGATTTGCTGGGACCCTGCTGGCACACCAAGCTCACAAATTGTTTCAGCTCCCATAACTGCACTGGGAAGAGGAAGGAGAAGGAATAAATAACTTGCCATTTCCCTCCAGTGACTTGTAACTAGAAGAGCTCAGACTTCTCCATGAACCAGGATAGCTGTGCTGGCTTGGCCCTGAACTCTTTTTGGGAATTGTATATATTTAATATGTCAAGCCTTCTACCCCGAGTTTGTCTGGGGAAAACTTTTAACAGTTTAAAGGCACTCTGACTGTAGTGTATTTGCCCATAATGCGGTGAATAGAATTATTAAAAATTATTAAAAACCTCGCCTTTTGCATCTTAAAGCTCTAAGGTACCCAAGAACACATTATTTCTTCTTACTGTCAGATTTTGCATTGCTAAGACAGAATGCATAAGACACTAGAGAGATGTGGGAAAGTCTTGACTTCTTTGAGAAGAAACAACAGGTATGAGGACACCGATGGAAAGGTGAGCAAGATGAAGATGCTTATCTATGAGGACAAGCACTTGTGTCTGCCTACAGAACCTCTGCACCACTGTCCTGGAGCCTTCTTTCTCTGATAGTCTAAACATCCATTTTCAGCTGAAACTTCTCCACAGCTGAGCTACACTTGGGTCCTCCAGCTCAAGTTCTCATTAGTTTTCACCATCCAGCTGAAGGCAACGAGAGCATCCAGGAGATCTTTGGATCCTGGAGACTACAGCAGAGTCTCCTCAGTTTCAGTCTCGTTTGATAAGAAAAGCTACTTCCCCTGTAACAGCTTTTCCGAATCCCCTGATGCCAGCTGAATGGGGGCTGGATCACAGGGAATGAGAACTGACTGCACCATTGCAGATGTGCCCCCCTGTGCCATGTACTCCCCTCTCCCATGGGAATACACTGCCAGACAGACGCAATGGCCAGGCTGCACTGCCAGCCCACTCCCAAGTCAAGGGAGTGACTTGCAATTATTCTCCAGCCCGCAAAGGCACTGGAGCCTTTGATCTCCTCCATTGCTCCCAACTGCCAGCCTCCCAGATTTTGCCAGCATTTCCTGCTCCTGTTCCCTAATCATGCTACCACAACACTGATACCCACAGTACAACTGCAAACTGAGCTGCCTGCAGAGGAAGGGCATATGGAGCCAGTGCCCCACTGTATGACCCCTTCCTTTCATCCCACTTTCTTATTGCATGTCCTCTGCTAATCCTGGCAGATTCTGGAGAAGAACTTGAGGCAAAGGTTTTACTTTGTGTCACCAGGAATGAACAAACCCTGTTTTCAGGTTTCACTTAGAAACATATTTTTCCTAAAGATGATGGAACTTGGTAAGTTATAGAGATGAGGGAACATAAAGTGCTGCATCGCTTTCAGCAAGAAGACAAGGGGGAAAGGAAAAATAGCACTGGGTTATTACTATTTGAAACTCTGAATCAAAATAGATATTTTGAGGCAAAATCAAAATAAAAAAGCAAATTGAAAATTTCCTATCCAAAACAGAAAACTGTAATAACACCATGTTGACTGGGGGATTTTGTCCTGGGCAGGTTTCATGCAGTAGATGCTCTTACCTCTGACTGCCATTTCCCAAAGAGATCCTGAACTATTTGTCATTCATTTAGTATTGTGGTTGTTATCTAAAGTAGGACAGTTGTGCTATCTCCACCTGATGAGAAAGCCATACACTTTTGCATTTCAAATCAAACACATTCTTTGAAGAATCAAAGTATGCATTACCTAACTTACTTTTCAGAAAAAACTCTCTCATTTACACTTGGTCCTCATTTAGTCTTTCTTCTGCTGGAAAATCTCTGGAGTTAGCATGGCATATCTCTGTGTCACATGTGTTCCCTTTTAATAGCCAACATAAATGTTTTCATCTCTGGACTCTACAGCTTGAGTCTCACTTATGAAAGCCAAGCAGTGCCTCTCTGCTTTACTCATCACGCAACCAAAGGACTGCTGATCTTCCGCTTGTCTATAGGCAAAGCAGGGGCTCCCAGAGCCTGGCCCAATGCCATTCCCTTTGGTTTGATCCAACTGAGCTGCTGATAAACTCCATCCTGATTCCAAACACCCTTTAGCAACCTCTGTTTCCCAATATGTTTCCCTTCCCAAGGACCAGCAGTGCCACACTTGGTTCAATGGCACCTCCCGCTCGCCTCTGCGCTCCTGCAGGCTGGGCCTGAGTCAGTGTGGCTGTACCCTCCCGCCAAGGGGATGCTGTGTGACAAAGCATCTCAACGGCCCTGAAAATGGCATTTGCCATGCTTCAATGATGGCAAGCCCTGCCTGACATGAGGTTCACTTTGTGCATGACAGAGGCACAGTATTTCATTAATATGTTAAAATGCTTCAAAGAGTCAAAAATTCTTGGAATTGCTGCATGAGTCAAAACTTTAAGAAGCTTATATTAAAATATGAATCACTGGTTTGCTTCAAGGGAGGAAAAAATCCTTGTTTTCAGCAGAAAGTTAATTGGGTGTCCTGAAAATCAGTAATTAAAAACACCATTAGAAGACAATAATCATCTGCAGTGCTAGTTTCCGTCTGAACATAAAAGGCTTTAAAAGGACAGAATAAGAGATAAAAGTTCGGCATCAGCATTTGCCTCAAGACCCAATGCACCCGGGGGCTGGCCCAGCATCCCTTATGGGGGAAACGAGAGCTAGAAAAGATATTTTTGTTGCTGTGAATAAAAGTTGGATTTCTGAATTTATATGCCTGCACCATTTAAAATTAACCTATTCACAGACAAACTTGAAATGCCATCCTGAGGGACAGCACCACCGCTATCATCCCCCATGCACATGTCAGAGAGAAGTGCCACCACCCTGGGCAGAAAATGCAGCCACTCTTTGCTGAGTAACAACACAAGGCTGGAAGCAAAGAATATGGTTTCCAAATTAAACAGCAGGAGTAATTTCTGCCAACAGGATGTAATTACTCCTCTTGTAAAAGAGCTGTGGAACACTAAATGGTTTCAAGCACTAATGCATATGGAAACAGAGTGTTCCACAAATACCCAGCCAAGTGCTAGAGCACCACTGGCTTGGGGAGCAGTAAAGGGCCGAGAACACATCCTGGACTGCCTAAGACTTCAAGGGCCTGCTTCCAAATGCTGCTCTGGTGGGACTGCTGAAGTTTCTGTAACAGGTATGGTCACTGCCCAGGGTGAAATTTCTTGTCTCTCACAGCACCTGTAGTTTAAGCAGCTGACTGTGTCACAGCACTAGGTATAGATTTATCACCATCAAATCTCTATGCCAGGTCTGTGACTATTTCATTGATAATTTATCTGACTTGACTGCTATCTTCCCAAATATCTCTTTATAAGCAAGAAGGATCTCAGACTATGTAAAATATTTCAAGGTAATTCTATAGGATATATGGAATCTCAAAGTTGATGTGCTACTGATGCTAATTTTCTTAAGGCCTGACCAAAAATCATTTGCAGATAAGAAATAAATAACTGCATCTAAATGCAGACATGTTAAAATTATGGCCAGAACATTCCCAGCATCTGAAAGCTCCTTCATAGAAAGTGTATTTGTTGAGTGAAGGATGTTAGGTCTTAAATACCCTATGGCAACTCAACTCTTACATTTATATGCAAAAATTCATAGCCATACTCAGGAAATCACACAAGCAGAGTTCTCCACACAAAGCAGCTCTCCTGGTACAAGTTTTTTACTATCTTTACTACTGCAAAATGGAGCTTGGGAGGAAACAAATGTCCCAGCATCTCCTCTTTCACTTCCACTGAAAACATGAAGTTTTCAAAACACATCCATATACGTAAGACCTCCTGCAACAAAACCAGCTCCACTCACACCTCTCACAGAGTATCATGCATTTCCCACAGAAATTTTTTGGTGGGATTTGTTAAAACTAAGAACAAGACTTATCACAGGAGAAAATTGTCCCTAACCAAGAAGAAAAGACAAAGTTTTTTTGCACATCCCTGCCTCAACATCAGGAGAAAAACATGCTTACAACTCATCTGAGGAACTGCTCTGAAGATCCACAGGCTGTAATCAAGACAGCAGAGGTTTATTTTGAACAATCCCTTAGGGGAATGGGCATGAATCCTCCATGTTATCGATGACCTGTCAGTGTGGGATTCTCTCATCCTCACACTGACTAAAGAGAAAGCAAATGAGTCTGGTTGGTGACTATTTAATGATATAAAATTTATTTTTTAAACATGCAAAGATTCTTTTTGAGCAAAACTCAGCATGATGAAGTATGAAACATTGTCTTCCCGACCTTTCAGAAATCTAAAAAATCTGACATTTGGTTCTTTGGTCAGTTACGCTATTGACAAATTCATTTTCTTTCAACACACATGCGCACAAAAAACTTCACTAACCATATTTCTATTACCATCATCCTTCAGATCTTTTAGCATGATTTACAGAGGGGGAAAAATGAAAGAAAAACAAAAACTGGCAGTACATTATGCAGCTTTGGGCAAAGAAGATGATGGATTCTCCCAAAGTAATTTCCTGCAAAGCGAGATTTGATATAAGGATCTTGATTAAGTATGTCAGTGCTGGGAAGGTACCCAGACATGTGAGACTATCATTTACAACCAATGCAGCCAAGGCAGAGGCCACTACTGGGTTTTAGAAATGAAGAGCATTAGTACAAGGGAACAGAAAGAAAGGATTTTTCAGAAGAGTTGGAGACGGCAATATTTGATTTAACTTACAATACGCTACTACCTCCTAGGATGCTCCCAGTTAGACCTATTTCTGCATACCACATTTGGCAAATGATGCCACACTTGGTCTTGTCCTTCTCTAACTCTCTTGGCAAAAGCAACAAAGACTTCCTAGCACTAAAAGGCCACACTGTGGTTTTGTTTTCAAACATCACTTCTAGGAAAAAAGAGAGGGTAAAAAAAACCTCTGTGAAATACTCTGTATCCAAGGACAAAGCAGAATGGTTCCATGTGAGTCATTTTCAGTCTTTTCTGGCTTGGCATTTGTGGTATGAACTCAGAAAAGTCATTACCAGTAATTCTGTCATTTCAAGTGTTTGCAACACATGAGAAAAAGTGCTACTAAAATGAAAATCCCATCCTAACCACTTCAGTAACACTTACAGATCAATTTCCTACAACTTCAATCTAAATCCATCTCACTATATTTAAAAAATATTTTTGGATGCTCTAAGTAAACCAAGACATTCAACCTGTGACTTGAGAAAGAGATTTTCAAACAAAAATGTTGCAAGAAGCCAGCCATGATTTTCCATTTCCTCACTTGAAGGATTGCTTGTTGGATTAACCCAAAGTGAGCCTGCAGTCCAGCCATATCTTTTCTCCCATCTTTAAAACAGCCAAGCAAAAACAAAGAAAAGAAAAGGTATCACACGTGCAGCCACAATGCAGGAAAGTTTTATGCGGTCTAAATTAATTCCTTTGCTCCTACTGATATATAGAAACTGCTTCCCTGAGCTCTGATGAAGAATCTACCTCTGAGCTTCATTTTTATTTGCTATATTTAATGACTGCTGTTATAAACCAGTCTAAATGGGGAAGCTAAAACCAGAAAGAAAATACAAGATTTGGGTCTTTCAAGCACCAGTTTAGGTTTATAAGCAACAAAGCAGGCAGTATGCTGTGATGGTCTGGATAGTCCCAGCAACACAAAGTCTCCCTTCCCTCTCCCTTCCCAGCAGGACTATCTGACAGTATCATGGAAAATACATGCTTTTAAAGTCTCCAATAATCAAATTATCAAACAAAACTAAAGGTCAGGATTTCTGTGGGCACATGTACAAATGTGACTCACAAGGGATTTCAAAGCAGCTTTTCCCATACATGCAAACCCTCTCCGATGCCATCATTCTTGGTGTCTTGCACTGTGTGAAGTTGCACAATAATAATTTTGCTGTTAGAAAACACGTTAAAGTTCCCCCTTGACACAGGCACACCTATTGACACAAACGCTGGAGGCCCTGGTTGTGAAATCCCCGCACCTCTGTCAAATCGACCTGAAATCGGGCTCCGGAGCCGCCGAGGGCGTGGAGACAGCGCACACAGAGGGAGTGTTTGCACAAGCCTTGTTTCCATAGGAAACCAGGGCAAACACACCCCCTTTTACAGAAAGGCACTTTCCCATGGCGGCGGCCGGCAAGGCCTGCAGCTCCGGCCGCTGCCCACTAGAGGCCGTGAAGCCCTTACGCCTGCCCTGGCCTGGCTCGCACAGGCCCGCGAAGAGGGGATGAGGAATGGGACACACCAAAAATGAGACATATTTTCTTCTGACATTAAAATCTTAACACTTCCTCAGAGCGGCGAGGCACCTCAGCCTGGCAGGCCAGTGGGAGCAGCAGGACCTGCTGTGGGTGGCCAGCTCTGCTCACCAACAACTGGAAACCTGAGGCGGAGATGGATGAGGAGGGGGATCAGAAAAATGAGAAGCTACAGCTGGCTGGAGGGAAGCTACTCCTCTGTGATGAGCCCAAAGTAAACAATGAGCGGCCAAATTTAATGGGTCACTTTTAAAATTAATTGTGCTTTTTGAACATCACTCACTGGAGCCTGGCAAGCTGCAGCAGTCAACAGAAAGGATGCCAAGTATGAGGGGGATTTAATGAGCAGCATTTGCTGGAGAACTGCAGCAACAAACACATGTGCACAGAAAAACACCGTGGAAGCTGGCTGGTGGGGAAGAAATCTGAGAGTATTTCTCAGTACTGAGAAATATAACAAAAAGAAGCAGCGCTCAATTTCTCCAGTTTAACTCCAAGCGGGGCTTTGCTGGTTATTCAGAGACTATACCCTACCCCTGTGTGAGGGACACAGGGAAACAGATGAAAATTAGGAGAGGAGACCTGCCCAGAGCTGTGCTCTAAGGCAGTACATCAAACCTGGGCTTCCACAGGAGGCACAGGAGCATGGTCATTACAGAGCCTAAGGCTGGAAATCACATCTAAATGTCTTCTTGCAAGCTTGTGACAGGCTATCTAGAAAACTACAAAGGGTCAATGTAGATCAGATTATTCATCACAGCTATCGACTGCCCTGCTTTTTGCAATGTTGAATTTCATCTGTGCCATGCATACACCTAGCTTAATTATGTCTCATTTTAAGTTCCTTTATGTTCTGCTATCTGGATTAGTTACATGCTTTTGTGTCTTCTGCAACCTCTGTCATGTTCCGCACTTGTGCTACAGATCATTAAACAACATAAATGTCACACAATTTCTAAAATGACATTTCAGGGCAGCCCAATAAAAACCAATGACCTCAGTAAAAATGTATATATTTATTTGTCTTGTATTGCTTTCAAGTACTTGGCAACCTTGTGGTGAAACATTCTATTAAGACTGGGGAATGTGGGTTTAAATACCTTCTGGTTGGTGGTCAGACATCTCAAAAGCATTAAGGTATGATGCAAAATGTGAGTGCCACTGCGTCCTTGGATGGCCATCTTACAGGAAACTAGTGATCAGGTAGTTTGTGTTCAAGGGTACAATTCAGGCAGTTCAGTGTGGAAGAAGAGGATTTTGGCTTTTGCATTTCATAAGGATATTTAGTGGTAGCTGTTGGTAAGTACCTCAGTGCAGCAGACTGAGGGTTGATGCCCCCTGCCCCGGTGGGGGCTGACAGCCCTCCCAGCACGGCGTGATGGGGATCCTTGGGCTGTGGCACTTGGCTTATCCTAATGCAGCATGCAGGGATGCCACAGTAGAGCTCATGCTGTGACAGCAGCTCCAGAGCAGGAGGAGACCAACACACACTTTGTGAAGCACAGCCTGCACACCAAACCAGTGTGCTGGGAGCAGTGTGCAAAACACTGTCTGGGGCTCTTGCTGGGACTGGTCCTTTCAAAGGAGGGTAAATAAATTTAAGACAGATTTGTCTGCATTCATGAAGACAACTTTTTTTTTGTTGTTGTTGTTACGAAAACAGAAGTCTGGTAGTTTGCTGGCAAAAGAAAAATGTGGGAAGTGGCATGAGTGTTCTTCCACTTTATGAAGGCAACTATGAGGGAGGGATGTGGAAGCACATCTCCACCTCCCACTTCGAGCCCCAGCTCCACTGGGCAGCTTGCAGTCCCTCTGGCCAGCACTCAAGGAAAAGCTGGGTCCTTATCTCTAACGTGTTCCAGTTAGGCAGCCCTGAGAGCAACCCCAGGTGTTCATACAGTCTCTAATCCCATTAAGGTTCTTTTAAAGCAAGTGGTTTGGTTGGGTTTTTCTTCTGGTGTCACAGAATTTACACTTAATGGGTTTGCAGGTATTAGGCAGTTGGAAAAGTTATTTGCACTTTGCGGTTTGCTGCCAGAAGTGTAGCAAGAGACAAGCATTGAGGTCCTTGTGAATCCCACAGCTGCTGTGACTTTTCCATGTGAGGAAGGAACAGTTGCCGGAGGCATTTCAGAGAAATGCAAGAACACAGGAACAGTTCATTAATACTGGAAGTGAATTTGCAATTACTGAGAGCAGATGGCCAGCTCACACAGTGAATGAACCTTAAACCATCTAGACTTACAAGACTACAGCAAACACTGAAACACTACCAAATTCACAAAAAAAAAAAAAAAAAAAAAGAAAAAAGAAAAAAAAAAAAAGTAAAATTCCTACATGCTCACAGTCAGAAGTCAGCTCAGATTTGGATCCTATATACAGTGGCTTAAGTCCAGCTAAAGCTGTCAATATTAAACTGAATCAGTGGATTTACCACAGAGTTCATGTCCCTTCTTTTTACTTGCATAAAAAACCTCTCAGAACCATACAAGATAAGCAAAAATAACAAGAACCTTAATAAAATAATGGTATCAGCATCTCATTAATAAAGCTAGGAATCTAGCTAATCCTCCCCTGTACAACTGCAACTCAGCTGTATCAGAGATGTGTTAGCAGCATTAATAAGAATGGAAATCAAAGCTGAAGTTACATGACTAAGTTTTTTGTTACTTAATAGCCCACTAACAAAAACCACCATGCACACACTGCTTTAACAAACGTATCTGTGATACACTCCAGAGCTGTTGAATTCTTTCCATACAAATGCTGTTTGCAAAGGCTCTGTGTAGGAGCTTAAGAGAGATGTGTATCTTGAAAGCACTCCTCAGCACAGCTCATGGACAAATTAGAATTATTATTGCTATAGGCATGTAACAGTACATATATGCAAAAGGAAGGACTTCCTTAGCACCACATGCATTTACCCCTGCCAGATCTTCATTTGGCTTGGCAAACAAGACTATAATTACTGGGGGGAAGAGGGAGGCTATAAGCAAGAGCTCTCTTTCATGGTCCTTCCTGCACATGTCCAGGGAGTGAAATGCAATGGCTCCACCAGCTCTGAGACGGCCATGCAGTCATCCTTCAAAATCTTTTTCCCTGTGCCATGGAGTTTGAGCTATGTGCCTCTGGACAGCAAACAGTGAAGGCTCCCTAAGGTTAAGATGACCTGTAGCTTACAGGTCTTTGCAAACGGCTGCACGAGAGCTCCAGTGCTGTGTGGATGTCAAGGCAGCTGGCGGGGAGAGTTGACACGTCAGAATTGCCAAAGCCTTGTGCAAGAAGGTAACTGCAATTGGACTGCACTCTGAAGGCCAGCCTAAAGGCTGCAACAGCAACAAAGGACATAGGCAAGGTATGTGATTTAAAAAAGAATGGTACTTGGATTTTCAGATGAGGAAGGGATGTTGGCTTGGTGGCACCTGTGATCAGTGCAACTTGCTGAGCAAGGAACAGCAAAAACTTAGAGACAAATCCCTCCAATCAAGATAACTGCTAACAAGGCATCCAAAGATTTTTCATTGGTTACCCTTATAGAGTTAAGGGTGTATGAATTTCTACTCAAACACAGGATAGAATTTAAGTTTTCAGGGATGTAGTTGTGGCAAAAAGCTCAGGTTTATTTCACACAATCAACTTAATTCTTTTCTTAAGCCAGAAATCTGCATAGCAGGTCAGTTTGTTTGTAGATCAGATTGTTTGGGATATAATTCAGCAATTTCCTTGTCTGGCTTCAGGGCACAATGTACAAAAATATGTCAATGCATGTGATGAGCTTATACTACCAAAAGGCTACCCCCATACCTACAGCAACAGAAAGTGTAAAGTGTTGTAGCTACTTTCAGATTCCTTCCCTTTAAACTTCCTTTTTTACAAAAAGTAGAAAGCACAGGATACTTGAAGAGTTCTGCAGTGCCAGCTATTACATTGTAAAGACATTGGTATGTTGATTCAATACTTTAGAACTGCTTTAAAGTTTTCCAAAACTTTAGGAAAACAAAGTTTTTATCAGACGTTATTTTGACAGAAGGTGGTTTCCATATGCATCTATTTAGTATGCTGAAATATAGCTTAAAAAACCTGTTGACTATAAAAAGCTATTTTTAGCAATATCTTAATTACCCTGGTTATTCTTTGAAACATTTTGCATTTCCCTGAAATTGTGTGATCCCAGAACTATTTTAAGCAGCCTATGCCATTGTATATGCCATAGCAATTCCAGTTAGCCTCTGGGTCCAGTTCTGCATCTGGCTTTGGCCATTAAAAATTAAATTGAAATTCTTTTCCTCCAACAAATATTTATCCCATTGTAGACTGATCAAGTATATGGTAGCACTTGTAAACTGTTGTGATGACACAATACTTGGACCTCTCTCCATTAGGAAAGACAGATCTGGAGCAGACACTGGCTTACGTACTCAAGGATTTCAGATTTCCAGACACATTTCTAATTTTGTACAAATCGTTTTTTTCCTTTCTAAATCTGACATTGCTTTTCATTAAGGGCTGGGATTTGGAAAAAAAAAAAAAACAACCAAAAACAACAGAAAATCCCATGGGATTGAAAACAACAGATGTTGTCTGTTTTAAGCTTCCTTTATTCCAAATCACTGAATTTCGTGCTTTTAAGATTTTCCTGCCTCTCTTTTTAGAGGCACATGATTTTCTCTTTAAATGGATTTTCAAGAGGCTGACTCTGACTGGAATGTATGTGAAAGAGATTTTCCATGTGAAATGCATGGGTTTTTTTTCATTGAAGTTACTAAAAATATACTAAAAATATGATAGAAGCACTACCAGGGCATTATCACTGTGTGTCCATACTGTGAGCAATAAACCCCACAGGATACCATCCCAACAAAAAGGAGGCACATGCTGCTCGCTTCCCACCCAAAACCCCTTGTGCTTCCTGCTGCTCTATTTCAACACTGCTGAACCACCAGCTTCAAAATCCAAAATAGTACCCCAGGACAGCCACAAAGGGATTTTAAAGCTTCCCTTAGAATCAGTTTTGTTCCCCATAGTCAGCAACTTTCCTGCATTTGCCTGCCCTCCATCCAGCTGAAGAGCCCCTGCCCTTAGGAGGTAAAACTCATTCCTTCTTCACGTGAGTGACTGCATCCTTTGAAAAGATGATGTGATCATGAAGTCATTGATTCCAAAACGGTCAGGGTGAAGAAATAGCTGTCTAATGCTGTGGAAAGAAATGCTGTGTAATTTGATCCCTAAGGATATGGCAGGGAAATAATAAACAGGCAAGGATGTTTGGGAGAGATTTGACATAATTTTTTTAAAAAATTGATAAGTTTCAAGAAACAGCTATAGGAATTGTTTACATACTGGATTAAGCAATAGCACAGTGAGGAGCAGTAATTTTGCCTATGTAAAAAACTCCAACTTGATAAATAGAACTATTTATCAGAATGTAGTGATATCTGACAGTGAAAATCTCTTCATTACAGAAAGAAAGCAGAAGAAAAATGTCTGAAATGTGAGGACAGGCAAATTCAAATTAGAAGTTAAGCATATGATTTTCATACATTATATATTTTAAAAATTTTGTCTCCTAGTCAATACAGGGTGAGTTTCTGGGAAGGATATTGAAGCCAAACAACCAAATTCTGTTTTCATCACATTAGATAGACAGGAGGCCAGGCTAAATGAACTAATGGGTTTAAGCTTTACAAGGTCAAACCTTTCTATTAAGTGTCAGAAACTCTATGTTTACAGTGATTTTATCCATGGTCATTAATAAAAATAATTGGAAGTGACTACCCCTTTGATTTAATCAGATTTGCATTGGTACAAGTTCATGGAATTGCAGATGGAAGAAATATTAAATCTCACCCCTTCACAGATGGCAAGATTTTAGCAATGCCTTCACAAAGCCTCAACTGATATTTTATGCCTTACCTTCCTCTTGTATTCCAGCTTTTTTGGAACAGTTTGTGCATTACAGAAGCAATACAAGTTAAACTGTAATACAGTTTTGTTTGCCAAGCTTGAGTGGATGGAAACATCCATCCTTTCAGAATTAGTGTGCCATTAATGTTCTTTTATAAATAAAAATCTATTTTCAAGTTAGAAAATAGGAAAAAAAAGAGATGGATTTTCTGGTCTTTAGTAAGGCCATCTCTGCTTCTACCTTCTGTAAGCTTTTGTTGGTCCTGAGGCTCTCAGATACTGACTTATCCTGTTCCATTTCCTTTGGCATTGTTGACCTGCTGGGAAAATTATGTGTCTGCGCTACTTCTGACATGCAGAAGACACAGAAATTCAGTTGCACTTCCTGTAGGATCAAAGGTGATTTTTCTAAATTTTCTTCCAAAATAAAGTTCTAACATATTCACCTCTCAGAAATACCAGAAAAAGAATGCTTGGCTCTGGCCTTTGCTAATGCCTCTTGATTTTCCAACTGAAGGAAGGGCATGCAACAATACAGTCTTTGATATGAAATCAAGACCCAGGTCACTGACAACAGCTACACCAGGAGCAGCCAGCACCTGTCATGAGCTCCAAGCTTGGCAGTTCTGAGGGGTTTTGAGGTCACTTATCTTGAGTTCATGAACTCAGAAGACCCTCATATGAACAGAAGCGCCCTGAGCTGCACGTAAGAAAGCCTTTGCCATGATTTCCAAGATCATGAATAGGGAATAGGGAATTTGGAAACTCGGCTCTGTGCAGCTCAAGGGACTTTGGCAGCTCTGGCTTCCTCAGGAGTTCACCAGCTGAGATATTGAACGACACATTGGTTCACCAGAACACTGTCAAATATGGCAAGATTTCACCAAAAGTTTCATGTCCATCACATGTCCCAGCCACAAAAGGCCTGAGAGAGTTTAAGTGAGAGACTGAAATACCAGTGTGCCCAGCAGTACTCTGGTGTGTGTGTTCGGACTGAGCTGGGGCAGCTGAGTTGGCTGAAGTGTTGAGCAGCAAAGCAGAGGGCAAAAAGACTTTAAACTCACTTTGAGCACGTGTACCTAGATTAGACAGAAGGGGGAAAGTCCCATTCAGAGATACGGGATATGCCAGCATAGTACTGGCAATGGAACCACAGCAGCTGGGGGGTCAGGAGAGAGGAGTACACAGAATTACACTGGATAACTACTGATAAGGGACTTAGCTAATATGCACATTTCTGATTTTCACTAATGACTGAGGAAACCCTCAAATACATGGCAGTTCAGCCAGTGGCTGTTGTCTCGTTACTCAGAAATTGCCTATGAAATGAACTGAAATTTGAAAAATTGTATAAAACCAAAACTATTGAAGTTCAGCACTTGTTAACACATTCAGTCCTGATGTTCCTTAGAAAAGATGTGTGGGCTTTGACATGTTCTTTCTTTCCAGCATTTTCCCCTCATCTATATAACATTGTCACAGCTTGAAATTTTATTGACAGCTCTGATCTGTGAATTGCAGACTTGCTGTAGTTCTAAGGTTCATGGTTCACCTCTTGGTCTCGACTGTTTTTGTCCTGCAGATTATGGAAGAGCTTTGGAAACAGCATATGCTGATAGTGATGGTGATTCTCCACAGCAGCTTCCCAGAAAACTGTGTGAAAACTATATTTTACCTCACAAGTCATGTGGACAAAGCATGTCCTATAAATTTCCATAATTAAACTTTATAAGAAGTATGTGAAAGTTTCATAAACAGTAAAGGAAAAGCACAGTTGTAAACCAGCAAACAAAAAAGTGTCAGCTTTAACACACTCATCTGGGGAAGTCAGCTACTTTGAGGAGACACATAATGGTTACACGTTTTCAAGAAGCAGCAGCAAGTTGTATACTTCCAGCCTGTTCCTGGGAAAACCCTGATGAGTGCAAAGAGAACAACTGTGAAACACTAAACATGCTGCTAATGTGCGAAGCCCTGTGTTCTGGGGAGAGAAGAGCATTCAGAAATAATTGAATCATCAAGGGCTGTGCTCAATGCATACCCTAAGGTGATTATGTTCAGAATAGAAGCTTTCAGAATGTCATTTAGTAAATGAAAACAGAGTTGGATACCAGTAATAAACCAGTGCCCTCAAGCTACTCATTTTTTAGAGTGACTTAATTGAAACTTACAAATCACTGACTGCCAGATGTCTGGGAAAGGGGGCAGCACTGAGACCAGAACCAGAGACATTGAGATCCAGCAACAAATTGTGATTTTGCCTCCAGTAAAGAACAGTTTATGGCTATAATTTTCTTCCTCTGGTGATAAAAATGAGTCTGTCGTGCTCTGAGTGCTCAACTGTACTCCCAGCGTAGGTACAGAGCTGGGTACCGACTTGTTTTCAACTTTCTAATTGCTGATGAACCCATTACAATTAAACCAAGCACAAAGTTTTGTTTTCTCTTTCTTATTGTAACAAGGCTTTTAAAAACTGCAGTAGCTCCTTAATCACATTTCAATTACCTAATTTGTAAGAAGCACAATTCTATTATCTTTAAAAATCAAGCATATATTTATATCTCATACTATTGTGATTCAAATTATATACAACCATTACATTTGGGATTTCTGCCTTTTTATGTACATTTAGCACTTTCTTATTATAAAAATGAAATAAAACTTAAGAAAGATTTCCAAGGTTTTCCAATTAGTACTACTTCTTGCAGAGAGATGTCCCTAACAGAGTTGTTCTGTTAAACTGTACACCACAAGAACTAAATTGTCTTTGAAAATGTAGCACTGTAGTTTTCCAAAGCTGAAGCCTAAGAAGAAATAGCAGTTCTTTGGATGTAATAAATCTTCAGTGATGAGTAAAACATGAAGGAAGCCTCGCTCTTCTTGAAAGCAGGCGACACTCCCTGCCTTCCCCTTGTTTCTAAAAACGTACTACAAGGCAGTACTCCCAGCCTGTCATTTTTCACACAAATGGCTCATCAGAGTGCTTGAGAATGATTTGGACATGGGTCTGAACATGAGGTTGGGCACTGACATTACTTGCTCAAACCTGAATTAAATCATTCTGGGAGGGGAAAAGGCGTCAGAGAAGATCCTCACACTCCAAAGTCAAAGCACCACTCCCAGCCTGCCCCTGCAGCCCTTCCTACCAGGCGTTGCTTCACTCAGGAGTTTTGGCTGTGAGACTTCTACAAACCTGAGTCTCCAGCCAATGCCCCTGACTTATGTCCTGCCTGTTCTCAGCCCATTTTTCCCTTGCTGAAGGCTGGCATATCACACAACTGTAGCTAACAGAGGATTTTGCAGCCTGCCTCTCCCATGCAAGAGAGCTTCATCACTTTCTGCAGAAGATTAGTTTAGTGTTAGTTGCTTTGAAGATAATTGCTCCACAACAAATTCAGTTCTTAACCCTCATTTACATTTCCTAGAAGTTCTGTCAAGGTAGTGCCTTTGGGGCTGATGGTTTCTGGGCTTAATCTCAGTCCAAAGGTGATTTTCATACATGTAAATGTAAATTCAAACACTTAAATATTTCTCAAACCAGACACATGTGACATGATTTTCTGCAGGACCTCTATACAAAAAAATCTGTAATTGCTCAGTATTAGGAAAATATTTCCCAGTTCTTACTGAGCTCTAAGGAATACTCCAAGTTAGAAGAAAATCCTATTTCAGACATGAAGAAATGAAGTAAGAAATAAAAGTACTGCAGAACAGCATTGAGCTGCCTGATTTTCTCACTGGGTTAGTGTGGGAAACTAGAGTGACACGGTGTATCCAAAACAAGTACTTAATTTACAGTCTGAGATGCTCAGTTCTGTCCCCAGCCTCTCCGAAGGAACTGTGACAGCCTCTGGCTCTGCTCAGCACCCCTAAGTAGTTACATCTGCCCCAGCACATGGATGGCCTGAGCAACACCTGGATCCTGGGGCCAACAAGCCCCATAAAGGTTCTTAATCACCACACACTGTCAGAAAATATTAATTACCCAGGTTTTTAATAATTCAGACTCCTGGACGTGTCAGCACCACAAACATCCATGTCCATCCAGATTTTATATATATACATATATATATTATTCACTTTCACTAAAAGGTGGGAACAGGTAAGATCTGGGTTTATTCATTGCACATCAAAGCCCTGCCTGTGTGGTGTGCTATCATCTGCTCAGGAGAAAGAGCCTTAACTTAATTATGGCGACTGGTGTGGAGAAATTAATCATCACTGAACACTGAAAAATAGAAATCAATACTTTTGTGTCTTTGCAAAATGGTCTACTGCTATATAGATATTCATGGCTATATTTCTCTCATTGTGTGAATATTAATGAGGTAGCAAAGACTCTCTCTCTATATATATATCAAAGCCTTGGAAAAAAGGCTACTGCTAATGCAGGTCCTCAGCAGAAACATGTCTTAGCTACCAGCTGACTGATTTGTGGGATGCTAAGTAGCAGCTCCAGTATAATACAATCCTTCATTTCCTACTCTGAAACTTGTTTACTTCTGTTGCCATTTATTAAAGTACAGTCCAGCTATAATTAAAAAGGACAGGACAACAATAACCTTTAGTTACCAAGTACCTCCTTGCTGTGATAAGGGAGATGCTTAAAGAAGAGCTCAGACAGTTGACAGGCAAGTACAAATGGGGCTAAATTCACTTTGATGAGCTGTGTGATGGCTTCTTCCACAAATGAGACACAACAGAGAGGCAGGTCATTAGAAATCACCCTGCAATGGGATGACTGGCACTACAGCTTTTGCAATCCTATTAAGCTGTTGCCACTGAATGAAAGCACCTGCTCATTGCAGGGGTAGGTAAGAGATTTTGTTTATACCTGGTGTGGCGGGCTGCCTGTGCCTGAGACACCACGCTTAGGTAAATACGCCCAGTGCCTCTGGCCTGATTCAGCCTGGGTGGTGATAAAGATCTTAAATGAATTTCCAGGCATGAAATTATTACAAAATGGATTTAATGCTGAAAGGCTGTCTTACTGTATCTCTTCCACTGTGTTGTATCATAATTTAATAAATCAGAAAGCATAGAGATGACAAACAGGTAAGCAGCCCAAAGGTCTGTATTGCAGTGTCCCCTAATGCATAGGCCTCTAGGATCCTGACTGGGGCCCCAGTGGCAAAGAAGCCCCAGCTTGCTTCAGCCTCTGACCAGGATATTTGATCCACTTATGGGGTATTTGCTATGGTAGCCACATCCCATATGACAAGCACACGCAATGAAAATTCTGATTTTTTTGCAGCACCATACTGTTTCTCAGATATCCAGGAGTACTACCAGTGCACTTGCTGACCCGTTTTGTGGGATTATCAGGCATTCCTAGTCAGCCCTGGGTGTGGAATTTCCATATGGTCAGGAAGACTTCCCTGCTGCAGTACAGTAACATAATGAAGCAACTATGCAGTTATGACTCAAGTCCATTGCTATTTATGCCCTAAGAATATTTTATCCCTATTATAGGGAAAGTGGAGACAAATGTTACATGATAGTCTCATTTTACCATCTAATGAAATTATATACTACTTTTTTAACGTGAGAAACCTAAATTTCCCACTAGGCAATATTTTAATTTATTTTTAATTACTGAGTGTGGAAGAAATACTGTGTATGTACTCATACAGAAGCCATATGTACATATCATTTGCCTCTGGCCTTGCTATGTTTTCAATTGCTGATAGTTATATCTTTCTTAGCATGTGCTCCTCCCATCTGTTGTAACCAAATGTTGTTCCTAAGCCTATGCTCAGCTTGGAACCTACAATGACTCACTCAGTTGCTCAACATAACCTCCTTTGTTTGGGTGGAACTCTACACACTGCACAAAGATAAGGGCTAGAGCCATTACTGTAAGCTTTTTGAAGCGCTAAAGTTATTTTGTCAAATGACTATTGAAAGCCTGAAGCAATGTCACTCTGGCTGCAATGCAAATAGCACTGTTCCCTGAGCTGACACGGGCTGATTTGAGAGACTTACTCAGTGTGAGCAGATTTGAACTCGACAGGTAATTCCAGAGCTCCTGGACAGATATGACAACACAAAATGTAAATGATGGCCTTGCAGAAGAGGTCTGTGAACTGGCAAGTCAGACGTCCATGTCCATTAGGTGCAGGTTTCTGAGCAGATCCCGCTGCCACAGCTGGACAGTTCCTCTAACTGAGCAGGTGCTTTTTTGAACAAATACCACTTGGTCTCAGGCTTTCTCTCATGCTGCATTTGAAAAATAGAAGAAAGCTCCCATTTATAGGGTGAAATTCTCTTCTACCTATTTTCATAAGCCAATTTTTAATTCAAAACTTGGAGAAACTTATATGGAAGTGATGTAGTCCACAAAGACTTTTTGTAAGATTTTTTTGGTGCAATCTATGTTTAGACTGATTCCTAAGGAAATGCCGCTGACATGGCCAGGCTTTGTGTTTTTGGTCTGTCTCCCTTTCTGTGTCAGGCTCCTTATCACCTCCACCAGTAACTTTTGAACAAATTGGCTGATTTGAAAGAGAGACAGATGGCTCAAAGGTATTAAACTCTTACAAGTTTTGTGAATATAAGCAGCAGGGTAATGGAAAGAGAGCCTCTTAGTGGCTCACTAAAGAAAAGGCTTCAGCAAAAATTCAATCCTTATTAAGCCAAAGAAAATCTGCGCAAAGCTGAACCCTGACGTGCAAACTCACTACAAACAAGCCTTTGCTGGGGGTGGTGTTCAAGAACTAGTTTGTGTTATCTATTGCAAAGCAAACATCATTTTGTTTACTGTAGAAATAGCAAGCTAAATTTTTAATAAGGACACTGCTGAGGCAGTTAATATGCAATGCAATGATATTCATTAAGAAGATACCATAAGCCACAAGCCTTGTTGAACTTACACACTGCCTAACTTTGACAGTGCATCTGAGAAAAGAGCTATATCAGTACTTAGGGCTCAGATTAAAATATTTGACATTGGCACATACATGTAACCTCACACAGCAGGTTTGGCATTAAACAAATTGCACTCGGCACTTGTTGAACAGGCTCTTGGAACACTTCCCCCACCATGCACACATTGTCCTACAAAGAGCCTAGGTGGAGAAGGTCTGCACTTGAATCTGACAGGAAACTTTGATCAGGCAAATTAGGACAAGCTTTTATGCAGAGTTCCTGTCTCTACAGACTGTGTTTGATGGCAGTGTCCCTGCTGGAGGCTCCTCTTCCATTATCGCTCACTGCATGATGCTCAGCTTACAAAGGACACTGCACTTCACAATTTTCTTGCCTATTCCATACCACTTAATTATTATGAAGACACTTGGAATGTTGGTATTTTAATGCTTACCTACTTTTTAATTAAGTGTTATGACCCACAAATATACCAGTTTCTGAGAGCTTAGCTAAGAAAGAAGAGGCACAGGCCTGTATCTAGAGCTTTTAACCATATTTCAGTCTCACAGGGTCACATAAACAGTGTCAAAATAAACAACAGTGACATCACACAGCACTGCACTCTCTGCTATAGTGCAACCAAGCGGCTGCAGTGAGGAAAACTGCAGTTTCTGGGTGCATTTGAAGGCACTGAGCACACTGGCACCTTTGTAGGCACCATCATCTAGCCTTCAGTCAGACAAATGTGCTCTCCACCAACCAAAATGGTAATAGGATTTTCTTCCTCTGGTTGCTATTATCCCATGATGAAGTTTCATGCACAAAAGCAGCAGCTAACTGCAGACACAAGACACTGAGAAAAGTAATTATTCTTTTCAGAGCAAAAGGAGATTCCTTCTCCTCAAGCAGGTAAATACCAAGCTTCCTGGGCATGTCAGCACCATACACACTGTCAGCAGAACCTCAGCTACCTGCTCTTGGGGCCACCTTACATCTGCAATACTTTCTGCTGATGTGCTCCTCAAGGCAAGCAAATATTGCCACCATCAGCCCAACTCACCTAAAGTAATGCTTCTTGAGGCAAATAGCACCTTACATGCTTGCCACTAGTTCATCATACCTGGGTCTCTGTCAAATCCCCACAGTGTCACTGCTTACTGACTTCTAACACCAAGGCAGCCACTCTTTGAGCTCGTGACAGTTTAGTGATGGCACCTAACTTCTGGGCTGGGATGGTGTTCAAAACTTGCATCTGCATGGTTGCCTCTGGCTAACCTCAAGAGCCTTATACAAAACTACTCGATGCTTGTCCTAATCTCCATGAGCGTGTAATCCCCTCACTGGTGCACTCCCTCCGTGCCAGACATTCCTGTCTGCATGCAGCTGTGCCACAGGGATTGCAACAGGCAACAGCTGCTGTCCCAGCAGTCCCTCAGTGCTCATGATCTCACCATTCCTGTCTTGGGTCACAAGCCATTTTGTAATACCCCACAAATACCTCCTAGACTGGATCCACACCATGTTGCAAGGAGGGCACAACCCACTGCGGGAACAAATAATCCATCTCTGTGCACTGGCCGTGCACCTGGCCGTAGCCATAACAAAACTAAGGGAGAGTGAGCACTGCCAAAGGTCTTTCAGTTACTGTGTTACCCAGAAGCTTAGCAGGGACAGCCACAGTGCCCCACAACAGGCTGCCACATGATTTGCTGAAGGGTCTAAGGCACTAAGAACCTGTTGTGATAAACTGCCTGGAGTGCTGTCCTTGGGTGCCCACAGGGCAAAGCATGGGTCTGAGCTGGGACATTTACAGGTGGAACTGGCAATAAACCTTGCAGGAGAGAGGAAGGAATCAGGTGACTGACTGATGGACTCATTGTTGCTGGAGCGCTCCCAAAATTTTCATGGGTGAAGTCAGCAGTACAGAGTTTCTTGCATAGATGAGTTTCATCTTCTCCATGGCACATGGCAGAGTTATTTAGGGCATATTGAGCATATATTATGTGTTTGTATAACTGAATTGTGCTCTATTGCAAGTTTCTTAGAACATACACGGGGTAGACAAGAATCCTTAATTCAGTCTACCTTCAGTGAGCTTTAATTCCACATGTGCCTAAATTCTGCAGTGCCTAAATAACTAAAATTATGGGAGGCTGCACTCAAACGTGTGACATGGCAGTGTGGGGTTCCCAAGCAGCCACACTCCTATGGGTATGGTCCATTCTTGAACAAACTATAGACAAGAAACCACACTTGTCTAAAGGAAAAAGATCTGAGAACGTCTTGAATGAAGTAAATAACTGTAACACTACAAAACTAGGAACTTTTCCTGATTCCAGTCTGGTAATGTCCTTGTAGGGTCAGGCTGCTGTCAAGAATAGCATATGGCCCCCAATGGGACTTCTAGAAGGCCATGATGAGTTCCCCTCTATCACAGAAGCTCTGTTAGTGCTGCCTTGCACTCTGTCCTGCTTTCCCAGCTGCCATGGAATTTGTACTACAGCCTCCCCAAATGATACCACTTGGGAACGTGCTATTTTTGCTCATGAGTGTGTCTGCAGATGAGAGTTCATCTCTCTGATTTGTAAAAGTGCAGCAACGAAGGCTCCTAAATATAAAACTTGTATTTTTAACTACAGTTGATACATAATAAAAACATTCCAAATCCATGATTTTTTTAAATGATGAGCTTAAAGGCATATTTCCATTTCCATTTTGTTTACAGAGTAGGGAGGCAAAATGAGAAGAAAAAAGGGTAAAAGGGGCAACTACACAAGCAGACTCTGACTCTGTGCAGCCAAATTAAGATGTGCATAAACACTAAAAAAAAAAAAAAAAAAAAAAAGAAGAAGACTTTGGTTGGACAGCCTTTTTATAATGATCAGTGATCTTATGCACGCTAGAGTGCTGCCAAACATGTAAAGGCACATTGCTAGCATACTTTCTTAGCAGATTTGGAAGAGGGAGCATGTGCATAGTGTGATAAGGAAGGGGAAAATACCAAAATGAAAATGGCAGTTACGGAAAGTTATCTCTGTAGGCAGATGCAAAACATAGGGCCAAAATCTGTGTTGTTATTTCTTATGGTAGAGAGTGATAAGGCGAGAAAGTAAAGCAAATAGAGGAGAAAAATCAGACTCGTAAATGGTAAGCAATTAAATCAAGAGCTTAGACCTGCTCTGAACCTCTGAATTTCCCAAACATGCTCAAAGAGCACTATGATATTACTGGCACATTGCAGCCTCCTACCTGCTGATTCACATGAGGTCCCAATATTTCTCTTTATGAATAATGCCAGAACAATCTGGCTTTTCTCTTCCTAAGCACTGTGTGCTTTGCTTGTGCTGATCTCTCTTGAAATGTCAACTTTACATTTCCAATATCCACAAAGAAATTCTTAATAAAAAGATATGATCTGCATTTCAGAATGAGACCTTCAAATCCTTTAGCCCTGCCAGTTTCTAGGGAACTTTTGTTAAGAATAAAACACCCTGTTTAATAACTGCTTTCCAATAGTAACCAAGAGAGTTGCAAACATCAGTGGACCACCGATAACAAAGGCAGTACAATCCAGGCAAGGGAAAAAGGCATTTTATCCAGGTTTCTTGTAAACAAATGTGAACAACAACTTAAAATATGTTCTGTGCATAACCTTGCCATATTTTAATTAGATTTCCAACTAAGATACTCTGAAATGTCTATTTAATATCATTCTGCTGAGTTATGACATAAGGACACATTAGAAATGTGCAAACAAATCCAATACACCCAGCTGCTTTTTTGCCTTTCTCTGCATTGCTTGTGCAGCTACAGTCTTTGCTTTTAATTCAGTAACACTGCTGATTGGCATTAAACAGAGCTGTCCCATTCCTCACTATGCATTCTTACCACCAACCTTGTAATAAAACCATGGAAGCACAGTCTTTTGGGCCAATGATCCGAACAAGTCATCCAGAAGTCCAATCAGCCTCATCCTGAAGTCCAATCCAGTTCTAATCCAGCCTCAATCCAAAGGAGGGAAGTGGTCAGGACCAAAACCAGCCCTTTTGACAAGAATGTGCATTTCAGCTGGATTACATGTCCACTGACACTGCCCAGAGCTGGGGCTGAGCAGTGAGCTGCTCACTTCTCCAGACCAACACAGGTTACAGCCAACACTGCAGAAACAAGCCCCAGGCCTTGCCCCAGTCACTCTGAGACTCTAACCCATACTGCTGCCAGCACAAGAAATTTCATTCAGGTCTTCCTTCAATGGAGATAATTTAGGTGAGAGTTTCAGTTCAGTTACAAGAGATGTTATGTCACGTAGTTTTTATATAAGGTCAAGGATTTCCCCCAGGGTGGTCCATGCCAGCTACTGGCCCTGACTGATACCTTCTCTCTGATGTGCAGAGATGTTATGCATCTCACTCGTGCCACATCTGTCATTTTGCTACTGCCATGCCTGTACCCGTGCCAATTCCTTTGGAAAGAGCTGTAGGTGAGAGGCCCCATGAAATAAATTTTAGTATTTATTAGTATTCTAGTATTTTAGTGCCAATATGCCTTCTGTGTGTCTTTCTATTCTGGCAAGGCAGTGTGATCTAGTGTACTTGAACACGGTGTTGGGGACTCTGGAACTGTAACTCTGTTTTCACTGCTCTGCTGCCACCTGTACTCCATCAAAATCTCTGAGCTTTGCTGTGTCCATCTTCTGATCTTCAAATTGCAGTAGCAGCTATAGATTCCAATTTACAGAGATGCTACCAGAGTTTTCTAAGGCTGCTGAACACCTGTCACTTCTGCTTACCTCAAAGGTTTCAAATGCTGTGAGGAGGAGGGTCAGGAAGATAAAAAAAAAATGCATCTTTAAGGTCATGCTTTACTTCAAAAGCACTATTTATAAAAATTGGTAAACTTAATTATTTCTGCTAGCCAGAGGGAACTTGTTACAGTTTTTGATTGGTACAAAACATACCAATTAAGAAGAGACTAGTAAAGTTTTCTAGGTTTTCCAGATACAGAATCACAGTGGACTCCTGATAATCTAAAGTCCTTCAGGCTTCTTAAGGTTAAAATATTTTAAAGCCAATACTCTTTTTTTTTTTTTTTTTATGAGTGATTTACTTTATTATTAAAGCAAATAAAACTACTTATCTGGCTAAGCTAATTCCTACAGTCCAGTTACTCTGATCATATAAAGATATCTGTGATGGTCTTTGGCCTTTTAAATGTTTCCTAGAAAGAGTAAGCAATTTTTTTAATATGTTTGTTTTCTGGGATTTTTTTTCTTCCTCTACTGATAGGACTTAGGATGGAGGATATAAAAAAAGGTAGATAACAATAACTAGATGCCTATTTTTAGTTCCAAACTCTTCTGTCTTCATAGGACTAAAAACCTGTGTACATGCATTTTTCTTATGTGTACATCCCTGCAGCAGACCTGCATTTACTTGCCCTCCTTTACCTGAGTCATATTTGTAATCCTGGATAGATAATGGCAGTTTAAATACAGCTATCCGTTGCCTGGGGCAAGACTAAGACTCAGAAGCCAGGGTGAAAAACAACTTCTGATTCAGCATCCCTGGATATTTTTGGTGGCCTCCTCTATCTCCTGCATTAGTGACAACAGTGACCTACCTATCTTGTCTGTCTCCTAACCCCTCACTTGCTTCATCTTTGATCTCCGTTATGGCTTGTTCAGTTGCTCTGCAGATGTGGCCTCACCTAATGCTGTACATTGGAAATAAAGATACTGGGAAGGGTGGAACAGACCTGCTGCTCCCCTCTTATTTCACCCTGTATCTCTTTGCTCCAAATTTTCTTAGATTAATCTGCAGCTCCTCAGGCTGGGATAAAACAACTTAATTCAAATGGTATCAACTCATTGGACTTGATTGACTACACATTAACAGCTCACCAAGACAAATCACAAATAAACAAAGCTACAAAGTCAGTTTATTTTTCTCTGCTTTCATTCTATTTTCTTTTTAAAGACTGCAGAACCACAGGTTAGTTTCATTCAATGAATTATGGATCCTATACCATGTATACTACAGAACTGGAAGGTCTGCTGAGACTGACTTTGCAGCATAGTGCTTATGGCACAGATCAATGAAATTGGGGGTCCTGGTTCAATTATCTGTGTTTATATATAGTTATTAATTTATATAAGATTGAAGCTGGCAGAAGTTACAAGTGAGAAAGGTTTACTGTTGCTTATGCCATAGGGCAAGACCTTGAACTTGGGTCATTCACAGACACACCAAAACTCATGGGCTGTTAGGGACTAGTTAGGAAGAAGACAGAACAAGGAGGCTTGTCTTTAACTTGGTCTCCCACCGCATCCTTACAGCTAAACCAGGTGAGTGAACCATAGATTACATGGACGACAAATGGTGAGACAGATGACTGGATCACTGGTCTTACAGCTTGAACTCAGCAATACAAAGTCCAGCTGGTTGTTGGTTACTATTGATATCCCTGAGGCAACAATACTGGGCTGATACTGTTTAATGTCTTTAATAACAACCTGGATGATGGAATCAAGTACACTCTCAGCAAATTTGTGGATGATACCAAACCGTGGAGGAGTGGTTGAGATGCTGGAGAGCTGCTCTTCAAAGTGTCCTTGACAGGCTGGAGGAATTGGCTGACAGGAACCTCATACATTCCACATAAATCCTGCAGTTGGGATGGAATAATCCTCTGCAACCAGACAGACTGGGGCCAACTGGACAAAAAACAGCCCTCATAGAAAAGTCCTTTAGGTTTCTGTTGGCAACAAATTGAACATAAATTTGCCCTTTTGGCCAATGATAACACCCTCATACTAGGTTAGTGCATTAGGAAGAATGTAGCCAGCAGATCAAGGTACATGATTGCTTTTTTGTTATCTACACTTGTGAAACTACAGGCTACTCTGTTCATTTTGGGGTTCCCCGGCACAAGGATATCATGGGCATATCACACCAAGCCCTGCAGAGGGCTGAAGCACTTGACATAGAAAGATCAGCAGAGCTGGGTTTGTTAACCTTAAGGAGAAAAGGCTAGGAGAGCTAATTAATGGCTTCATCTACTTAACAGGAAAGTGAAGCCAGGGTCTGTTTAGAGGGACACAGCTGTAGGATAAAAGGCAACAGAAACAAGGTTGCAGAATTTTAAATCCAATTAGACATAAACAAAAAGAAAATTCTCCATGAAGGTGGTCAAATAACATCAAAAGTTGCCCAGAGCACATGTGGAAGTTGCATATCAGTCCTTGGAGTACTCAGAACTAAACCTGACAAGGTCCCAAGCAATCTGATCGAGCTGTCTCTGCTCTGAGCAGGAGTTGGACTGGATGATCTCCCAATGTCTCTTCCAACCTAAATTATTCTGTGATTCTGTAAAAGTTCTCAGTCTTGTTGCCTAGGCAGTTCTTGAACATTGAAGTTTTGGAGGTTTTTAGGATGTTTCAGTGAAGCAGACACATCAAACATGAAATCACAGTTTCTGAACGTGAGACTACAACCAGGATTATTTCTTGCACTTAGTGGTGCTACTGTGATGCTCCTGCATGTATTATTTTTATGCAAACTAGAGATATTTTGTTTCAGCATGTCTTTCTCTGCTGGGGATCTGAACTCTGGGTCCCTAAGGAATATTGTGCCTTATCAGCTGGTGTGAAGTCGTTGTGTATCCACACAGACACAGCCTGAGTGAATGTCACCTGAGTCCAACTTAAAATAAGAACCTGAACTGTATTTCAGTAGATTGCAGTTTGATTAAAAACAGACTGGGTGAAAACTGAAGTCCAAAAGTCAATAGTCATTTCAGTGAAATAGAACTATGTGGAGTCTCATGCATATTTTTAATCCATATTAAAGGACTTCTTAAAATGTCAAGAGTCCAGTCTGCTGAATGTAACATTTCCCTCCAGGTTAAGCCTCAGAATGGAAACCATCATATCTCTGTCAATCTCTCATGTGAGCAAGAAATGGTCTAAAATTGCCTTGGTGACAACAACACATTTTACAGATTGCTTGATATCTTTTGTACTTTTTCAGTGCAAAATTAAAATACATCACAGAGAATATAAGGTAATGGAAAACCGAGCTAATCACAAATTTTCCATTTTAGAGATGATGCAGGCTCAAGATACATTGAAAAAAACCACCATACCTATATGTCTTTCTGAACATTTCTGAAGCATAAACGTTGCACGTATTTATTGGTGCCACAGACTGAAGAGTACACTAGTGCCATTAAAACAGCAAATTCTGCTAAATAATGCAGTAAACAGAATTGCAGCATCTGATTTGACAACTGCCACTGCCATAAAGATATAAAGATATCCACTTCTGCTAATAAAAGAATGACATGGAGAGATTTTTGCTGAAATCAGCAAATTAATTTGTAACTTCTTCATTGCTATAAAGTTGCAGTAATTGTTACTTAAAGGCGGAAGTAAAATTTTACACAAATGCTAAAACCATGACAACAGGGAATCCAATTATTTTTAGTGGATTGTTAAAAATGCACCATAGTTCAATATTTTAAACTCCTGGTACAAGATATTTGCACCTCTTAAATATTAATCCTAGTTTTAAATAATTTTCTTTTAGCTTAAACAAAGAAGCTGACCTAAATTCAGTATGAATTACATCAGTAGTTAAATATCTAACAAGAAATTAACATCACTATAAATCTATTTTACATTTTACAATGATTATTTAGGACAGCTGAGCCTCATATATGCTGAAAGAGTGTGTCAGCATACAACAGCTGCTGATAAAAACCAGCGTGGGTTGGCAGGAGCTTTTTGTTTTCTGAAGGTAATTAAAACTTGCTATAGTTTTCCAGCTGCTACAGAGTCAATAAGGAATACTTTAAAAAAATGAGTGGCACTTTTTTGATTCGCTTCAAATGGATTGTGGCTATGTTTATTGAATATTCACTTAAGACAATTATTCTACAGTTTTGGGTTTTCATAAGTTTTCTAAAAAGCAAGCTATAGTTTCAACCAGAAAATTTTCAACTGTCAGCTTCAGGTGCTCAGGAGGAAGAAAGCATTCTGGTAACAGAAATGTTTTGATGAACAAGAAAAGCTACTCACTCAACTACTTTCGTCCTTATCCTTAAAATTCTGTATACTATATATATTCAGATTGCATTTTAAAAGCTCTCTCTATTGGTCTCAGCATTTTTTTGGAAAACTTTCTGTTCTTAGAAACATTCACAGGCACCATGGAGCTGTAAAAAGCCTTGTCAGTGTGGGAGTCAGTGGCTCTGCAGAGCAACCATAAAAATGCCAACAGCTTTATACCGATCCTCACTGAAGACTCAAGATGGGGGAATTTCCAGGACTTTAGACCACAGTTTTCACATAATATCATATCTGGTGGCAGGTGAAAACTGTCTTCCTGCTTGTACAACAGCTTTTAGGTCCCATGCCCAACGAGAGTCCAATGGCAATACAGCAGCTTTCTTAACCAAAGTCTTCCACAGAAATGGTCCAAAATACAACTTTCTAGAACAATGCAACTTCAAAGGTCTGAGACACTTCTGAGTAACACATAATTACTTAGCTGAGTGAACTTAGCTGAGTAACCTAAATGACCTCTCCTTGCAGTTCTCATTGCTGGTGACTTTCCATGAGCATCTGGAAACTGGTGGAAGCTGGTTTGCACTCTCTGACTAAAAAGATAAACCAAATAATGGAAAAGGAACTAAATTTCCCTCAGTGATAGTCCAGTTCTCACACATCTTGACAAGCTGTGGATGTCAGAGGTCAGATTACAGCACTGAAATATGTATGGATCATCTGCTTTGTCAGCCTTAAAATAGACTTTCAGTACTCAACATTAGAGAAAATAAGTATTACTGAAACAAAATGTAATTTAATTTTTTTCTTTAGCAATTGCAATTGTTTCCTTTTAAACTTCAGAGGCCAGAACTAATGAATTGATCTTCAGATAAGAGGCCACTCAAAATAATAAGACTTTCAGCAAATAACACTGCCATTATGTGCCAGGGAGCTGAAACACTTATGCAGTTCAGTGAAAATTCAAAAGACACAAAGAATTTGATATGACTGGCAGCAGCACTGTCTAAAAATAGCTCTGCATAAAAGGGAATTAAAATGTCACCGGAAATTTCTTTCTTCCTTCAGAAGCTGCTGGTAAACAGAACTTTCTTAGTCTGAACTGACAATTGCCCCATGTGCAAGCGCAAGGGCACCCCTTTGCCTCTTGCTGGCACCCATGGCCCTTCAAGGAGGATGTCAGGGCTGTGAGCCGCTGGGGAGGGATGGCCTCAGGGGTGAACTGCAGCCATGCATCTCCCCAGGTAGCACCACTGATGCCACGTCTGATCAGCCATCACCACGATGAAGACAGCTCCAGCTTTCAGCATGAAGCACTGGATGAAGATAGAGCAATCCTGGCCATGAATCAGTGCCTGTATTATTTGATCCAGGCTAGAGCACTCAGGCAGTAGTATGAAATGCAGCTTTTGCTGCCATGGCTCAGGTTTTGGCAAGGGTGTTTAGTTTTAATGCAGAATCAGCAGTTCGAATGATAAAGTTTTGGAAAAAGTATTCTGATATCTCAGTCTGTTGACGTGGAAGGAACTTTTAAGACAGATATTGCTGAATTTAAGAGACAAGAAACTCCTCTTAACTCTGGATAAGACTTAGGCAGACTGCCACACTTTTAACGAAGTGAAGCTGACAGGATGGCAGTTTTAAAATGTCCTCAGAAATACATACAAATATAGCTGTAAAAATGAAAAGAAAAAGGAAAAAAATGTAAAGCCAAGGACTTACTGCCTCACCCTCTGCGCCAAGCACTAACTTTTGGATTTTACATTATCCCCTTCAGATAAATGTTTGCAGGAAGAGAAAGCCATTACCTCTGAAGTTACAAACTGATTAGATATTCAGCTGCCACCATCAGATGCAATTAAAGACACAAAACTTAGATTCATCCTGCAGAACATTAAAGTTTGCCAAATATATCATGAAAAAGCCACATTGTGTGGCTCTGAGAGTCTTGTCCTGTTCAGACTCCCACTCCCATATCAGTTGGGGACTAGGGAAAATGAAACATTCTGTGCTTCCTGAAGCTGAAACCATGGAAAAGGACTGTGCCTTTCACACGAGTGAAAGATGGCACCCTTGTGCCATCTGAGTGTTGACAGAGATACTGCTTCCTCCTCAAATCTAGAGTCATCTTACATCTTTGGTCCCTTTTCAAATCCTGGGTCTTTTGGAAGGACACTCGATGATGCTGCAGTTATTGGGATCAGCAATATGATCTAATTATTTTGAATGGTGTTTGCAAGTTCTGACCTTACACAGATTTGGGACACTGATTTCAAAAGGAGAAGGACAGGGTTGTGGTTAGCTAATGTGAAATGTCTGTTTCACAGTATGATATAATAAAAATTACTCAAGTACTTGGCGTTTTAACAGAATTTATTTCTGCATTTTTGCAGGAATGAAAAGGCACTCCATGACAGGATACATTTACTTTTGCATATTTTCATCAGAAACTTCAAGCATTAAAAATTGTATTACCTCTTCTGGGGGATAACACTACAGAAACTTTAATACTGGATCTTTAGACCTTGTGAGCAAGGTTTTTCCTCATTTTGCACCTTCTGTGGCAGCAGCAAGAGGGGTTACAATTACACTGCTAAATGAAACACAGACTGATTCTTGTTTTTTGGTCAAGTGGCATCACTCACCTCATGTCCTCACTACCTATGATTAGTCCTCTCTGAGGCTTAGTCTGAGCTGAGCCAGCTGGAGAAGCCCAAAACAGAGCCAGAGAATCTGCTCAGCAGCCCAGGGGGTACTTCAAGCTCACCTCCCATCTCTTTTATTTAACAGCACAGATATGCCCACTCAGACTCAGAGGGACATTTTTCTGCAGTACCAACACAGGAAGGCGATGTGTTAACACCTAATATCTGCAAGCAGGAGTTTCTGGATAATAATGTGGATAAATGGACATTGAAGTAATTGGCCCAAAGGATACATGCAATAAGGAAGGGGGAAGTGTTGTCAGAGATCTAGGGAAAAACCACATGGTTCAGCATGTACTGAGGGGTTTGGCGAAGCAATAGTTCTTTGCAGAGAAGTGTTACACAGGAGTAAAAGCTGTACCACCATCCTCATTTCCCAATCTATTCAGCAGGAAAAGCTGTGTTGCCATTTCTTAAAGCCGAGGGCGCCATATTTTCCTGCAAATGATTGCAGGAAGGAAGCAGAGAAGTCTCCCAGAAAATGGCATGTCTGGTGGGTGCTGGATGCCAGAGGGTGTGTGTTTGTGACTGAAGAGGATAAAAGCTAGAATTAAATTAGAGATTTTGATTTGAACTTACTGCATTTATCCATATTCCTAAACCATTCAAGTGGTGAAGGACTAGAAACAAGCAGGGCAAAATCAATAAAATAAACAAACCATGAAAGACACTAGTGACACATTAAGGGGGAAAAAATCAGATACCCTCTAGGCCATTGGGACTAAAGGAGAGAGATGACAATAAATAGACAGAGATTTTGGTTCCAAATCCTGAAAACTTTGCTCACACAAACAGACCTTCCTCCAAACACAATCCAATTAAAAGAGAGCACAACCATTGCCAAAGGCCTGTAACATCTAGCTCATTAAAACAGTACCAGTTGACATTATTAGGATGTATGTTTTTACTCCTTTACGACAGGGGAAGGTTCATCTGAGTAAGTAGCAGGGCTGAGTCCTTCTTTGGCAAAGGGCTTTGACTGGAAAGCAAAATGTCTGGTATGTTCCAGGCAGGCAGTTTCCATGCCTGGCAGATGGTATTTACTTAAGATGTACTGCACAGCCCATTATTTTAAACCAAGTTACTTTGTCAAGTTTACCTAACTTATCACAAGGATTGTTCATCTCTGTGTCTGTATTAGTCAAAATCCCATGTGTTTTGAACTGCTATGGAGTGACTGTTTTCTCCCCACAGAATTAAATTCGGTCCTGTAACAAGTGAGAGATGAAAATCCACAAGATATTTTCAAACTGAGTCACACACATCCTTTTCAGCCAAGCCATAATATTCTCAAGCCCGCTGAATCATACTGTCTACTCTTCAACAGCTTTAAATAGTCCAGCTCAAGGTGCTCGAGACCTCCCCTCTCCCACCATATTATGGTGTTCTTCTCTGACCCATTAAACTGGACCTGAAAAGGGAAAACTCCTAAGGTTTTTAAGCAAAAAGTGCACCAACACAAGGCACAAAGATGAGGGGTTTCTCATTTGCTCACATTTATGTATCTATAAAATGAGTATAAATAAGAAATGACACAACTCGTATATACTGGATCAAGCTCACAGGACATGTAATTCATCATTTTACCCTCAAAAGCAGCTATTAAAAGGTGTAACAAACTCAACTGCAGACAATTGTTTAATAACTTAGTTACAAGGGTCCTGTTTGCTCAGTCCCTTAGGCACTAGCCCAAAAATATGTGACAACCTACATGAAACAGCTCATACATTTGTTTAAGTGCAATTAAACATCTGAGAATATCATATGATAGGAGTAAGATAAAAAAAATGAGTGAGGCTAGTATGCTGTCATTGACTACACAGCTTGCACAGGAATAAAAATTAAAAGCACATAACTATCTACTGCCAAGAAATAACAGTATCTGTTTGGAACCTAAAACTGCAGATTTTTTAAAATTAATATTTACAGTGCCCATGGTACAAATACTGCACTTTACTTTCAGAGATTTCTGTATAAATATGGATATAAGAAACTGAGTAACAAAAATGCTATATACATATTCTCTTAATTAATCAACTATTGTGAATAATTTCCATTTTACTTCTGTTATACAGCATTTTATATGTCACAGTGACTTATCACTCCTTCTAAATTTAAACTAATTCCCCTTCTGATTATTATTACTCCAGTGATTCCTTTATTGAGTATAAATCTTGCATTTATTGGCTTAAATGTCTTTTAATATTACTGTCTTTACTTATACAATGGGGTTAATATGAAATTCAGTCTCCTCTATGATCAATGCAGAAGATATACAGCACAACTACAGCTGTTCATTTCACAATTTCAAAATAAGAAAGCCTCAAGTTAAGATTTCACCTTGGCTGAAATCCTGCTTTCAGTGAAATTGAGAGTAAAAGTCTCCTAACTTATAAGAAGAGCCAAGATTTACTTTTTGGTGTCCAACCTGCATGCGTCAGCTGAAGTGCCTTTGACATTTTGTGGCTGTGAAGCTTTAAGACCAGAAATAGCCATTATTATTGAATCCAATCTCCAGCACCACACAGGCCACTCCTAGTTACATATTTGAACTTTTTTTGCCAGATAGGGGCTCCAGTGAAGGTTTCTCCCTTTTAAATGTCCTGTTGTTTATGAAGAACAACTTTTTAAAACTTTAATTGGCTGGACTGCAGCCTTATATACCAATATTGTTTTTAATATAAACACATCTCAGGGCACTCTGAGCTTATAAATACCTCTAAGGATGCTCATATTTTTTGTGTTAAAGTTTCCCACAAATACTTCAACCATTTCAGAGGACAAGTACATAATAAAAGTATTTTTAAAAATCCTATTATTTAATTGAAGAACTCCAGTGTCTTCAAGTCTAGGTCTAAGGACTTGAGGAAAGAGTGTGTATGGAAGAAAAGATTATGAAGTTTCAGGTGAGATAGGGTCTTAGTTTCTAAGGGACCTTAAAGAGTGTATGAAACAACCAACCCAAAGATCTCACTGCTGTGAGCACACACCTGCCCCACACATACCTAACTGTGGAAGGGGGTGGGCCATGTCTGCAAAGCAGCTCTGCAGCTAAGGATGCTCCTCCTGGTGCCCTGGGCAATCCCAGCCCCAGTTCTGTCCCCTCCTGTGTGCCTGGACTGGAGCATAGACAGAAGCACCGCAAGAGGAGGCACCGTGGGCTGAAAAGTGGCTACAAGGTGTTGTTGCCCTGACTTCCCAGCTTACAGGCTCAAGAGACAGTAGACCTCCAGCACTGGTCAGAGATGACCTAAGTGAGAGTGTTTGTATCATTACCACCAAGGCTGAATCTTGTTGGTTAATCTTTCACTTTCCTGTGTTCAGTCAGTGAGGTTTAAACATGTGCAGGTAAAGTGGCCAGCATCCAGAACACGAGAAAGGCTATGGTTCAGGTTGCCTGAACAACTGTATTTTGTCCTCTTTGTATGTCTGACCAAACTCTCAGTCTTTAATTTTTTAATTGTATCCCATTTCCCATCCTGTAATCCCCACCTGTGTGCATACCAGGAATTTTATGAGGGCTTTTTTAATGCAGCCTGTGACTGTACTATTTTCACGTACATGACTTCCCTCTTCTCCTTTTGAATACGAGAGCATAATATCTTTTATGGTACAATAATTGTTGAAAATTAAGTCACTTGAATTGCATAATGTTTTCCAAGTCACTTGTATACCTCTGTAACACTTTCCACAAATTCAACTCATGCTTAGAAAAATAGAAGAATTAAACACCTTGAACTAATTACAAAGGGAAGACTATAAGACAGAAAAGTGCATTTGTTTGCACTTCTAAAACTCACTCAAACCAGACAAATCCAGGTGACCAAAGGTAATAGTAGACATACAAGATCAAAACTGAAATTGCAACACATAAGACTATAAAACATTTGCTGAGTGTTGAATGGAGTGTTTGCCCTGAAAAGTTGAAAGCTTGATTTAATATCGCTCCATCAAATAATTTTCCTCAACTGTTCTTGCCTGTGGACATAAACTGAGACAAATTACAGGACATTACACACTGTGGGCAGGAATTTACTCACTGAGAATAGGAATTTGTCTTGTTTTCATTTGTTTCTTCATATTATTGTCTTACTGAATGTGCAGGCGAATAATCTAGTTTTACTGTAGATGAAAGGGAACATTTCTTTACCAACCTGTCTATGCTGGGGCAGATGTGGCTTCATTCACCTTGACTTACACTTACCTGTACTGCACAGTCCAATTTAACATTTTCAGGGTATGGCCTTAATTCTTCATTACTTTTAACCTACAGCTGCTTTTTATATTTTCTGTTCTGCACTGACTTTAGCCATGTACTGTAAAAGAAATAACAACTTTGTGACTCATGTAATATAAATTCTTGAAAGTCACCACCTTATTTATTTAAAGAAAACATGAGTAATCGTTAATGAATTCTCATACAGTTACTGCATACAGAGTTTGAATAAATGCCTCAGACCAAGCATGCTACACCCCGTTCCTTTATGCTGAGGCATGTGTCCTCTTCAGTGTGAAAACAAATGGCCTTATGGGGGAAAGGGAATAATCAAAAAGATCACATCTTGAAATTACCTGTTTAATACCCAACAGATAATTACCACTCACATTCACAGGCCACCTCATAATTCTGCCTGAAGGAGTTGGTGGTGTACACAAACTAAATATTTAGGACTTTCAAAGTATCATCTGATTGAAATAACAGTCTGGTTCCTGTCATTTCCCTCGTGGTGATTTTCTTTTTAGAAATTATTAAATAGTGTAATTCCTCTAATGACTCATTTAGTTTATTTTTAACTGACACCAAAGGAAAATACAAAGGAAATAGTCTTCATCAAATATGTTTTTCAGGGAGGAAGAAAAGCTGTATTGTGATATGATAGCGTAAATTAGCATAGTTTAGAACAGTACATGCAGCTAGTGACTGAAAAGCTAGCAGTATGTGCAACACTTTGTATCACACTGCATTACTGACCAGGAATGGAAGCTTTGACTGCTTTATACATTATAAATTGGATATGTTGTAATTTTGTAAAACATTCCTTTCCCTGATATAACAATCCTATTTCAGGTGCTTCCAGTCTGAAAACCAGCAAGTGAAAAATAACTGGGTAAGCAGCAGAGAGCAGGTATTCAAACAAGCCCCAGGGCAGCTTAACACTTAAACATGTGGCAGATCTGTTTTCAGCAAAGTAATTAACAAGGCAGGATTCACCATTCCAACAATCTTAAAATGTAGGCTGGATCTTTTTCTAAACATATGCTACAATTCAAATTATTAGATTGGAGAGGTGCTAACCGAAGAATTGGGGTAGCTGTGCTCAAATACTTTGTCTTAATGGCCTTAAAATGCATGACTCAAAGATATACAAATTCAAGCAACTAAATAATGATTTACATGCTTTACTCAACTGCATGACTGAAAGCAAGTTTTTGTTCTCATTTTGCATCTCCTAATCTACTTTTCAATATATTATTGATAAGTTTCTCTGTGGCACTCTGCTAGTTATGAATCCCATTTGTTAATGGGGTAAAATTCATTCACTTCTAAAAGCACAGCCTGATAACTCCACCCATTTTAGAGTACTATTCCAGTACCCTCTGGGAAAAGGATGGGGACTGATCCAGTACCCTCACACTGCTTACAGTCTGAACAAAGCAAGCAGAGAGGGTGACGTTCTGACCCAGCAAAACTTGGTGAAAGTATTGTGAGGGATTGATGGATCTAGGTTTTTCATCCAGATTGTAAACTGGAGGTTTCAAACTGAGTCATATTGGCTAGGCTTAGATTTTTTGGTATTGCTAATACAACTATTTGTATCAAAATAATTAGTCATTACTTGGGACACTGTAGAAAAAATGTGTGCCTTGGTTTTACACTAGAGGTGTGTCTGTCTACATATGGGCTTACGGACAGACATCAGCATCTATCTGTAAGCCCATCGTTTCCTTACTGCTAATGAACTGACAGTTGACCAACAGTGGATCCTGTCCCCAGCTTACATCAATAAAAGAAATGATGTATTTATTCTTAGTGACCCAAAATACATAAATATTTCATATACTGAACAGTAACATACATCACATGATCAAGGTACTATACAAATATAGTTTCCACAGCTCTGTGCAGAACAGGTTGGAAAGCTGTGAAAGAGAAGCAAAGGTCATTCACTACAGACTGACCATCCATGCAAAAAGCTGCAGGAAGAAAAATTACAACTCTGAAACTTCCCACCATGCAGCTTCTCCAAAGTCTCAGCACCACTGGCTCACTTTGGCAGCCCTGGCTGTCCCAGAGAGATGATAGGATACAAGAGGGAATGTTAAACAGCACCATGACAGGTAGAAGAGGTGTGTTAATCCACCACATCCTCAGTTAATGCTGTTTGAACACTAAATTGGTACTAGCACTGCACCCCAAACATTTTCAAATAAAATTGTAGAGAAATAAATTACCCTTTCTTTCCATTCAATCCAGGCCATACACTGGGTACAGAGAATGACATAATATCCTTCCTGAAATCAGAGCTGCAGTGAGGACCAGTATCCTTCAAACATAACCAGTTCCTGAGACTGCCTTGCAAACAACGACATTTTCCTAATTGCCACAGAAACTATCTTTTTCATCTTTTTAAACCTAGCCAAAGAATTATGCATTGTTTTCTTTATAAATGCAATAAAATTTCATCACTATATTCTATACTTCTGCCAGAGTTTGACAGCCACAGATCTAAAGAATCTTACTGGAAAGCAACACACAAAAATAGCCATTCCATTTAACTGCTGCTGGTCAAAGCCTCGCACCAATTGCTGTGATATTTGTGATAATGAAAGTGAATGATGTTATCTCCATGCCTGCCCCGAGTTAGCAGAATCAAACACCTTTTTGCAAGTTGTCCAGAAAGTGTTTTTTATCATCAAGAATTTTTTTTTTTTCAATGTGACATTTTTCTGCATATAGGACCACATTTACTTTGGAAACCAGCGCTCTTGAAAACAGAATTCCATACAAAACCATGATCAATACAAAACTATGTATTGATTTGCTTTTTAACCTGGAAAAATTGGTACAGCTGGTTAGGGCTTTTATCTTTGCCATTGTGAAGATGATTTTAAATTGTGTGCACAGGCCAAAGGATTTGTTCTGGGGCCAATCTGCACTTAGCTTTAGTGCCATAGACAGATATTCAGAAAAAAACAAATCGATACATTTGTAATGACTGCTTAGATAACTGCTTAAGCAGCTGTGGAAAGCCAAGCCAGCAATTATTTTTAAGGATATGTGACACATTTTCTAATGCCCTGACAGTTACAAACACTTGTTTCCAAAGGATGTTATCCCAGTTGCCTTCTTCCAGTTGCACTGGACTTCTGCTTCTTTTTTAATTGGGTGACCATCTATTCTTCTTTTGTGGGTTACCATGGACAGGTTTGACCTGTAGCAATCAGAGCAGATGGGCTGGGGCCAGTAACCGCTCAGACAGTCAGACAAGACGAAGTTCAGCAGCTAAGATACCACAGTAGTTTATGATTAAAAGGTAACTTAGTTAAATCGCTAAGCATGCACTAGCATTTGTCTCCTGGTGGTCGGTGCATGTGTGTATGTGTGGAAACAGAGGTATGAATGACTATTTCAAACCCTGTCTCTAGCCAGATTAATTTGGAATAGAGACAGGAAACGAGCCTGAAACATGAGGCATTAAAACCTGTTCTCTTACGAAAGAGCAGACCTGCAGACCCTGCGCCAACGCCGGGCTACGGAGCGCTCCTGCCAGCAACTCACCTTGCTGAATTTTCGTCACCAGCTGGTGACGGGCGAGAATCCTGCTGGTCCTGTAGGGAGGGCGCCGGGCGGGCGGATCGCAGCGCCAGAAGAGCTCCTGGCCCTCGGGGGACACCGCGTTCAGGTAGAAACAGGCGGTGCCCGCGGCCCGGGGCACCTGCTTCAACATCGCCGCTGCTCCCGATCGGAACCAGGGCAAGGAGAGCAGGGAGGCTCGAAGCCCCAGGGAGCTGCGAGGAGCGAGCGCTTTAAACGCAAAAGGAGTGCCAAGACCTGCTACAGCTCGGGATTCCGGCTCTCTCCCACATGATCCGCGCGGGCCAATCGCTCCCAGCTCAGCCTGTGGAAGTGAGCCTGCGGAGCGGGACAGACAGACTGCTCCAGCCCGGCACACAACCCCAACCCCAGCCCCAGCCCCGCACAGCCTTCCCCAGCCCCAGTCTATCCCGGTCCAGCCCCAGCCCCGCACAGCCTGCCCCAGCCCCAGCTCCACCCTGTCCCGGTCCAGCAGGCACAGCCTTTCCCAGCCCCAGCCTGTCCCGGTCCAGCCCCGCACAGCCTGCCCCAGCCCCAGCCTGCCCCGGCAGCTCCCCGGCTGGTCGGAGTTTACCCAAGCACGGAGGGGCTGCACCGGGCCGCTTCAGAAAGCAGAAAAGAAATAGTTGAAGACGTTCAAAAATACGTGTTAGAGTATTTTCAGTGCTGCCGAAAACCTTCAGTGCTGCCGAAAACCTTTTTCTACTCTACGCTGCCCAGCTGTTGACTTATCTCTGGAGATGATGCCCTCGCTTACTTTTCTAAAAATCATACCCCTGTTTGCCAAGAAAAAAGTCCGTTTACAGAAGGGCTGTCTGAATCTCCAAAACCACATGGTACAAGGAGCACTGGAACAAGCAAAGCCCTTGGGATGAAAAAAATTCAACAACACCTAGCAGCAGCCACTCAGCAGTAAACAAAACTCAAGAGTCCCTAACATTAATGCTACCAAGAACAGGTCACAACCTGGAAAAGGGAAAGGGGATGGAGATGTTCTTTGTTATTCGGTTCCTTGCCATAACATCTTCTTTTTTGTTCTTGTTCCTTTTTGTCAAGAGAAAGAGGGGCACATGTTTTCATTCTTATCCTCACATATTAACCACTGAGTTAGCAGAAGGTGCTATTTCTTTAATTAAGCATATGGGAACAGAACACTGCCACTTTTATCAGCAGGAGGGCAGCAAATCTGAGTGAAAATATACTGAAAATGCCCTCCTAGTCAAATAATTTTTCATTATATTTTAAAATACCAATAATTTGTATTAATACACCCTTAGTGTGTGCTGATATCTAAGAATTATGGGAAAGGAGTGAATTCTAAGAATCACAGCTCAGGAATGATGCTGCCACCTCCATGCCCCTTCCCATGAGACCAGTGTCAAGCTGGGGTGTGGCAGCTGACAGCACTGTTGGAGTGGCTGCAAGCCCCAGGAAGCAAGGGCTCGACCCCCATCCCAACTCATGGGGGATCTTGAGCTCCCAAAACTCTACCTGGACATCCATCTGCAGTGACATTATTGTCTGTGTCCTGTCCCCCAGCCTTAAGGCCAACAACATCTCACGACATGTCATGGTGCAATGGAGCTCTCCTCGCACTCCCTGCCTCACAGATGCTGACCAGGGCAGGGCCATCAGGTGGCACTGCTTGGGACCTGCCCCTTCACAGAGGACAGGGCAGATATAGTCACCCAAACATGAGAGGGGGAAGGACAGCTCTTGTTCACAGGTATTCATTAAAAGTTTACTCCATGCAAACCCCTTTAGGACATCGTTTTACTGCGACGCAATCTGTTCTCATTACACCTTATGAATTTTATTCCTCATCAATGTGAGACTTGTGCAGTGCCATAAAATGGAGAAATATAATTCCAGTTACTAGAAATTTAAAATGAATGCTGTAGACTGGAAGCTTTCATTACCTGTTATTACCATTAACAGTACCTGCAAGGTCTGTATGTGCTGCTTTTTGCTCCAGGTATGCCTGCATGGCTTCTCTGAGGCTCTAAGCAGAGACTTCAAACTCAAGAGCAAAGACACGGCATCACTACCATCTATACTCCCAAACAGGGCTGGGCACTGGCAGCCAGGCAGTAGGACTGACCAGTCTCCTCTCTGCCTTGCTGTGCAAAGAGGGGAGGCAGGATTGCTTCACAGGTGTGAGCAGAGAGAGCTTGAACAGCAGGGAAAAGATGGCTCCCATTCCTATCCCAGCTTGCCAAGCCAGTGAGTCAGTCACTCTGCTGCCATCTTTTCAGAATAAATATCCCAGAGACTCTCAAACGTCAATGACAGGCACAGTGTTTATCCAAAGAGACATTACCTCCATGCAGGGAAATTCATATTTGATTAATCTACAGTTCTTTGATCTAATTCTATTTTTAAAATGCCATTGCTAATGTAAAGCAAGTATTAACATTTAATACTACTCTGCTTAAATATTCAGAAGGATTTCTTTTTCCGTTGGAAAATGCATTGACTTTTTCAGCTAATGGGATTCTGCATTCTTCCTTGCAATACTTCCAAACTCTAGGAAGCATTTTAAGAGAAATGTAATGCTTCAAAAATCAGTCCAAAGAAACAAAAACCACAGCAAGAGTCTAAGTAAGGTGAATATACTAGTGAACATATCCACTAAGGGATCAGCAAACCCAGTTATAGGCTTGTAACAGACAGGAGAGTTCCAGCCTCAGTGCCCCTGCGACTGCCCATCCCTTCCCATGTCCCCACCAGAGGGTAAGGCAACAGGGCAGAGCTGCCCTGCCAGCTTCCCAGCAGCTCATCTCAGAGGTCACAAAGGACAGAATAAAAAGCCTCTGCTGCTGAATGATGACTTTCCTCTCAGACACCAGGGTCCAAACACAACTTCAGAGCCAGAGGGTTGCCCCAGGCTCGGTGCTGATGAGTGCTGCCTGTGCTGAGGCTGAATTCTTTGGCTTCAGTCCAGTACTTGCATAGTAGTCAAATAAAACAAGAAACAACAAGAATTAGCTGGTCTTGTGGTGCGTGTTTGAAAGCTCTTGTGCTTGAAGTTGTGCATGGCGAAAGAAAGAAGTTGCCCTCCTTGCATACTTTTAAAATGACTGTATCCTTGTTTGGTGACTGCCTTGACACTCACTGCTTATTTTCAAAAATGTGTCATTCAGACAAGGAAAATCCTTTGGCCATCAACCTCTCAGACAAGAAGTACTAGAGAGGTGTAAGTTGTTATATAATAGCACTAATTAATATTTCAGTCTCAGTCTACAGACTGTTTCTGGAATAGTTAACAGAGGAACATTGAACTTCATGCTAATGCATCTCATAAAAGCACTTCAAAATAAAAGCTTCCCCGTGCATTTTACAAGGAAATGTAAAGGGAGGGAGCTCCAGCATACACCTGAAATTGCTGCCAGTCTTGACAGAAGCACAGCCCATGAGATGACAACCCAGCCCCATGCTCCCATGTTGTGACTGATCCATGCAGGAAAGGAGATTCCTTCATAAAACCATGTCTGGAATTAGTGGGGTTTTCTAAAAACAAATCAGAAATGTCCACACTGATATCTATAGTGTAAAAACCACGTGTCACATCCAAGGTGACAATCAGTGACTTGATGGATACTGAAGTACTATGGAATATCAGGAATCTTTAACTAAAGACTGATTCACATAGCACAGTGCTTTTGGTGACTGCATGGACTTGGTATAACTGGCAAAGTCAGCTCAAGGAGTCATACTTCTCTCTGTATACATTCACAGGCAAAACTGCAACACTTCATTTCTGTTAACTGATTTTTATGTCTCTCTGACACCTTTTATCCCTGACATGGCATTTGGTATGAGAAAGGAGTAAACTATTGGCAGGAAAAGTCGCCCCAGGGCTGCTCATGGATACTGCAGTATCTCAAGCAGTACTGGAGATCTGCTTCCTTTTCACTGCGAGTGGTGTGCCGACATCAGCTGGAGAAAACAACACAGTGTACTCTAGAAATGCCAAAATATATTTGATAACAAACTACTTTAACAATCTGCTTATGACTGGCTTTTCTGTGCAAGACAACAGTGTGAGTTTCTACAAACCACCTTGGCCTTAGAGTATTACTCCAGGAGGCAGTGTTTCAGTGGGGTAGTTGAGGATAAATTTAGATGAACATCAATTTCCCGTTTGCATTACTAAAAATAACATAAACATAAACATAAATGTAAATACAAAACTGATTTTATAGTCAGGAGTGCTGATTCACATCTTAGAATGCACACCCCCAGAGAACTGTGAAATATGTCTGTAATATTGTACCTGGCGTGGAGTTCTCCAGGCTTGGATTGAACCTGCTGTTCTCACACAGTAATCAGCCACTTGATCTTCCCGAAGTGACCCATTTCCCTTTTATTGTTAGTTGCACTTATCTCGTTATTTCACATCTAAAATTTAATGGCAACTTGACAGCCTCTCTTCATTAGAAAGCACTGGTTCTATGAGAACAAAACAGTTTCCTATCCACTAGAGGAGCACATTTGTTATTAACATTAGTGACATGTAGTTAGAAGAAGCAGGAAATTCTTGTTTTTCAAATCACAGAAGAAAAAGACTCAGGCATGTGCTTACGACTTTCTGATCTCTGGAATCCCTTCTATAATTCTGCAGGTAGAAGAATAGTTCAGTTTGCTGGATTATGGCCTAACTCCAATACCTTATATGCAATGTGTCCTGGATACTGAAGTCCTATCCACATATCCCTATCCTAGCCACACATTCTATATTTCTTACCTGTCTCTGCCTTTAGAAATGCCTGCACAGCAACTCTTGTACTAAGTACAGGCAGTTTCTCCTTTCTCAAATTCAAGAAGAGAAAAATTTTACATGTGGGGAAGCCAAAGCTGTGTTTAAGATGAAGCTGTCACTTACTTCACGTTTTGAATCCTATCTCTGGCACCAGCACTTTTAAAAGCAGAAGTTCATTGCCTGCTGTTTAGGAAAAATGTTTTATGTTGGAACACAGACATTTGTTTGAGAGTTGTTTGCTGGGATTACTACAGGCTGCAAACTCTTTCATACAGGGCATGAAACAGCAGGGAGTCTAGAGCAGCCAGAAATGCTTCCCTCTGGCTCAGTGGCACTTTGACTTTCTTCCTGAGGCTGTGCTGGGGCACTGAGGCTCTGCAGCTCATCTGGGGCAAAAGGAAAATAGTTTATGTGAGATTCCTGCATTGCCAGGAAGCGAGATGGAGACAGCTAATAGCCGCACGGAATTACAACAGAGGATTGTTTCACTGGAGAGCCCCATACTGATGTGTTCTGGAAGAAAGTCAGCTGCTGTGTCAGCTGTCTGATAGTGAGTTTTATAAATGAACAGTGCTACACAGGGCTTCTTAAGCATGAGAGACAGGCTTACACACACCCTTGAAGATAAACTTCAAACCAGGAGAGGAGGCTTGTGAACAGTACATCATATCCTTTTCTTTTCTTCCAGTGTTCCCATTCCAGCATCAGAGGACAATCCATTTGCATTTTAAGACCCACGTGTTCAATGAATAGTAGTGCTACATAAAATACCTCCTGATTACAAGAACATCAGCAGCCTGGCCACAGCACAGAAAGAGAAGATTAGAAATTATGTGCAGGAGTACAACAGTAGTACATTTAGGGAACAAAGGATGGCAGGGAGGTGACTGACCAGCCACCCAGGCAAACTTATGGAAATAAGGACACATGCAAAAAGCCAAGGAGATGAGGGTCAAGGCAAGAAAGTATGATTCATCTCATCAGTTCTCCTGCGGAGGTGCTCAGGATGTTAAATAAGGACAGTGAATAGTAACTGATTTGATAAAGGCTCCTCCAAGATCTTTTACCGAGAAATTATAAAGAACCTCAGCTATCACAGATAAAAAGGAAAAGACCACTTGTGGTTTAATGACAGCTTAAAGACAGGAAACAAAAACAGTAATAAATAATCTATGTTCACAATGGGATTAGGTTCCCAGAGGATTCACACAAACATTAGTGTTGGAACCTATTTTGTCCACTATCCATACATGGGTTTTATAATGGGACTGAATAATCAGCTGGCAAAATATAATGATGATACCAGATTAGTCTGTCAGTCAAAAGAGAAATTGGTTGTAAACACTGAAGGTGTTTACTACAATATTGACTGAGAAGGCCTTAAAATTTAAACTTTTGAAGGCTGATAAATGTTCGGGACAAAAAACACCCTAAAGGTAACATCACAGTGCACAGTGATGAGATTTAATGGGGCTGTTATCTCTAAGGAAACAGGTCTTGGATAGGTTTATGAAAAGCCAATACAAGTGCTCAGTAGGAACAAAACATAGCAAAGTGGATTTAAAACTTTGTGGAAAAGTGATTGAGTACAAACCAACAAACATGGCTATGCTATTACAAATGTCTGCTCACCATTTGGTAATTATAAGGTCTTTTCTCGCAGTAGATAAAGTTGGGGACAGTAAGTGGGGGTAGATTCAAAATGAATTAACATAAATAGTTCTCCATATATGTATAGCTGACCCCTGGATGTCATTGTTAGGGGATACTGTGGTTGCCAGAAGTTGGCAGAACTCAAAAAAGGATAAAATCCCTGGAAGAAAAATTCAGCAAGGGCCATTAAGATCAAAATTCCAGCTTGTGGTTCAGGACCTCCTTGAACCACATGAATGCAGGTAGGACATCTGACATGTACAAAATCACTGTATGCCTATCCCAGCGTTCTATTTTTCCAAAAATAGCTGCATCTTCCCACTGCCCAGCTGGCCTTGATACTGGATTGGTCTGACCTGTGGCCACCCCACTGGGGCTGCTCTGAGCAGCAGTGGCCAGTCTGTATTCTCACCTGAGCTATCCAGATGTACCACCCCACAGCCTATGTAAATGTGGGCTCCTAACAGCACACCTAGTGCAGAAATGCATCAAAATAACTGCTCCTGTGGTCTGTGGCTGCAGCCTGCAGAATGACAGTATTTCCCTGGGCACAGCCTCTCTGTGCCCTCCTGTCACATTTGCTGGTGAACTGTAAGCTGCTGGTCTGTTGGCCACAATGTCGGGCTCTGAGGATGTGACCTCTCTGTCCCTTCTGCTCTCCCAGGGGCTTAGAAGGGACCAGGAGCTCCTGGATGGTTGGCAAGATCATTGGAAGGGGTCAGTTGTTTCATCCAGTGCCTGACTGCTAATTTAGGCCTTATGTTCTCACTCTTCTTCAGTTTTTAAACATTCTTCCTCAATCAAACCACACCAGCATATGAATAGAGACTCCATTGGCCTTAGCTGAACTCTTCACAAGCCAGGAATAGCCAGCATCCCACACTGTGTAAAGTCCCTAAAGACAGTGGTTCTCAACAGTAAATTAAGGAAAAAACCACAACAGTTGGGTAATAGAGTTCAAAAGAGAGGAAGACATTTCAGGTGGCAGACCTCCTCTGCTAAAGTATTTGGAGAGTATTATGACAGAAATGAGCTACAAGTACTTTCAACTTAGTGCAACTCCATATGCTAAATCTATACACAAGTTCCTGTGGGTTCACAGGAACTCTGTAATATATTTAAGTAGTGGTGGGCTTACACACATTGTAATCTCACAGTCTCACTAACAAAGTGTTTGGATAACACACTGATAATGTAAGGAAGTGTTTAGATAAACTTAGTTCCTTATAGTTATCCAAATACATTGTAAATCCCCACACAGCCCTACTGCTGGTGTCACTCAGTCACAGACAAACATTCCTATCTGACCTGAAGGTTCATGCCTTTGCAGACTTCAGGTAAGGGCTTTGCTATTTATTTTCTTTTCAACAGGACTCCAGTACTAGCATGGTCAAATAGGAAAGAAAGGAAATATTCAGGTTTTGATCTGGTTTTGACAGAAGTTTTTCCCTCTCTCTTTGCTAGAGAACCAATGCCAAAGTTAGATTTTGTAAAAGTTTTTAAAAAGCAACAAGGCAGAACAGAATAATTCTTGGCAACACTATTTCAAATACAGCAGCAGGGGACTGGTGTCTGGGAACATGACATTCTCCAGGCTCCTTAAAATCAATGAATATTTGTTGCATGATTTCAGTCTCTGGCCCAGTAAGGCAGACAGACACGATGGTTAGGGCACAGGACTTGTGGCAGTGACTTGCTGGAAGACTTTAGGGAAGTTGTATAACCTGTCTCTGTACACCAGTTTCCTGACTGATAACAGTAATCTTTGCCTTTCTTAACTATTTTGGTACCTATATGTAAAAAAAAAAAAAAGATAAATACAATTTTGTAGGAAGATTAATTTTCCTTACAAGCAATATCAGTCCACCAGAGGCAGACTAAAATCTACTGTAACTGAATGAGCTAAAGAGAAAATAAAAACCCTTTAAAATGGTCCTACACCTGTAGTGGATTCCTTCAGATGAGACACTTATTGCCTAAACTTGCCAGAGATTTCCCAATGTGTTATTAAATGGATGTTGTCAGATCTTATCAATCCTGTGTAAAAAGGATGTAGGGTTGTACTTGTGACTCTGCAGAGCAGTGTGCACTAACCAATAAGCTGAGTCTGGACTCTAGGGCTGAACTGCAGCCTTGCATGCAGGAAAGTACTCTGTAGGATACATATAAAATATTTTGTCCACTGACAGTTGGAATTCCTCCTTTTTTATTCTACAGTCCCCAGGCCATCACCACTATCACCACTAAGACGGCCACTAGGTACAGCACAGGCATCCTTTGGCTGGTTACACTTCCTGGAGACCCAGAAAAGCTGAGGCTTTGGCTGATGCATGGGGGAAGTTTAGGTTACGGTGGGGTGGCAACTGTTCCTGGATAGGGATGTCCTCTGCAGAGCCTGCTGACCTGTTCTGCCTCTCCCATCTCCCTAATGAAGCAAACTGAATTAAGCCTTGTGGCAGCCACCGTCCCTGGTGCAGTGTGGGGACATCTGGCCTGACATGTGGCAGTTCTGTGCTGCTACTGCGAGGGTGAGGGGGGCATTGAATACAGCACAGAGCTGAAGTCTGTCCCCACAATGTCCGGGTATGGGCCTGTCCATGCCCTGCAGAACAGGGTGCACATGACATTTTCTTCCCCTCACCAGAGGCAGAACAAAGGCCCAGTACAAAAAACTTCATGGATGAGCAGAGAATCTGGTCACTGTCCCAGCCTTAAGGCTGAGCCACCACTTCACAGCAAGCATGACCAACACACCTGCACACTTATCTGGCTGCTTAATATCAGCCCTACTGGTGTCTGATTAGCAACCTCACAAATAAAGAAGCTGAGAGAACAGGAGACATGCATTGATCACTTATTCCTTACCCAAATCTAGAATTTAGCACAATCCACAGCAAGTGTTCTGTATAGCCCCATCTATACAGAAGTTTGGAGCAGAAAGAATGATGCCTATAGCTTTTAATCACAAATTATTTCTTTCTTCCTATCATAAAATTTAGGAGTAGAAGTTAATTTGTTAATTTCTTATTTGTAGTTATTTGTTAATTTTTTAAATTAACAAAATAATAAAAAGCCCAAACAAATCCCCAGAATAATTCCTGACAGAACTTTCACAATAAAACAGTAGTGGGACAGTTTACAATATTGATATTCATGAACTGGACAAGTCCCTGGACAGGATTTTCTGTCTTCTAGCAACCAGCTGCTCTATGCATAGTATAAGCATTTCATTTTTAGATTCCATATTTCTTGCATACCTCTTTTCACTCACATTTTGCACTGTGTTAAATACACACCACAGAGCTGATGTGTCTCATTGGAGAATGCTGCAAGTGGTTGTTTTTTTACAGAATGGAAACCTACCTAGCAGCAGGAGCAACAGAGAGGAAAGGGCTTCCCAGAGCTCCCTTTCCAGCCACCATGCTGCTCCTTCTAAAAAAGTGCAGGCAGCCTGCAGCTCTCTTTCCCTATAGCCTGATTTTGGAGAATGCTTCCAGTGTACAGGAAGGGCCAGAAAAAGCCTAGAACCTTCAGGAGTGCAGGCAAGATGAACTATTTTCCTGCTAACATTCCTTCCTTCTTCTCCAATCCCCAGTACAGGTGTACTTCTTTTCTCCCCTAGCTCACACACTCCCTTGCACACCCTCCTCCAGCAGCCACTTACCAAGATTCTTCCTCTGTTGATTCCCCCTCTGCTCGAAATAGGCACACCAAGACAGTTGGTTGATAAGTTCCATTCCAGCTGTGAATTTCTTCTTACTCTCTCAATTACAGAGTGATGAAAATATTGCTGTCTGCTCTCATGTTTATCCTGGCATCCTATTACATCCTTCTCACAGGCTTTCTCCCTGTCCCACTGTCTGAATACACAGCTCTGTTTCAAATCAACCTCACGGTGTTCCTCATTTGTTGTTGTCTACTTAAGGTGTTGCTCCATGTTTATGGAATGTAGTTTTACTGGAAAAATTCCTTGGCCAAAACCTTCAAAAGGAACTACTCATCTTGGGTCTATTTTCCAATGCACTTGAAAAGCTCTGACTTTCTGGGAAGGTTGGTTTCCTCAGTCTGGACATTAGACCTCTTTGAAGTATCTCAGTTGGGCAACAAAATATTGCAAAACTGAAATTGCACCTGACCTGTGAAGAAGGTTTGTCCTCTTTATGTTTCCCAATTATTTTTGCCTCTTGTTCCATCAGATTTTGACAGGCGAGTGCTGTTCTTAGCTATACGGACATAAAATTAAGGCAAAACTGGGTCCTGAAGGAAGTTTCCAGACCATGATGTTGTGGAGTTCTTTGGCCCCAAGCCAGAATTCATTGTATACCCTGTAAGTGCTCAGGATTAGCACGTATGTAGCTGAGACTGGAATTGGCATTAAAGTACTTTGTATGTACTCTCTTCTTGGATTGCAAAAGAATGAAGCAGAGATTCGCGTATTTCAGTCTCTATTTTTTCTCCTTTTATGTCCTGGGAAGCTTATGAAAAATAATATGCTCACTGGTTTCTAATATGTTACCAAACATAATAGGTTGGATGATAAATTAAAACCAAACGGAGTTCTGAATGTTTTGCTTTCAAGCCACTAGCAAGTCTCTATTTCTTTAAAAATAAACTTTGTTCCCACTTTGCTCAGATTAGTGGCACTTCACTTTGCTCAGACTAGTGACACAGAGGCAACTCTGACCATGACACCTGGGAATGATATGAAAATAACTTTTTAAAATAGCAATTGTGTTGTGAGGGATTACACATCTGCAGAACATTTCAAACGGGAAACGGTGTGTCTCACAAGCTTAGGTGTAGCTCAGCTAGGAAGTGCACAGTCACATCATAAACCTCCCGTTTACTTTGCTCCTAATTGGCAGCCCTGTTAACAACATCAACAAAGAACTATTTACTGAAACCTGGAAGCTAAGAGGTCATACCATAAACTTGTCATGTTGTTATACTCTTTCCTAGGCATTCACTAGCAGCTGTTGTGAAAAACAGGATACCTGAGCCTGATGGACTTTTGTGCTGACTGAGGACACAGAAAAATAAATATTCATACATCAAATAACTACCTATTAGTTTGAAAAGTGAAACTCAGAATGCAGTTTAAAACATACATTATGAATTCTGTATGGCTGCTGCCCCCGTTACTTAGCTAAACCTGTTAGGGTTCACAAGTAAAATCATGCAGCTTTTATTAGAATGAATTCAGAATGTCTTCTAAAGATGTGTAATTCACATTGTGTAAATCTGCCTCCCCAGAATAAACTGGAAATGAAGAAATTATGCAAGGTTCAGGTACACTGGCAGGTTACTGTCAGAACATGTGCCTTTAAGGACATATACAAGTGCCATGAAGTCTCAGGTGCCTCATCAGCTCCATCTCCTGCTTTGCTGACTTGAGCAGGCACTTTAAAATGAAGCCAGAGATGTTATGAGCTGCAATCTCTAAAACTAAACTTCTCTACTGCTATTTCTACTGGAAATCAGTGGCTCACTGATTTCCATATCAAAGGCACTTAGGTGGCAGCTGAAGAGATGGCTTTTCCCAGTCTGTCACTGCAAGGTCTTTGGTGCTGTCACTTGGCTAGGATTATGGCAAGAAATAAGCACCACCATAGGGCAATTCATTCCCCTTGTCTCACACATCTATTTCAGGCTGACAGGACTGGCTTTCAGAGGTACCTATTTCTGTCTTGACTGTAAAGAACCTGGTGTGACTAGCTCAATCCTTTTAGAAGGCATCCCCACTAGACTCACTGCTTTCAAGTCAGGGCAGATGCTTTTCACTCAGTATGTTATTTATAACATGAATCAAGATTGTGTGGATGTAGCATAGAATAGAGCCTGCATTCTGAAGACTAAAAGAAGTCTAAGTGGAAAAGGAATGAATATTTCTTTCTCAAGTATTTCTGTCAGTTGGCACAGCTTCGTTGACTTGGCTGTTACATTCCCATTTTGGGATCCAACCTTATTCTGGAGTTCAAGTTAAAGCTATGCTCCCACAGGGCTGACAGGTACATCAGTGGCTGTGTCACACAACTTGGGAAACCAGAGAAATGCCAACATGGACTGTATTCACACTTTCATTGGCAAGACAAGTCTAAGGATGCTGTCCTTGGGATAGGAGCCTGCCTCTACTATTTCACTAGCAGGGTCTGCATAGAAAATGGCTGAAAACAGTTATGTGCTAAGAAACCCAGGGAAGAATTAAATGTTAACTTCTTCCTACTCATTATTTCCTACTTGTGTTACTGCTGAGTGTTTCATCCCTGCAATTGTGTGAACATGTATGTTTTAGTCAGGCATCTACTGGCAAAACTGAGATGAGGCTTCCGGTGTAAAACAATGCCCTCCATTAAAGAAGTAAGTCATCAAATAAGGGTATCTATAAATAGAAAGGGTTGTAAAAACAAATAGGGGAAAGCATCTGGTTTGCAGCATCTTTGCACAATTTGCAGTAGCTAAATCTGGAGTTAATTAATGACCTGTTTATTTTCCAAAATTTCAGTAAAATGCCTTGGCTAAAACTTAATCTGTCTCTGGAGAACATCTTACTTCCTTCCATATGTTGCCCGATCTGTCACAGCAATAAACTTCTTCCCAGTTCGAAGATCCCTAATGATTGCACCAACTGATGCTTTCCATAAAAGAAGAGATAATGGTTCCAGCCCTCTACAAGCCATGATTCTCCCTTAAGAGAAAGCAATGCAAAGGAGTACAAGAGCAAGTGAGTGCCCTGTGTTACTGCCTCTATTGTGACCTAGAATCCAGAGATTTAAAACAGTTCCTACCTACAATTCATACCAGATGTTTCATAATCCCTCTGAATTTGATAGTTTCTTTAAAATGCTGCCATTAATGTATATGCCTTGGCTTTGTAAACACTTGTCCTGCTGTCCTTGTTTTTTAGGGTGCCTTCCAAAAAAACAGCTTAGGCCGTTTAGTAACTATGCATGTTTATGGTTTTATATAAAACAAACCAGATGTTTCAGAGTCAATTTTATTTTGTGTTGTCTTGTCTAACCTGGATTCTGAAATTTATTTGTCCTCTATTTGAATCAGATTAGGTATAGCATCTTCTGTTGTATTACATGTTGGAAATATGGATGTTCTGGTACCTTCCTCTTTCTGATGAACTTATATAACCAACCATACTGATTTAATAGATAATATTTTTTAAAAGAATCTACTGTTGGCTTAGACGTTAAATATAACAAAACAGACTAGTCCGCATGATTCGAATATTTAATAATTTAAATTTATACTGCATTTAAGTGCTCTGCTGAAATCAGACCATAATCAAATTATGTTTGGTTCTGAAACAAAAGCACTTGGAGCTGTTAGGGATAGGCAGACACGGCAAATGTAATTACAAAAATACTTATCTGCCAAGCTGATATAAAACTATGTTTCTGATTCTCTGTGGACTGATGTTTCTTTATGTTCAGGAGTGATGGAGTGGGTCAAGTCAGGATGATGAGTGGGTCAAGCCATCCTTACATCAGAATTCAGGGTGTTTCTATTGATTTCAGAGAAGTTCTTTATTTTCCTCAAAGTGACTGCAAGGAAGACAAATGATCTAAATCTTTAGCTGATATTGAAGCTGTAGAAGTTTCTTCCCAGGAAAGAAATTGGGCAAGTCCCAAATACCTCACCATGTGGCAGAATTTCACATAGAAGCTCAATGTATGTATGCATGTATGTTTGGTTATGCACATTAAGGGTCAGTACTGACATTTTGAATTTTCACTGTGTCTTTTTGGTAATACAGTTTCCCAGTTTATTCAAAAGAAGCTGGTGGGCTCAATGCTGGGGCTTGAAAATTCTCAACTGAGAAAAATAAGAGAATACATGGTAAAAGTAAATGAGGTAATAAATAATGCAGAAAAGAGGAATCAGTTGTCATTTTAACCTTCCTATGATATCAGAAATACAGTGATGCTGAATAAAAGTTTAAATCTACAAATTAATGTTTTACAATTGAAGAGAAGTGTGTACTACACATTGGTTTTACTTGCAAGTACATGATTTGAGTCACTAGTTATACTGTTACCCAGCAGGTCACCACCCATCAATTTTCTTTAACTACCAACTCCTCTAGCAGCTGAGCTATATATTGTATAATTAATTTCTGCTACTTTTGTCTAGTGAGCTATTCTGAAGATGAACATTTACCTTCTCTCAGATGGTGACTTCCACAAAAGGAAGTGGTGCTGACCTTTGCTGAAAGTCCTCACTTCATCACATCTAAACAAACACCCTATCTATCCCCTGTGACTGGGGCAGGGGCCAGGAGCAGAGGATTTAACTCAGTGTAACTGAAGCAAGGAGCCTTAAGCCTCCAGAGCCCACACCTAGCATGACAGCAGCTGGCTGGGGGCCACAAATATAAAATAAGCCCTCGGGGAGCACTGGTGAGCAGGGTGTGGCACAGCAGTGTGCAGGAAGGGCGCTGAGGCAGTGCCAGCCCAGGCAGGGAGCAGTGGTATCCACCTGGCAGAAAGCCACGGCCTCCACACCCAGCACGGCTGGCACAGCTGCCCGGACAGCTCGGGCAGGGACACGCTGCCAGTACTGGGTGGCACCTGCAGGGTGAGCCCAGCTCTGGGAGGGTGCCCAGGTGGAGGAACTTCTCTGCTTAATGACAGGATGAGGGGATCAACAGCCCACCTGAGCTGTATCTCACCTATGCCCACAGCATGGGCAACAAACAGGAGCAGCTGGAAGCCATTGTGCAGCAGGAAAACTGACACAGTTGCCATCACAGGGATGTGGGGATGATTCAAACAACTGGAGTGCTGTGGTGAGTAGCTATAGACTCTTCAGAAAGGACAGGTGAGGAAAGAGTGGTGGTGGGATAGCTTTGTAGGTTGGAGAGAATTTTGATTATCCAGAACTTGATGACAGTAATTACTGGGTTGAGTGTGCATAGGTAAAGAATCAGGGAGACGGCCAAGAAGGCATATATCCTAGAGGGACTCGGCTGTAGACCACCCAAACAGGATGGAGAGTCAAACAAAATATTCTGTAAGCAGCTGAGAAAAGTCTCACAATCACTAGTCCTTGCTCTCATGGGAGACTTCTGCTCACCAGACATCTGGAAACAAAAGAATCTGGCACTTGCCATTATTAAACTTCATATTGTTGGTGATTGCCCAGCCCTCTATCAAAATATCTTGGCAGGGCCTGTGCCTTTGAGGAAGTCAACAACTCCTCCCAGTTTAGCGTCATCAGCAAACATAGTATACCTTCAAGTTCTGCATCCAAGCTGTTTATGAAGACATTGAAGAACACTGGCCTCTCTATCTTTTATTGTATGCAGGGAAAAACATAGTGACAAAGGATGAGGAAAAGGCTGCAGCACTTAATCCCTTTGCCTCAGGTATTAAAGAGTAAGACCAGTTGTTCATGGAGTACTCAGCTCCCTGAACTGAAAGACTGGGACAGGGAGCAGAATAAAGCCGTCATAATCCCAGGGGAAATGGTCAGCAACCACTTAGATACACCCAAGTCTATGGGACAGGATAGCATCCACACAAAAGTACTGAGCCAAAAGTTCTCACCAAACCACTTTCCATCATTGACCAGCAACTCTGGCCAAGTGGGCAGGTCCCAGTTGACTGGAGATTAGCCAATGTGACACCCATTCAAAAGGTCAGAAGGAGGATCCAGGGAACTTCAGTTCTACTTCAGTGTCAGGGAAGGTCATGGAGCAGACCCTCTTGAGCGCTGTCATGTGGCATGTGCAGGATCACCAAGGGATCAGGCCCAGCTAGGAGGGGTTTGTGAAAGGCAGGTTCTGCTTGACCAGCCTGATCGCCTTCTGTAGCAAGGTGACCCACTTAGCAGATGTGGGAAGGGCTGTGGATGATGTCTACCTGGACTTCAATAAATCCTTTCAAACCTTTTCCCACAGCATTCTTCTAGAGACACTGGCTGCTTATGGCTTGGACAAGTGCACTCTTTGCTGGATAAAAAACTGGCTGGATGTCTGGCCCCAGAGAGTGGTGGAGAATGGAGCCACATCCAGCTGGTGGCTGGTCACCAGTGGTGTTCTACAGGGCTTAGTATTGGGGCCAGTTCTTAATATCTTTATTGACAATGTGGACAAGGGGATTGAGTGCACCCTCAGTCAGTTTGCAGATGAGGCCAAGCTGGGGGGGAGTGTTAGGCTTCTGGAGGGCAGGAAGGCTCTGCAGAGGGATCTGGACAGAATGGGTCGAAGGGCTGAGGCCAGTTGTGTGAGGTTCAACAAGAAGAAGGGCAGTGTCCTGCAGTTGGGTCACAACAACCCCATGCAGCACTACAGGCTGGGGGCAGAGTGGCTGGGAAGCTGCCTGGTGGAAAAGGACCTGGGGGTGCTGGAAAACAGCAGCAGGACATGATCCAGAATGTGCCCAGGTTGCCAAGAAGGCCAATGGCCAGGAGTGATTGTACCCCCATACTTGGCACTGGTGAGGCCACACCTCCAATCCTGTATCCATTTCTGGGCCCCTCACTACAAGAAGGACATTGAGAGGCTAGAGTGTGTCCAGAGAAGGGTAAGAGAGCAGGTGAAGGGTCTGGAGTGCAAGGCCTATGATGAGCAGCTGAGGGAGCTGGGGGTGCTCAGCCTGGAGAAAAGGAGGCTCAGGGAGATCTTACCATGCTCCACAACTACCTGAATGGAGGGTATAGTAAGATGGGGATTGGACTCCTCTTCCAAGTGATAGAACAAGAGGGAGTAGCCTCAAAACATACTAGGGGAGTTTTAGATTGGGTATTAGAAAAAATTTCTTCACCAACAGGGTTGTTAGTCATGAGGCTGCCCAGGGAAGTAGCGGAGTCACTATCTCTGGAGGTATTAAAAAGATGTGTTGGTGGCACTAAGGGATTTGGTTTAGCTGTGGACTTGGCAGTGCTGGGTTAATGCTTGGACTTGATGATCTTAAAGGTCTTTTCTAGTCAAAATGATTCTTTATTTATAATTTAAAACATTTATTGAATCAAGGCAATCTTTTGGGAGTGTTTTTAAACACTACTTCCTAAATTTCAAATGAGTATCATATGCCATAATGAAATGGCAATATTTTAATGTTACTCTTTAGTTTTGCGCCTTGAGATAGATGGTTACATATTTGTTTCTGAAGTAACATTTGCAAGTTGGGATTGTAGCAAAATATTTGCTAAAAAAGAGTGTGAATAGTTCACAGACTTGTCAGAATCCATCTGTTTGTGTCTATTAATGGGTACATTCCCAGCTGTGGTCTTTCTAACGTAATAAATAAAAAGTTTCTTTCTTACTATAAATCCAGTGGCTGAAATCTCCTTGTAAAATTGATTTATTTCAATAAAAATCTGTACTTATGTTAAAGACACCTCTTAAAATGAACATGACCATGAGATGTCATTTGCATATCATTTCAGCAGCCATCTGACACATAAACAATTCAGACTTAAATAATTTATTACAGCATTTTTCTGGTTAAGCTGTGGAAGAGCATGCCATTCAGGTCAGGATGAGAGGGACAGGGATGGGAAAACACAGGTGTATTTAGCAGAGGAATGAGAGGTACATCTAAAATAATCTAAAGGTTAGGCCAAGTGCTTAGTCTTCACTCCTTCATGCAATGAATCCAACACAAATTTACACAGGTGTGCAACACACTTTAGAGAAGTGCAAGCTATGAACCAATGCAGGAGGTCCCTAAATATTTAGGAATCCTTTTTTGTAATGCTGTGTGTAATATTTTTGTATTTTGACTGAGAGAAGTTACATTTCTAGCTTTGGTTTTGATTTATCTCTCTCACTATACTCTTAAGTTATCCTTATGCAACTACCTTACCCTTATCCTATGCAGCTACCCTACATTTCTTCATAAATTGCAACAACAGAAGACCATACACAAAGACATTTCAAACTCATTTTTGCTCAAATTCAGACAGACCTACACGTGATCTAAGATCCCTTTGAACTATGCTACTGTTCTGAGGCAATAACTCTTTAAATTCTTTCTATAGCAAAACAAATACTCTACTTTTGTGGCTGTCTTTTAAAGTGCTTCTGCATTAAATGACCTGTGAAGGTTCAGTGCCCTTCTGCATCAGCATGGCCTGGAAAACCAGCCCTCCTCAGAAAAAAATCCTTGGCTTATTGAAGCAGCAGTGCCATTCATTTAGCTCAGGCAACAGAAGAAATTAATTATTCCCACATTACTTTACATCTGTGACAAGTAAAATTTGTGAAGTATTTATAAAATTAAGCAAGCTATTTTGAAGTTAATGAACTTATCCTGCTGCTAAAGAAATAACTACAGTTTAAACAACTTTTTGATAAGTATAAATTTTAATTCATAGTGTTTTGAAATAGATTATGAATCAAATTCTTAGAGCTTAAAGAAAACCAGCATTTATAAGTTCCAGTGCCTCCTCTTCCACTGTATTACAGCATGTTGCTGGATCTGTAAAAATGATTTCTGTAAAAAAGGTTTTATAGAAAATCCTTCCTATATACTTACTGTTCAACAGCAACAAAGAAAGAACTCAGTATCTCTATGAAATGGTCCGTTGAAATGCAATTCACTCTGGGGATTATATACAGCAGAGTATGTTTAGTTTTGATCACCATGCTAGCTGAAAGCATCTTATTCTTTAATTCTTATAATTTCTTTTCTACTTCTACATTGCTAGGGGTCCTGCTGCAAAAGCTCAGGAAATGAGGCTCCTGGGTGGCACTCTGTCCCGGAGGACAGAGGATGCCTTGAATATTGCACTACCTTAATAAAGCCAGCTGTTGTGCCTAGTGTTGAGTGAGGCAGGATGCGTTCACACACTAATTGACATTACTGTATGTAAATTACTGCCCTCTACTGGAATGACAGGCAGAATGTTTCACGTGAAATGGATGGCTTGTTGAAGCCTGGTGTTTTATGGAACCAAGGGCCATGGATTCCGGGTGTTCCCAATCCCTTCTTGGAGCATAGCTGTTTGCTGCACATGTATCTGCATGCATTCAGCCTTTGCATATTGGCAGTGCAAGGTGCACCAGGTTGGTCTGGTTGGTCTGACTGTCCAAATATTTTTTTTTTTTAACTGTAAACAGGATGTGCAAAGGAGCTACAGAAATGCACTCCTCTTGTGAACGCCCTAATGTCAGTCAAGACAACTGATGCCCTAATATCAGTCAACCTTCTACCCAGTCATATTTTTAAGCCTGTAATAACCAAAACAAAATATCACAAATTCTTAATTGAAAATAATATTCCCAAACCAAATTTTCAAGAATCACAAGACAGGCACCACTTCTTTAAAATCATGAGGTTAGCTTGGAACTGACATTTTACAAAATGAAGTTTTTTCTTGGCTCTTCATACTCTGAAGTTCACATTTTCTTTTTAAAATTGCTAGGCAAATGTGCTTAAGTAGAAGTGAAAGCTGGTTTTCTCAATGAATTGCTACTCAAGGAGATGATTTTTAAAGGCGTTATGATATATAGGAGCACAAGATTTGGCCATGGTATGACAGAAAAAGCAAAGAAATAAGGAAGAGCAATACAGAACATCTGTCTCAAGAAATCCAAGAAGTACAAAATACAAGAAGACAAATGTGAGTCAAAGCACTGCTGTGAAACAAGGCCAATGCCTGGCAAGTATTGTACAAAATCAAATTGTTAAGTCATCTAAGTTCTCAGAATCCCTAGAAATATGAAAATATCGGACGTTTTGAAGGGTTTTTTTCATTAAAGCAAAATGACAAAATTCAGAATTGGGACTTCCTGATTCCTGAAACTAAACACCACATCCTACTGTAGCTGAGAAGGCAGAAGAATAGGAATCCACTCTCCAGTGCCTTCCTGAGTCCAGAAATTTCACATGTTTCAGAATTTGCTGGCCAGCCACCAATAGACTATTGATGTTCACTAGGCAGCTGAAAGTTTATTGTGGACATAAATGTTCCACATAAATGTTCTGGCATAGTTATTATTATATCTAAAGTCATTTGCACAGGGATATGGAAGCAGCCTGTAGGATTACATATGAATAAATACAAAAACACCTAGTAGGAAATAACTGAGAAGATACATTATTTAATATGCCATGACTGATATACAGAAGCAATCGTGGAATGTAAAAGCATCATCACTGTTTAATGTCAGACAAATAAATTAAGTATTTTTATCAGTCTACATAAGCTCTATATATCTTAGGAAAATATGAGCACCAAAAACTGCACCTATCTAAACGTACATGAACTTAAACAGTATTGTGTTATATACTATGAATTGTTTCCAATATTTGGTCTGCAAACATCAGGATAAGTACAATGTTTACAGGAATACTCCATGAAGTCACAGTGCAGAGGACTGACAAGGCAGCAGCCTTCTTCTTGTCACATACAAGCATCTGCAGATGGAATGAGCTGAGGCCACATATATATGCAGAGAAAAAAGGAGAAATATTTGTTTACTGAGAACTGAAAGAACCTTGTGAATGCTCAAGGAACCACAGAAAGCCAGCGGGGGGGGGGGGGGGGGAACAAAAAAAAACCCAACAAAAAAAAATCAAAACCCAAAC
>JAYDZK010000001.1:48172128-48192187 GCA_034509185.1 Euphonia xanthogaster
ATATATATATATATATATATATATATATGTCTTCCATTTCCCCAGCTACTTTGAGATGTTGCTTGATTCTGAAATCTGTGAAAAGTAGGGGCTGGTTTTTTTCTTTATAGATACAAATAATTGTCTCTACAGCTAAAAATGCATCATTAAGAGACTAAGTATAAACCCAAAAAGTTACTGGTGATGGCAAGTGGCAGAGAGTTTCACTCTACAGAGAAAAATCCCTAATTTTCTACAGGATATACCTGCAAGATTCTGCGCTAGAATCAGTTTACTTCTCAGAGTTAAATCATAGAAACCTTATATAACAGTGTCTTTGGAAACCAAGAAATATTCCAGGGTAGGTATATATCCAAGATAAATAAATATAAAATAAAAACCTACAGCCATTACCTTCCCAAACTCTATGTCAAAAGCCTACACTTTATGGAGGCTGGAATAGCAGATTGAGATCCACTCAATAATACCCACTTGTAAAGCAACCTTTTGGCCATCTGTTTTCTTGAACTTGCCTTTCCAATAGCTCTGCCTTCATAAAGACACAGAGCCAAGATCACAAATGACAGATGCCATTGTATGCAATGGAATGAGATAGGGGATGGCTTTGGTATGGCTTTTGTAGTCATATGCAGCCCCACTCTCCTCATTTGGCTGCATTTCAGTCGTGGCTTGACAGCATGGTGGAATTTACTAATTTGTTTATGCCTTGTGCTGAGCACTCAATAAATACCAGCATCTATATGTGCATTTCTGTCATAGCAACTTGCTGCCTGGGTGGAATCTAATACGGAGAACAGGAAGGGCAGAGACTGAATGGTTTTCAGCTGAGAAGCCTTCTAAAAAGGCTCCTCTTTCTTAGTAGTTGACACCAACACTACATAGCTCTTTGTCCTCCTCTAGTGGTCCCATTATATTTAGGGAGAGGCTTATGCAGTGATTACTTCCTTCCAATTAATGCAGTCATTTTCCTGCTGCAAGCTGTTGAGGCTCATGCCATGAGGTCCTGTGCTCAGTTTTGGCATGAGCCACAGTTCCATGGTGCTCATGGAAGTGGAAGAAGGCGCCTCTGCTCACAACCAGTCACAGCTCCACAGATGCTGTGTGTCCTTGAGCCAGGGCCATCTCCTCTGAGCAGAGCCTGCACACGGCAGGTTGTTCAATAGCAGGAAACAGTGGCATGGTCTGACTGCAGCCCCACAAAAGGTCCTATGTTGCAAAAGTCCAGAAGCTGACTGCTTTGTTTGATTGCTTTATTGTCCCAAATACTCTGCAATATGTTCCAGCCAGAAGCTTTTCTCAGTCTTTTCTTGCCTGACTTGCAAACAAAGAATCAGTGCAAAATCCATCTTATGTGCTGAGCTGTTCAGAGAGATGATGCATGTCCCTCTGATGCAGCCCAAAACCTTAAACATTAATCCTTAGGAACTGATACTAAAGAGTTAAATAACAAAAGCTGAACCTAAAGAATTGTTGCAATGGAAATGTTTTCTAATGGGAAACACTAAAACTGTTGGAACTGCTACCCATTAGAAATGCTTTCTGTGAAGACAAAAGGTTCCTACCATATAGATTATTCTCTGTGTGTGTCTCTGAGCTTTAATGCTTAGTTAGCATAATAAAAAGCTAAAGGTTTATTTTGCTGCTTGTATACTTTAACATTGGTTAAAAATTGTCTAACCTTCAAACATTTGCACTTATGTCTTGCACAGGAAATAAAACACAAGGACATAGCTTGCACTGTGGCTATCAGAGAGGTCTGAGGGAAAGGTCTAATTGAAAGAGAAAACAAATATACTTTTAAATTATTATTATTATTATTCAGTGAAAATGTTCCAGGCATTTGTTGCTTTTGGAATAAATATTAAGTGGCAAAATGTGGTCTCTGCTACGACTCTTGGAGGCCCCCAGTTTAAAACAAGTTGGCTGCTCAGGAGCAAGGGAGCTGAATATGGCTGTCTTTCTGCAACCTTTGTCAGGCAATTGTTCAGTCACAGAAAAAAATGACTCGAGAATCCTGTGTCTCCATGAACTTAGTTGCTGGAAATCAACAGCACCTAATTCCAACAGAGGCAAAACTTTATAGCAATTTATCAATCTGAATTAGATCACCTTTTACAACAAGGTTCCTGTCACATCTCAAGAGTTGTTACAAACCCAAGCTCATCTACCAGCTGCTTAGTGTTCAGCTCTCCTTAGGAGTGCAAGCTGTAACCAAACTGAGTTAGGAAAAGTATTTATAATATCTTCATTCTGAAACGACCTATATTGTTTACAATTATGAACTAGATATTATTTTTAATATTTATCATCTCTATTTTCAGTATTTTTCTTTCTTATTTAAAATGTTGACTAAAAATCAAAGTCACAGAAAGAACCATGGAGCAGAGACATAGAGAAAGATATTTCAAATCACATTGAGTAGTTGCATGTGTAAAATGCTTTTATACATTGCTGCTTTACTGTTTTAGAAATGTCTTATATAAAATTCAGAGTACTTCTTAATGAATCAAACTTTTGTCTATAATTCACATACTAGAACAGTAAACATATAAATTTCTAATCTATACCTGGCTGTTTTTTGGGTTTTTTTTTGAAAAACAGCAGTATCTCATTTTCCTCTTGCTTTTGAGAGCAGAAGATCCGAGTGCCCTCAACTACTCCAATACATCAGCAAGAGCTGACTAGCAAAGATTTGCCTTTTTAGAAGAACAAAGAAAGGCTTTGTTCTGGCTTTTCTGATTATGAAGGGAAGAGGCAATCTCACTGCCTAATTTTGGAAGCCAAACTGGCACTGCAGAAGTTAGAACTGGAGCCAAATGAAATGACCCTCTGATGCACTGACTGCAGGACAAGCACCAACTCTACCTACTTCTAATTTGAGCAACACAGAGCATAACTAGTTAAGAGGCCACCAAGGTCACCAAACAGCTGGGTTTATTCAGTAGTTTACTTTCACTCTTTAGGAAAACAGCCTGTTCATTTTTCAGTCCAAAATAAGCACCTCCACTTTGTGCTGGAAACATGTCAAAGTGACCCTGCTCTGCTTTCTAGTAAGTGCATGGGATCATTGGATGAGGATGTTTTATTTTCTCCAGTTATTTAAGGTCAGGTTTTCATCTTGGATAAGCTTTTATAGCTGGAGTAATGACAGCATGATACACAAGTATTGCCTAGGTCTTGCAAGGCACTGCTGAATGTCTTATCCAGCTGCTACTCCCCCCTGAAGAAGATGAGAAGAGGGGTTTCACAGTCACAGCCTTAACCTCAGCTCCACCACCAGCACACTTGCCAGATATCCATGGCAAGTGAAAGGCTTAAAGAGATCATGTCCATCCCCCCACAAGCAAGAGGAAAATCCCAGAATAGGATATGGTTCTGTGAGCCACATCCATTTCCCTGTACAGAGTGTGATTAGCTCATAATTCCTGCCCAGGGACTGCAGCAAAGGTAAAATAAAACCATGAGCATAAAACCTTTTATGACTAAGGAAACATAAAAAATATGTAATCACTTGAAAGTACTGCACTCAGGTTTGATTTTGCGATGAATCAAGCACCTTCAGTTTCTAACAAGAGCCAGATGGAGTTACAGCACCCTCCCATTTCCCAGAATCAGGCCCGTTGTTGGCAGTTGATCACGTACAGATGCTATATAGCACAGTTCTGTTTCTTACACTATGGAGACCTCTCCTTGAAGTCAATTTGCATTATGCCTGGGCAAATATTGCAGTATCAGGCTGCTCATTAAAGCCCCAGGACCACTGCTGCTCCTGTTTGAATTTTGCATTATATCAGTCAAGGTTTCACAATTATCCGTGGAGTACTTCTGAAATGGCCAAGGTCACATGAGGATTTTATCATATTACTGCAGTGCACCATCTTCCTTGCCAGCCCATTGCTGTTCTGCTACAGACTACATTACCATGCATCAGCAAATACATGAGCACGCTGCTATATTTAGTGTTTCATACATACCACTAAAATAGAGGATGTGTCAGCTTTTAATCCGACTTCAAATTTTTGTCAGCAAAGTGAGGGCTCATTTTCCCTACCAGTGATGAAGTGTGCTCTGAGTTAGTCATCTTGAGCTATGTGGTGATAACTTTAAAATACATTAGGCAGCTAGAACACTCAATCTGAGTGGAATGTTTTTTACTAAGACATATACTGGGGGATAGGAAGGACACACAGCATCAGTCAGCCAGGTTTCAGTAGTGATTGCCACAGGCTACCTACAAACCCAGCAGCAATCTGATGGCAAGAGGAGCACCTAAGCAAGGTGGTCTCTGGGATACCACAGCAGACAATTAGGACCTCCTACATTTGCAAGGGCAGAAGAGATAGGTGGTGCAGACTGGGTTTGGTGTTATGTTCCTGGCAATATGAGAAGAAAAGCATTGATGATGGTGACTTGAACGCAGTGGTCTATTGCATGGAGATGGGACAGGGGCAGTCCTATTAATGGCATCATCTATTTATGAGAGCAGGAACGTGGTTCAATGGCTGAAACCTCAGGTACCACCAGGATAGCCACATTCAGTCCCAAAGAAAGCAGAGTTCAGTGGATAAATCTGGTGTTTTCACAGGTCTTGGTAAAGCCACAGAACAGGGTATTTTTTACATATTTGTAACGCTTGCTTATTAATGCCATCACATACAAGCTGTACAAACGTGAACTGCCTTCCTGTCTACCACTTCTACAGAAAGCCAACAGACAACTTGCTCACCTTAGACCAAGGGTGAGCCTGTCTGTGTGAAACCAACTTTTCCACTCCAAACTGCTTGTCCTCTCTTGCACCGGTCCCTTGCATTTTGCTAACTACATCTTAAAGGGTGTGGGCAAACACCACATTTGCAGTCTAGATCTAAGTCCAAATAACAATGTATTTACTTAACAGCATGAAATTATATAAATATATACATTTCCAAGTCTTTGTGGAACTCCATTTCAGGCCAACCCAGAGCTGTCCATCCCAGCTCCACAATGCTGTGGGTAGGGCGGTTCTCTGCCACAGTCCTGCCCAGCCATGTGACCCAACTTGCAGACTGACATCCCATCCTTGGCCCAACCCTATTCCCAAGCCTCATCCTGGAGCTGTCTGACGTCTGTTCCTGTGACTGCCCCATTCCCCAGGGAGCCACCAGCTCATGCTGCATCCTGCCATGATTAAAGAAAAAGGAAAGCACAATAAATTCATGCCTCAAGAATCATATCTCACCATTATTTTTTTTTTATTTTGAATGGTTAGATCATCATTAATTCCAGTGCAGGCACTAAGTATCAATGTTATTACATCTGGAAGTAATGACACCAGGCCTGGCAAGCATACAGTGACACTGCCAGCAATGCTGGGACTTCAGAGGAGGTTCCCTGGTGTGGCTGGATGGTCTGTGCAGCTGTAGCTTTTCTTAGACATTAGAGACATTTTGGGTATCCTGCTTAACATATTGCAAGGCACCCACTACAAATCCAGGTAATGGAAATCCCAAAATTTTGCATTAATTTGGCAGGGGGGGGGGGGGAGCAACATAAAACTCAACAAGAGAGAGAGAAAGAAGTAACAGCATTCCAAAGGGCAGTTTTTTTCCCTCTCACATGCAAAAATGGTTTACATGGAGAATGACTGGAAGCTGAGGACAGCCCAGCCTTTGTGAAAGGGCTGCAGAAGTTTCCACCCCGGCTGCAGCAGCTCTGAGCTGCCCTGTGTATCCCCAGCTCCTGACAGGATGGGGTTATAGGTGCTCTTTGATGAGGAGGGCAGGGTGACCCATTGGCACTCTGGGAAAAGACTCTCTTGGCCCCTGAGAGCTCTAGAGCTCTGGCCAAGAAAGGGGTCAGAAGAATAAATGACAAAAGAGAATGCGAAAGAATAAGAAGTAAGGATGTAAGGGGAGAATGATGCAGAAAACAAGCTTGAGTAGAACAGTGAGTGCTGTGTTATGTGTGTGGCTGATACAGGCAGGACAGGTTTTCTCCTCATGCAAGAAATTCCAAACCAGAAAATTTATTATCCAGAAAGCACAGAAAATATCAGAAATATTTAGCAACTGCAAATCTGGAAGAAACCCTTGTCCCTTAGTTCAAGATACAGATTTTCCCTTTTTTGCAATTTAAATCAGGTTTTCTCTTTTTATCTCTCCCTCTCTCTCTGTTTTTTTAATACTTTAGTGTAACAAATTTCAATGCCAAAATCTCAAAGTTCAAGAAAAATTAGCACTTCTTACTTTGAAGACTGTTAAATCATTGCATGCTGAGAAGTCTGTGCCTATTTTACAGAAACAATTTGAAACAGATTAATGGATGCTAGCCTTTTCCTGTAAAATGTTCTATTTGAAGAAATGGACATTTTCTGCCAGAAGCATTTTAATGATAAGTTTATTACCAGCTCTACCATATGCTAGATTTCTATAACTAAAGTTTCACCTCAGTGACTAAACTGTATCAGAAAATAACCTGTCATTCTTCTTTCATGCCTGCAGTCATCAGATTTTCAACCATCATCCTACAGTTCTACCATTAGGATGGGCACTGAAACTTTATCTCTCTGGGTGAAAAAATTAATATTGTCATAAAAATAAAACAATTAAAAATCAATCATACTATAAAATGGGAACACTGCTAAAATAATTAATTTTATTTAAAATGCATGTGCCATTGACAGATTTTCCTTTTTCTTTATAAAGTGAGCCTTCAGTGGCACAGAAAGGTTTTGATCCAACAATGAGTACAATTAAAACAATTGCTCAATCTCAGAACTTCTGAAATTTGTTTAGCTTTGGAAAAGCCCAGGCATGTGTTTAATTGGCAAATACCATCACGGAATAAGTCCACATCCAAATCATAAGGCAGGAAAAGTTAATGTGTATAGAGCTTCAATGAAAATACGTACATTTACACTATGTTCAGCAGCCTTTATGTTTTGTTGACCTGAATTAAAGCACATGAGGGTGGAATTGCCTACAGAGACCTGAGCTTTGTAGCCCAGGATTTCTGTCATTTTGCTAAGCCACTATGTTTGCCAGCAGAGCCACTGAACCAGTGAAATTGACTCCAAAAAGCTGCGTTCATCTGATTTTAACTGAGTTAAGGTTGGCTCCTGGAATGAACTGTGGATGCAGTTTAGATCAGAGACAGATGCAAGAAGAAATTACTGAGTGAGCAAACTGGCTTCAACTAGTCCTTCAGGCCAAAAAAAAAAGATGCTAAGTCATCTAGGGACAGAGGGGTAATTACAGCAGCGATGTCCAATTGCTTTCCTTTTAATTGGCACACTCTGCATACATCCTGACTAACAAAACAGAAAATGCAGTCAGAAATGGGTGACTCCAGAGGTCAGTTGGTTTATGACTGAAATACTCCTAGCTGGCAAAGACTTTTGTGGGAAGGTGGATTCATCTAGTCTTTGGGAACATTTCTTTTTCAACATTTCTTTGGGAACATTTCTGTGAGGCTGTTATTAAACCCCAGTAACCCACATTCTGGGAAGCAGTTCCTTTTCTCTGTATTTCTTAATTGTGCTTCATTACAATTTAATAAGGACATTTACTCTCAATTAAGCAAATCATCCAAGCAGTTTCTTACGCCTGTTGCAATTAATTGGTTTTGTCAAATGCAGGTTTAATTGTGTGTTAAGTATCTTGCTGAACCAGGATCTGTGTGTGTGTACGTATCTGTCTATCCAAACCTTTCCTTAGCTCCTGGCATGATAATGTATGTGCAGTTCAGGGTATCTGAATCTTTAGTTCTGCTTACTGCTCTAGTCTTGATGCCTCGCTCGGCCTAAACAATTCCTCCATAATGGTCAAACTCACTAATGCTGTTAATATTTAAAATGCTTCAATCAGATAGTGGGCTCCTGCTAAGGGAGAAATCAGGCATTGTGACTCTGCCACTTGGGACATGTGGGTCCCAGGGGACTGTTGGATTTTTTGAAAAATATGCCTCTGTAATGAGCTTCTTCATCAGATCAGCTGCTGAGTGACCGCTGAGACAGAAAAAGCTCTGAGGCGTTCCTCATCTCGGCTCACCTCTCTCTCTCACACACACACATACCAGTGCAATGGCAAGACCTTCAGTCCCACTCTGACACCAGTAACAAATGTTAGGGTTTATCCCCATTATTTCAGAACTTACCTTGCAAGGTGTAAGTCAAAAGGTGATGAATTATCAGCTTTCATAAGAACCACCTTAATCCTACAACAATAGGTCATGAACAGTAGCATGGAAGAGATTGTCACGAATGCACTGAACACCCATTTCATAGCAGAGACTCCCTGGCTCCTCCATCATTGCACACATGGTTACACAAGCCACCAAGAAACTTTCAAGAAGTAATGCAGCCTTACCTGCTTTTTCCTTGCACAGCTTCTGAAACAGCATCTGTAAGAAAGTGATTTTTCTTTAATAATGGTAATTTTTTCCTTCAAATAAGTTCCACATTTCAAGATGACAACCACTGTAATTATTCATTACAGTCACTACGTTATACAAAGCATAGAATCCAGAGCTTATCAATAAAAATCATGCAGAATAGCTAGTTTTGCTTGCTAATGACAAGCAATTATGGCACCCATTCTCAAATCAGGTTCACCTGTCTCGCAGTGAGTGAGTCTAGGAGCATACTCTACAAGTGAGTATGTGCTGCAAGGACGCATAAGGTGCAACACACTGGAACATGCCTGAAAGGATCTTGCAATGCTGGTGGGGCTCAGGGAGCAGACAGGCTGCTGAAAAGTTGTGTAGGCAGCTCTACTGATGAGCAAGAAACAGGACACTGTGACTTGGAAAACAGGACACTGTGTCTGTTTCCTGCTCATCTGTGACCAAGAGAGGGTTGCTCTTCCTGAGGCTCGTGGGCAAACTGACCTGCCATGTTGTTTTCTTCATATTTTTCATCTTGCTTCTTTGGGTTTGCCATGCTAAATGAAAGGGGTCCCATTAACAACACACTTGGATGCACCTCTTGGTCCATTACTCTTCTCTTTAATAGCTTTCAGTGCCCAAATGAGGAGGTTGTTGACAGTGATTAAATGCATTTCCTTTCATAGATCCATCAACTCTCTCAGAAATGCAGGCTGTAAATGAAACTAGCATAATGGGTGAAACTGCATCTATTTTTTTTTTTTTTTAATTAGACAGAAGGGTGAACTGATTCCTCCAGGTACCAGTGTGAAGTGCCCAATATGCAGGCACCTGAAAAGACAGACACTCCTGTGCCTTGCCAGTGACACACCCTGTTCCTGTTATCTGCTTGTCCCCACATGGACAACCATCAGCACCTTTCCATCAGATGCACCAAGTGCTCTGTTATCTCTTCAGTCAATATTGCTTCTGCAGCCTTGATAGGGATCTGTCTGTAAAAACATGCTTTTTATTTACCTTTTATTTAATGAAGAATTTTATCGAGATATTGGAAAATTCCTCCTCTGAGCATGGAACCGAATTGATTAGGAATCTCAATAATAGGGAAAGGACAGCTAGGCTACATTTTTATGCCTTCTGCAAGGCAATTTCATTCTAAAAGAGCCTCTTGCTCCATTGCAAGGTCTGCCTGAGCAGCAGCTGAAGTTGACCTATCTTTAGCCAGCAGGGATCAAGTGGAGTGGTCACTTCTGATGGGAAGGTAATGAGTGGCTGAGTCCAAATCATGTTTCATTAGTGGCAAAGTATCTCGTTTCCACAGAGAAGTAGGAAATTCAGGCATGGGCTGTGTCAACTGGCAAGGAACAGGCAGGTCCCACATGAGTGTGCCAGGTTTTTACAATGCCTTTCTGAATGAGGCATATCATATTGTCTCTCCAGTCTTCAGTGAGCTGCAGTGTTTATCACCCCGCCTGGGGACAGGCACCTGATTTTTAGAATCACAACTCTGGCATAAGCCTTGTTGATGCCTAAATTGCTATACTAAATCTTTGGATAAGCACTTCTTGAAGAATACATAAATGATATGTGAATCAAAAATAAATATGTCAGTCCTTCATGGATAACTGGTTTGTGTGTTCTAGTGCTGCCAGAAGGACACCAGCTATTAAAATCATACCCAGGCTATGTTAACTTCCAAGATCTTTTTAGGATGCCATACAAAAAAGGATGCAAATTATTGCTGGAACAATCTCAAGTGGCAACAGAAAACTGCCAACTAAAAGTGATTTATGGAAATGATAACGCACTATATAACTGATTGTGTAACAAAATACATTTATTGGAGGACTAGCAACCCATCTGAACAGCATAGCACCAGCTAATCAAATATATAGAAACCACAGACCAAGAGAGTACAACTCTAGCCAAAAGACTGCTGCAGCACCTGCTGCTATGAATAATAAAGAAATCATTTGCGTACAACTCCAGCTGTAACAATTTTGCAAGTGGAAGCATCGATCAGGCGCCAGAGATAAACACGCTCTGATGATATAGCCATGTCTTATTTGTTGAAGCATGTAAACCAGCTCACAGAAACCAGAAATGTTTAGATTCTGGGTCCATTCCTCCCCCTCAGCAGTCCCATGTTTCAGCAGGGCCATCCCACGTTCACTTCTGTGAGCAAAGGTCTTCAAAATCTTGCCTGGACAGTGTCACCCTGTGCTCCATGATCAGAGCAGGATGAGCCAGTGACATTAATGAGTCAACTGTACTCACAGTGTAGGGTCAGCTACCTAAAGAAAGGCTGTGGATCTATTGGTGGGAGGAAAGTGGACGTGTTGCATTTTATAAAGAACCTGACATGGCCTCAAGTTTCACCAGGGGAAGTTTGGATTGGATTTTAAGAAAATTTTCTTCACAGAAATCACTGCCAAACATTGAGCCAGGCTGTTTGTTCAGGGAAGGGTGGAGTCACCATCCCAGGAGGTATTTAAAAGATGTGTAGATGCAGATGTGGCACTGAGGGACATGGTTAAATGGTGGACTTGACAGCGTTAGGTTAATGGCTGGACTTGGTGATCTTTGAGGTCTTATACATCCTACATGATTCAATGATTCTGTGGTTTTCTTGAAAGGCATTCTGAGTGGAAACAAATTACTCAAATGAGCTACTTGGATAAAGTAGAAATGAAGGTAGAAGCAAAGCACCAGCATTATAAAGTTAACAAGGAAAATAAACATACACATTGGAAAACTGTTTCTCTGATGTATACATAATCTTTCATTGCTATAAGTGATCAGGGCATGGAACTCATCAAACTAGATTAAATGACTTAATATCATCCCAAAAACATTATTGTCACATAAAAGCTTTTTTTTTCCTGACACAGATTATGAAATGGTTGACTTGAACAACTTCAAAACCATTTTAATTTGCAATAGCACAGGGATTCTGTAATGCCAGCCAATCCTGTAATATCATACACCATTTCAAAGAAAAAAAAGGGCCATGTTGCATCCACGTCTTTTGCTTCCCTCTTCCCCATCAACCTCTATTAGTTATTAGCTCCTTTATGCTCCTATTTCAAATATGCCCATATCTTCCACTGATATTTCTGAGTACCTGTCAAACGTCATCATTCACTCTCAGGAAATCACAGCCTCCAAAAAAAATAAAAAGGTAATTAGTGTATCTGTTCAGCATGCAAATATCTCTCCTAGACACTTAATAAAAAAGCCAGAGAATTTATTCAACATAGATATGGTATCAGAAATATCACTGCTATCAAATAAACCCTGGCATTTGGACAGGACTACTTTACATCTGCTGTTAATAAAAAAGGCTTTGAATTCTGTAAGCTTATGTTTTGTGGTGAGCAAGCAGCAGCACCATTCTGAAACATGACACTCCTTGCACAGGAAAAAGGATAAATCTGTATGACTTCTACTGGTTCACTGATACAGAAGGAAAGCACTTGAAACTGAAAAAGGTCCTCCAAAGTAAGGATTAAAAATCATGCTGTTTCTTCATTCTAGCAATTTAATGACCTGCCAGGTTTTAATTAGAGTGACATACAGGCAGTTTTAAAGGAGGAAAACAGCAATCCACATGCAAAGCTCAATCATCTGTGTAGCAGGTTTATTAGATCCTTTCAGAAAGAGGCTTACAGAAGGAAAGAAAATCCTAGTTACTACTTCAAAATAAAATTCTACAGCATAAAAAGGGAAGTAATATTATGACACTCAGCAATGTTAGCCTTAACTTGAAGTTACCTGGCCCCTGCAATGAGATCTTCAGACTAGATGACACTTGAAAGTTCCCTAGAGCATGTTAGTCAGCTGAGAGTAATGGCAATACTGAAGCTATTCCACAGAAAATACTGTTGAGACTGCTGTGTTAGAAGTTTGATTTCTCTCAGAGACTTGGCACCCATCTTTGGTATAGGGTTGAAACTGCTGCTGGATTTTAGTGCTTAAGATGTATCTTCAAAGGCTGAAAACAGAGCTCATAATTTTCCTTTAAAATACAATCACTGCAGAAGTGTTTATTAGAGACCATATTTGATACACAGCCTGAGTTCTATTAGAGAATTTCCCCTTGTGCCATGGAAGACAGGTCTTGGTTGGATGTGATTCTGCCTCATACCTGTTGCATCACAACGTGTTGGCTTCCTCACCAGGTTATTTGAAATTCTCAATTTCTTCCATGGAACCTGAGCTACTGTGCTGCAAACTGTTCATGATGGGGTCAAAGAAAGAAGTTTAAACAGCTCCCCATTCTGCAGTCAAGCAAGTCTTGCTTGCTCTCAAGAAGAATGACCAGCAAGTCAAGAGGTGATTCTGCCCCTCTACACCACTCTCATGAAAGCCCACTGGGTGTGCTGCATCCAGCTCTGGGGATTCCAGCACAGGAAAAACGTGGTCCCATTGGAATGGACCCAGAGGAGGGCCACAAAGATGATCAGAAGGCTGAAACAACTCTCCTATGAAGACAGAGAGTTGGAGAAGAGAAGGCTCTGGGGAGACCTCACTGCAGCCTTTCAGTACCTACAAGGGGACTTCAAGCATCTGTAAGAATTCAGAGGACACAGACATGTCTTATGAAAACCCTAAACTTAATATTCTAAGCTGTATTCTAAAAAGTTAAGACTACAAATATTGCCTAGAGATATAAAAGCATATTTAATAATTGTGCACAGCTGTTAAAGGACACTATGAAAATCTGAAAATTATTTTCCCTTGTTTAGTATTTTAGTTGGAAAAATTACCCTCACTCACAGTTTTTAAAATGCATTTTACTTTAGTCTAAATATTTATTTAATTTTGTACCAAGATAAGTGCTGGTTCAAAAAACTGTCATGGAAAGAAAGAGTCATTAAATTGTTTTTTTTCCTTGGCTACAAATATGTATCTATTTTGCCTATGTACTATTGATAGAAGTTTAGACATTTCTTATGGCTGCTGTTTTGAAAGCTTCTATCAAATAGAAAACTGCCTGGAAACTATTTTAAAGTGAAAGCTTTTGAACAGCATTAAAAAAAAAAGGTTTACAATATGTGGAGCAGGGCAATAATAAATATATAAAAATGAAAACCATTTCAACAATGTTCCAAGTGAGATTAGAAGAAAATGAGCTACAAGACTAACAGTAAAGCAACATGCATTTCAGTAAGTGTAATTTATCATACTTATCTAAAAGAATTTATTATATTAACAGACCAGGGAGATTTCACCTCTAGCAGATGCTAATATGATTTCCAAATGTCAAGCACTTACAGCCCGGGGGGTTATAACCAAATTTTTATTGAGGAGGATTCAGTTCCAACACCTGAGGAGCAGCCACTTGAGGTGAGTGCTAGAGTGTGCCTCCATGGTATTTTTTACTGTATTAAACCATTTCAATTGCTCATTTTGCCATGAGATTGGATGATACCATTCAACCCTGTGGCTCAGCTGGCCATGTCTATTTGTCTTGCACTAGCACTAGCACTCATCTTGACAAATGGGAATCAAAAGAAGCAGAACATTAATTTTATCACCAAAAAGTTTCTGCTGTTTAATTTGTTGCTTTCATCACAAGAGCTCCATTATAGCTCTATTTCCTCTGTCTCACATGTTGCTGTAATGCAAGCACTTCGTTTAACACTTTGTAATCTTGAGTTTTTTGCTATCATTCACTCTATATTACATTTGCTTCTCCTATGATTTCCCCTATGGGATAAAATGACTGTGTTTGCTATTCCATAGTCTTGAAGACTGAACTATCTGATCTACATTTTGCCCCAGTAACTAGTGAAAGTCTGAACATGAAAATTTTTCTATTATTTAATGGTTAGCAAAAGCCTCCATGTTAACAAGAGCCTCTGTTGCTGACTATGCTGCACCACATATGCAGGTGTGCTTAGATACCACCATTTACATTAGGGTAAAAAAAAGTGTTGCAGTAGTTTGCAACTGATCCACAAATCCCACAGAAGGATAAGAGCATTAATATGGGAATCAGAAGAAGTGGTAATTTGGAGCTTGCAACTATTGAGGACATTTCCCACCTCTTTTTCCATTTAAAAATTAAATTGGCATGACTTTACAACAGAGAATGTGAACTATCAAATAAAAAAGCAAATTGTCAAAAGTTTCATTTTGATAGCTTTGAAGAAGAAAAATACTTCTGGGGTTGAAAATGTGCTTACTTTAATATTTAACTCATTGTATTACATTACATAAGAAATTGGCAAAGCCTGGTCTTGAATCATATAAGAAAATTTTACAAACTGGCAAAGCATTTCACAGAATAGAAGGACTTTTTATCAATATTTGGACTTGAAACCATGAAAAAAGGGCACCAAGGTATCATAAGTTCAGATACCTTCTTCACCTTCAAGGATTTTATTATACCTGTGATTTTAGAGGTCACTGGAATTAATTTCAAAAATAACTGTGAACAGGTAAAATTATTATTTTTTAAATATTATTTTGGAGATGTAGATATTTAAAACTCCAGAATGTTACTTTGCTGTGTTATATCCATGGTAATTTTCTCAAATTTTTAGAGAAAATTTTATACTGTGCTCATGAAAGCCCATGCTCTAACCAAAGCCAGCTGTGAGAACAGCTTCTCTGTTGTCACTGTTTTGCCCTTTGTGGCCAGCTGGATACACCTGAGAGAGAGAACACAGATGTTTCACTGCAGAAACAGATGCCCCTGGGCCCTTCAAGGAGACCAGGGCAGCCAAACAGGTCTGGTTCCACCTGGTGTAAAGTGGTGATATACCCTCATTCTCTTTCACTTACACAAACTCTCAACAGCACTTCCCACTTTTGTGCTTTTAGATATGCTTTAATAGTAGCCAATATTTTAAAATCTAATTAAATCTAACCTGACAGTTGGGTATTATGTTCTTGCAAAGCAGGTACAGGCAACCTCAAGAATTTAGCCAAGGAAACATCTTGTGGAATATCTAGGCTCTTTTGGTTTGCATGGTGTCCTAAATGTTCAGTTCATCATGCCCAATTCCCAACACCCACCCTTAAGGATCACTTCCTTACAGGATACAGTTCTGCCACATCTCAGCAAATTTCATCTTGATAAAATCAAAAAATTTCCTCTTCATTATGCTTTTACCTCTACCAAGTCCCAGAAGCACTTAGTCATTCTGAACTCTCGACTCTGCAGCAGGACTAACATCAACATGCTCAGAACTGTGCAAATAACAATTAGTGCTCAGCTGTCTGCTAAGATAACCAGCCATGCTTCTGTAAAAACAAAGACATGAATAAAACCTGGAGATAATGCAGTTGTCACAACATATGCGTGGGGGTCAGGTGGAAATGTGATGCGGTAGAGGTGGGAGGAAGAAAGACAAATAAGAAGAGCAATGACTGCCAAATGGAGATGAACAAAAGTGAGAGGCCAGAGTAGCCCCTGCTTTTTACAATCCTGGAACAATACAGTGAGTCACACATTGCTATCATTTTTACCCTCTTGAGTAGGAAGAAGTGCTATATCTATTTTAAAGATAGAATGAAGTGGGAAAGGTACAAGAGGTCACACAGCAACAAAGAGAGGCATGAAAGCTGAGGACTCCTGTGCTGCTCTGGGAAATGAGTGACTGCTAAAGCAAACAGCAGTTAGCAGTAATCCATGGCAGAACACGAAAACCAAGCCCTGTGAGCTCTGGCTACAGCTGTGGTGTTATTTTAGCTTGGCCCAGAGCAGTACTTAGCTGGGAATGAACTTCAGACTGCCATTAGCAGCAGTTTGTTTGTTTTCACTACTGAGTGTCCACAGAAATGTTTCATGATGCCTAGGCTCTGAGTGGATATCAGGTATTCTCCTTCACAGTCAATAAAACTCATCATTGTAATTTAGTCTTAAACAAAAATGCACTTTTCCCAGTATAATGATGTAATAGCCATCAGTTAAAATCTTGGACAACATTTGCTGCATCAGGAGTTGAGAACTCCTTATGCACATGTGAACTAAGAACAAGAGGGCTGCAGTGCACCAAAAGACAAACAGACATGTATGGTTTGAAATTATTTAGACAAGACATGCTCAATGTTAATACTGTGCTTAAATCCATTTTTCTAAATATACTAACAGTGGTGGTGGGCTGCATTTGACTTAACACACTCTGCAGAAACTAGAAGTCTTCTTTACAACATACATGTCATGCACCTGAACCAACCCCTCCTCCTCTCCCCAGGTAAGCATATGCACACATATATAGACAGACACACTTTTAGATATATGTATATGTGTGTGTGCCTCTGATTCACTCACCCTTCCAATCTTTTCCCTACAAAAATTGCTGAGGTTGTGAGAGAGCATGAATTCGTGTGCTTACATACTGAAGGGGCTGCTGGCTTAATCTGTGACCTCCAGCAAGTCAGTGCAGCACTGACTGAACAAAGAAATGAACGTTCTTCAGCTAGTCATGAACATCTCCACTGCTATAAAGAGCCTTGGATTACGGCTTATCCTTAAGCAGTTTGGTCTCTCACTTCTGCATCTATATCACTCCCTAATACACAAGTCTAATTGTGAGACAGAGATGTTACGGTTTCCACAGCCACAACCATATTTTATAATTTATAATTTACTGTCTTACAGACATCACAAAATGTCTGCACAAAAGCATTGACCTTGACTTTTCTCTGTCATATCATGTATAAAATCATTGGCAAAAGTCCCAATGAGGTACTTAGTCACCTGCATGCATCTTTCTCTGACAACAGGAGAGAGCAGAAATTTGTTAGGGACTAGCTCAAATTCCCCTGCCTTGCCCCTCATCCTCCCTCCTCCTGCCCCCTTCCCCCTGCCATCCCCCCCACCCCCCTCCATTCCTGCATAGCCTAAAGCAGATTCAAACTCATTTCAATATATGTAGTACTGGCTAAGCTATTTTAAAACAAAACAAAACAAAACAAAACAAATTAAAAAAAGAAACACTTTACTTCTTGAAATGGAGTAAAATAACTGCACTACCACAGAGGGGTCATAAAATTGGCATGTATTACTTCTCAGCTGTCATGGACAGCCAAAAAAAATATAGTCACAGAATTATCTCCATACCTTGTGCTCCTATATGAAGAACTTGTTTTATGCTTCTCTGCAATGCAGACAAACAATAATTTCTGTTCCTTTTTTCCTTTTTTTTTTTTTTTTTTGGTAGCTAAGCACCATGACCTTCCTGGAAATATTCAGGGATCCTTTAGTGGAAAACTCCACAATCTCTTCACAGTTTTACTGTTCTCCAGAGCTCAGTATGATTCCTAAATGGAATAAACTGAACTTGAAATTATAGAATTATAAAATGTGGTATTAGGCAAGTTTCAGACAATTGAAAGAATAAGAAAATTTTCATAGCATTGCTTAATTTTTTATAACATGTTTTTGGAACAATTTTTATACCCTTCACATGCACATCATGGACTACAACTACATGCTGCTGGAATGAATGGAGATTTTTCTATCACCTTGCATACCTTTAGCTTTTTGTCCTTAATCACTGAGAGACAAATATCATCATTCTCTGTTTTCTGTTTGCGAAATTCAAATTAATGGCCACTGCTTAAAATTTGTTTTTACAGTTAGATTTAAGGCACTATTCATCTTTCAAAAAGCACTGATTTTACAAAAAACATCATTGCTTCAGCTGATCTTAAATCAAAGTAGGTCTGATTTATATCAGACCTACAAATCAGGTCCAACAAGAAAAAAACCTTTAAAGTGAAAATTATTGTGCTAACAAATGAGAAATTTGAAAAACCTCACAGTAAAGGGTGCCGCTACTGATTCGCATCTATCTTCTGTCCAGTTTTATTTACTCAGCCACAGCAACAAAAAATAATGCCAACTCATGATGCAACATCTGAGATCAGAAAGCAGTTATTGCTACTCCGTTTAAAAAAGCTACTTCCTAATTACTATATTCTAATGTTCAAAGAAAAAAAAAATTAGCATGGAAACATTTGAAAAGGGCTTCTCAGTGGGCAAAACCTACTAATTAATGCAAGAAAGGATTTTCAGCTTTCTATTTCAGAATCTTCATACCCCTTTAGTCTGAATTCATAGCTATACAAACCCAAACAGGCAGCAAATGCTGGGTGTATGTAGCACCATGATGCACTACCTGGAGTTCCTCCAGTTTTCATGCTAAACATTCTTAAGGCTCTTTATAGATAAAAGTCTGATTTCTTGCTGCATTTTTTCTATGATATATTACAATGTTCACCTTCATTCTATGTCAAGTCTAATATAATTCATATCTAATCTTGGGCAAGCCTAAGCTCTCTCTTGACTAAAATGCATTCCAGCATGTACCTTTTTATTTTAGTAAATAATCAGACAATGACATTTCTATGGTGACTTTTATTTTAAAGAGTTCTGAAGGAAAGAAAGAGACACTCAAATTACCTTCTGCACAAGGGCTTTTCTACATTTGGTACTAGAATGTACCTGCCTCTCTTCTCTCCAGAAGTTTTAGAGTTTTTGATCCTGTGTTGTAAATTTTCAGTACACTACCTGTCAGCTTTTTGCTAGTCACAGTGTTTTGAAGCACATATTGAGAGCTTTATCCATATGAGATTAAAGTAAAAATTCAAGACAGCAACATAGAGAATGCCGCAATTTACCATTTATGTAGTGTTATTTTATTGGTTACATTCCAAAGTGCCTCACATTCAGGATTCAATCAGAAATAAGGTCACGTTTTTATGGGAACACACAATATATATGATAAACTAGGTCAAACCCCATGCATATGTATAGGATCAAAGGATTGAAGACCTCATAGCCTAGCTTAGATTTTCATTCTAGATGCTACACCAAATGTGACATTTTGTCAGGGGAACACTCACTGCTCAGTTGTGTGCTTATCCTCAAAAGTGCAATCCAATCTCGGATCTTGAGAGGATGGAGAATAAAATGTCTACTCATGCATTTGAGCTCCAGAGAGGACAAGGAACTCAGAAACCCTCAGAACTCAGCATTTCACAACAGCCAGCTGTAGACTGCTGTGCCAAGATTGCTGCTGTAGGCCTCTCAGGAACTGTGGTTTTCACCACTACAGGATCTCAAATCCCTGAATGTCTCTCAATTTCCTGAACCTCCAGGTGGGAGCTGGGAGAGTGAAGTCTCTCCCACTATAATAGTTAAAGGAGGTTCAGGACCACTTCATGAAGCTGAATAGTGAGAAGCTCATGGGACCTGATGACATGCATCCCAGGATTCTGAAGAAGCTGGTGGATGTTGTGGCCAAGCCACTCTCCATCAAATTCGAAAAGGCATGCCAGACAGGCAAAGTCCATGGTCACTGGAAAAAGAGAATCATTAGTGCTATTTTTAAAAAGATAAGAAAGGAAGACATGTGGAACTAGATAGGCTCATCTCTGTACTTGGGAAGGACATGGAGAACAATGTTAAGGCACATGCAAGACAAGGAGGTGATCCAAGACAGCCAGCATGGCTTCGTAAGGGCAAATCCTGCCTGACCAATCTTCCATGATGGAGTGACTGCAACTGTTGAAAAGGGCAGACTGACAGATGTCATCTGCCTAGACATTTGTAAAGTCTTTAACACAGTCCCTTTTGACACCCTCATCTCTGGAGAGATGCAGATTTGAAGAGTGGACTGTTTGGTTGATAAGGAATTGGCTGGAAGGACACAGCCAGAGAATTGTGGTCAATGGCTCT
>JAYDZK010000001.1:48192294-48213153 GCA_034509185.1 Euphonia xanthogaster
CCTCAGTGAGTTTTCAGATGACACAAAGCTGAGCAGTGCAGTTGACACAACAGAAGGACAGGATGCCATCCAGAGGGACCTGGACAAACCTGAGAAGTGGGCCCACAAGAACCTCCTGAGGTCCGACAAATCCAGGTGCAAAGGGTTGCACCTGTTCGGGCTGTCCCAGACATGAGCACAGACTGGGAGAGGAACTCATTGAGAGCAGCCCTGTGGAGAAGGACTTGGGGTTTCTTGTGGATGAAAAGCTGGACATGAACCAGCAGTGTGTGCTCACAGCACAGAAGGCAAACTAAAACCTGGGCTTCTTCCAAAGCACTGTGACAGCATGGTGGGGAGGTGATTCTGCCCCTCTACTCTGCCCTCATGAAACCCCACTGGAAGTGCTGTGTCTTGCTGTGGGATCTGCAGCACAGGAAAGTCACAGATGGACCTGTTAGAGCATGCCCATAGAAGGGCCATGAAGGTGATCAGAGGGGTGGAGCCCCTCTCCTATAAACACAGGTCGAGAAAACTGGCGTTGTTTAGCCTGGAGAAGACTGCAGGAAGACCTCATGGTGGCCATGCAGAACTTAAAGAGGCCTACAAAAAAGAAAGGGAGACCCACTTTTCATACTGTTGGGAGCAGGCAGTGGGCTTAAACTAAGAAAGGAAAGATTTAGATTAGGTGTTAGGAGGAAATTCTTTACTCAGAGGGTAGTGAGGCACTGGCACGGGTTTGTCCAGAGAAGTTGTGGATATCCCATTCCTTGAAGTGTTCAAGGCCAGGTTGGATGGGGCTCTGAGCAACCTGATCTAGTGGGTGGCATCTCTGCCCATGGCAGAGGGATTGGAAATATGTGACTTTTAAGGACCCTTCCAATATAAACCATTATATGATCAAGTTGCTCAGGTGCCTACTAGAGATGTTTACCATTTCTGAAATGGTGACAGTGGATAATGGATACAAAAATAGACATGACCATCTTTCTGCCACTAGTTCTGCCCCTAACTGTGTAATTTAAAAGTGAAGCATGCCATTTTGCATACACAAGGAAATATGTATTTACAGGTGATTTCAATACTGCTCTGATTTTTCAATATACTCAGCAGCTACTCTAGATCATGAAGCACAAGATTAGGAAAAAAATTAAAGAAAAAAATTAAGGAATTCCTGGCAAGTTTTACATTCCCCTTTAAAAAAAATTACATACACCCTCCCTTCCTCCCTTCCCTCTAGCAAATACCACTCATGTTTAAGATTAGATTATTTTTCTCCCGATTCCTCTTTTGCTGCCAGAGAGTGACTCATTGTCAGATTCATCTAATTACAATTACAGACCTTGTTCTTCTGGTGTTACAAGGGAAAACTAGGAAACATAAGGGAAAAGGTCAATACAGAAAGACTCTACAAGTCAGGATATGTTAAACAGTGCCACTAGTGATTTCTGTCGATTTTTCTATAGCTTTTTTTTACAATAATGCAACAGAAATCAGTTACACTTCTTAGACACCTACCTGAAAGGCTGGTCTTGTTTTCGTGCAGCACATTACAGATTTTAGTTCTTTTGGCACAAGAGCGAAACAAGAGTGTAATAGTTTAATAACATAGTTTAATAATAGTATCATATAGTTACTGTAAGTAGAATAATAAATATGAGCTCTTTATGTAACATTCATGTGATATTTTGAAAGATTTATACATTTGGTAGCAGGGATAATTTAACACCAACTGTTCTCCTATGACATTAGCAAAACAGGATTTCTTTAAAGTTATATTTGCAATGTTTAGCTTTTTAATATTATTCTGAACATACTATAATGCAAGCTCTATGTTAACTTATAAACAAAGCACATTGAGCATATCACATAGTGTCTAAGCAATGGATATAGTTTATAACTCTAATTTGTACACTTTGAAGGCCAAAGTATACTTAAAAAGAGTAAAATTCTTATCCTGAGAAGACCTATCTGTTGTTTGCCTTCAAGTTTTTCTAGGAGCCAAAGAGAAAGGTCGAGTCTAAGGATCTAGCTTTGTCAGAAAATTTATTTAATATTAGTAACCAAGAGCATTAAATTTGTACATTACTGTAATAACTTTTGTGTTTTCATATACTTCTAATTTTCCCAGAGAATTTAATTAGATAGTAGGTATTTAACTGCACTATCCTTGTCACTGCCTTTATCTAATAGCTGACATTACGCAGCTAAATATGTCACCCCTGAGAGTCTTCCCAATTTGTTTTGAGATGCTGACATGGTTGTAAAAAAGCACAGCTACCTTAACAGTTTTTCAGGGGAAACAAGTAGTAAATCTTACTGGTTTGGCATTTCAGAATAAATTAGCCTTGCTGGAGAAGTTCAAAATACTGAACAAACACAATACTGATGCAGTAATACATTGGAAGACATTATTAATTGGAATTAGCAAAGCAGGTTGTTAAGGCTATTTACTGCTTAATTTTATTAATTATGTTTCATTTTGCTTAAAAAAACCAAAACCATAAGCCTCATCATTTCAGATAATAAGGTTTTGCCTTTTTTGTTTTGGAGAAGAGATATGAAGTATAGCAAGTAATATTGTTTTTTAGTGACTATTAAACAAACATAAAGGAGGCTAGGAACACAAAGTGCAGGCCACCTGAAAACCTTTATTGCAAAGGGACACCTCCTTGTAACCCAAACTCTTATTCCCAGGAAGATGGTTGTTACAGAACATGACTTGGCTAAGGCAGTTGCATAGAAGAATGGTTCAAGAACAGAATAGAATAAATGAAAATGAGGAGTCCAGAGAAAATCAGAATTTCCATTGCAACATTTTTGTCATAAATAATGAAGAAGCAAATTAATGGAAGGTATGGGAAAAAATCCCAAACCTATATTGAAAATATGTGATTCATTTGTACATTTAACTGAAAATAAGTGCTTTTATATTCCAAGTCATCAAGATGTTAAATTTTAGCACTGTAACAAAACTTTGAGTTAATCTAACAGTACATTGCACACGTGGAATTGACTTCATCTAATAGCAGGTGTCTACAATGCAAACATTTACAGCTGAGCCAGTTATTCTGTAGGGGGTATGGGTCATCTCACAGAATAATCTCCTGAATAAAGCACTCTCCAAATGTGCCTGGTTTTGCCTTTAAAGAGGATGACCACCTCTCCTTACATGTAAAAATTCCAAAAAATCATATGCATTTTGTAGAAACAGCATTTTCCACAGAACTGCAGCTCTGTGCAGCATTTGTCTTGCTGCACTGCACAGTCCCATGAAGGTCTGCAGTGCTACTTCCTGACCTCTCTGAGTCAGTACTAAGGTTTAGGGAAGGTGCCTGATAAACATGGAAAATTTGAACCAGACAAAAAAATGTTGCAGCATCATGAGAGGTGTGAAAAGACTATGTGAAAGTAGATGCTAATAGAAAAAGTTGTTCATGCCAAGTTGCTTTCTTCAGTGTAAATACCTCTCAGTGGAAAACAAAGTTGGTATCAAAGTCACCTCCAAGGAGACAGTAGACATTTGCGTAAGTTTTTCAAAACACTTCTATTTCCAAAAATCTGAAAATTAGGATAGGATTCACGTAGCCCTTATAAACATATTTATTGAGCGCTCAGCAAATGAATTACAGAGGAACTGACAGAAAAGATGTTGCTAAATAAGAGCTGATGCCTTGTAATGCAAAATAATGTGATAGAGGCTGGTAAATGGCCTTGGTATGCTGACACAAATTCTCCTCCTGCAGGTCCCTGATACTCAGATGCTATCCTCAAGGCCCTGCCTTCCTCATATTTACCCCTACTTCCCCCTTCATCTCCCCAGGATTTGCTGTTGCAACAGTTCTTGCAAGCACCTTCATCACCTCTTTTTCTGAAAAGGCAGCAGGTTTCCCCAGACCTACCATTAAAACCACTGCAGCTGAAACAGGTTACAGAATCTGAAATGAGCAGCCTGAAAATGAGACCTGGGGATGTAGTAACTGACCAATGGGTAAAGTGTAGGACAATATGGAAACATTTGCACCTGGGAGAGCTACAGCAAGAAAAGAGTCTGTTTATTTCCTAAATAAATGGAGCAGTCTGTCACCATCACAGCTCAGTGACATTTCACTCTCTGGCTTGCCCAAGCTAAAAAAAGTTCATGAGATGTTAGGATACACACAGAGAAGAAAGGAGAATAACATGGATAACAAGGCAATGTCTTTCTGTGAATTAGTGTGCAGTATCATGAAGGACATCATGGAAGAAGCATTGACCATCTCCCAAAAGAAACACAAATTTTCTGAGGATTCACAGAGAAACCACTCAGAGTTGTTAAAAACTGTGAAGAGAGCATGAAAAAAGCAGTTGGTCCTAGGAGGAAATTATAACATGGAAGATGTTGAGAAATGCATATGAATAAAAGGTATATCAAGACCTCTGTCTTAATTTGTAACCCCAGAACACCAACATCCAAAGCCATGAATTTTAAAAATGGGAATAGGAAACATATTTTTCGTGAAACAGGAAATTATACTATGACATACATTTCTTATAGGAGGTTTTGAATGCTAGTGTTTAGCAAAGAGACAAAAGAACTCAGACACCTTCTTGGATGTCAGAAATATCCATATTCATTATTTTTCAAGCCACTGCATTTTTGAAATGAAATTGCTTGAATAAACCTATTTCTACACAGGAGCCATGTCTTCTGAGTGGAGGTTAAGGCCCATATTGTTAGCAGCATATTCCATGTAAGCCTACTCACCAGGCTATAGTGATGCCCTTTGAAATTTGTGTTTCTGGCCACTCTGAAAAAAGACACTGTGGATCTCACCCAACTAACAGGCCTCCCAAAATGCCTAGCAAACATTCAAAGAAGAGTTAAACAGAACACTACAAGGTGCTTAAAAAGTTATCATTAATTACAATTATTTTTTTAAATAATAAATAACAGCCACAAGTGAAGTACCTTAATTTTCTTTGCCTTAGGTTCTCATTTTCTTCATAGAAAACTCTGGATAATATGGTCTGTGCAACACAATCCACTCATCAAACTAATTACAGTATAAATTTCCACTCAATCTGTTTAACTAAGCATTAGTTGGAAAGTTCTTGGGAAACCCTTACCAACATAGTGAAAACCTTCCTTTATATAAATCATTTGAAAGAATATAAGAAAGGGAAGAAATCCATTGAAATTTAGCTCTTAGAAAGCTGATGAATAAGCTAATCTGTTACTGAGTGACTCAACGTTCAACTGTTCAAAAATGGCATATGAACAAAACCCCAGGAGAATGCCATTGTTCTGAGCTATTTTCTTTTCTTAATTAGCCCTAATGCTATTTTATAGAACTATTATTCTCTTTTTTTAGGTATCTTCGATCTAAGCACATAAATACGCAAAATATAGAAAAATAACAAACAACAATAACAACAATTTCCGAAGTTAAAACTTGCACCTTAAATTGGAACTGCAGTACTGAGAAAATTACTGAATTTAGGCTTCTTTTAGGATATAAATTGAATATGCTAATTTTATTCATCAGAAACAATGGCACAGTGCACATACATACAAAATCCACCAGAAATAAGGGAAGGTCACCAGGCTAATCACTTTGGCTTATTTCCCTTTTCTGTACTCCCATCTGCCTATTTTCTCTGGTCTTCATATTTAAAAGGAACAACTTGAACAAAGTTAGGCCAAAATTGACCTTCTTTTTTTTGTTCATTTTAGTTAATTTCTTTTTTCTTTGCAGCATCTCTGTAATTTCTATACCTTCTACTTCACACATGGTTTCTCTTTAAAGCCAACTAAATAATGTCATGTTTTTTTGCCACTGATGAGAAAACCTGTAACAGTACAGTACAGAATCATCATCGCCAGGGATGGATCTTTGCATTAAAATCTCTACATTGAGAAACAGGTCACCTTAAGCCTACATGATATTAGAATTATCAAGTCTGCAGATCAAACTAATAGAAACAGAAGAGCATGTTTCAATAGCATGGTTTCTTGGAAGTATATTCTTTCCACGTAATTTTGTGCAAGTAGATTCAATTCACTTCATATTAAAATGCAGCACTTCGCTCCGAATCATCTCCTCCCAAGCCAGCGCAGTCCATGTTACTTATTAATCAAAGACTGTAGAAAAGGAATTTTATCAGTAGGTAAAGTACAGTCATTTGAGAGGAAAGAAAACAACCTAAAGTACAGAAATCAAATCAAGTGCTACAAAAAGCACTCTGTTCTGGTATCAGCGATGCCAACTTTTGAAAAAGAACATTAAAAATTTCTCCAAGAAGGAAATGGGAGCCAAAACTCACTGCAGAAACAGACAAACCTGGCAACTGCTTATAACACATCTCAAGACCAATAGGCCAATAGGCCAGTCTCTCAGTCAGTTCCTGCAACTGGCAGGACTTTTCAGATCAGTTCCGGAGTGACTGGGGATGCGTGGACCACAACAGCCGCCAGCTCATGAGGGCTCAGCATGATGAGATGAGCAGTGAGGAACCCAAGATATAGACCGAAATTGGAAGAGATCCTAAATTACAGCTTTCTGCCCCAAACCTAATTCTCCAAACTTTATTTTGTATTTTGGTATGAGAAAAGTATAAATAAAAATCTAACAGAGCTTTAATGAGGATTGAATACAGGACAAAGGAGAGTTTATGTAAGCAGACCTAACTGGAAAGGGAAAAAAAAAATAAAGCAAAGACTCTTTAAAAGAACTGCTTTTGGATTCATTGGCCCAACTCAGAAATCAAATCCCAGCCCTGACAGAACCTGTCTTTCCAGCTACTTTTTGTGCTTGGCAGGCAAGATGCATAAGGAAACAGTTTGAGTGCAGTTGCCAACCTGAATTTTATGGGACCCTGCTAGACTATCCTAATCACATTCATACTGTTTTGCTTTGCTTTTCTCAAGTCTCTAAGAAGAAGCAGATTTGCAATGCTAGGTGGCTCAATGAAAGCAAAAGGAACAGAGAGCCTGCAAACAGACTCTGGTTCTGACGCAGAGGAGTTGGTATTCCCTGTTATTTCACATGGATCCAAAACAAAATCAAGCGTGAGACAGTTTATTTCAACTCCAAGCTCATATGAGATAATCTGATGGTGGCAACCAAGTAGCTGGGGCTGGATTCAACTTTCAACCACATGCAGGAGTGTCCTTTCTATCACTGCTAAGTAAAGCAGAGAGCAGCAGGTACTTGGAAGTGCATTTCACCACACAGCTACATGAGCATGTCCTCCAAGCAGACAACAGTGTGCTCCTGAAGGCTGTTGTGGTGGGTTCTGAAACCCTTCAGAGAAGAACTGCATGAGGGCTCTGGATGAAAAGGAAAGACTTAACAGGACCTCCATCCCTCTTCCTTGCTGGTGGCTGGAACAAACTTCTGCACCTTGTATTTCTGAAATTAGAGGAGTTCTATCCCATTTGGGCAGTACTATACAGGTGAGCAGAAGAGAACAGCCTGGTTTCTCCAGAAGAAGGGGAGATGGAAGAAAAATATTGCAAAGAAAGGAATTCTTTATCTTTCCAGCACACCTGCAAAGAGGCTAACCTGGAAACTGTAAATGTGGTAAATAGATGTGGGCAGTTTCTGACAGTGGTAGCTCTACTAACTACTCAGAAAATCTTGTCCAGAAGACAAGAGTGGACCTCCAAACTACAGAAAATTCATATGATATACTAAATTGCATAGAGTAGTTCCATCATTGCAGTCTTTCTTTCTAAAAAAGGTAAGCATTGCACTATCATATGTCATGCAACCAGGACAGCCAGCAAGGGAAATGTGATAGAAAAGCTGTTTATTCTTGGAGAAGTACTATCTTCCATCCTCTCCAGACCCATACAGTTTCATAGTGTTAGGATCCTATCCCAGACAGCGTGGTTTGGAAATCTGCTGTTCTTTACTGGAGAAATGCTAATGAACACAGCCTTTTACCCAAAACATCTCGCTGTCTGAGGCTCTTGCCAATTTGTTTGTTTGTTTTTTTAAATTAAGAAATAAGCTTGCTCCTCATGCTGAGAAGAAACTACAGAGCCTGCTGTACCAGGGAACAAAGAGAAAATGTGTGTCACGTTTGGCAGCATCTGCCATTACACACAGCAAAAGCCGCAGTTAAGCCAGTGCTTGCTAAAGCAAGTGAACTAACAGAAATAGAGTCTTATCCATCAACATCACTGTGTAGGTCAGAGAAGGCAGAAGCAGCATATCAATTTGATCTGGGATGCTGTATCAAAAGACCTCAGGAGGGTTTTCACGGAATGATTCGTAACTCTAGAAAGCCCCCAGGCTATTTGAACTAAATAGCAGATGTAGGGATAGATGATATTCCTCTCAGGTACAGAATGGATTGGCTTTATTGGAAGTGCCACTAGATACTCAAAGGAAGGAAGACTACAATTAAGGCTGTCCTTTCCCTTTTTCCTGAGGCTATAGCCTGAAAACTGGGATGCAGGACTGCCTTCAGAAGCATTTTTGCCTTTGACCACAAAGGAAACAGTCACAGTCTGGATCACAATTCAGCCTGTGTCTAGAGTCATAGCTTGGGATCTGGAGTAGGAAAAAAAGAACTTCTTAGAAGAAAATTTTAGTGCTCCCTTTGGTTCTCCTTTTCTTTCCCAGGTACAAACACTGAGCATTCGAAGGTGTATTTGTACACCTCACTCAATAAAAAGGTGCTTTTACATTAAAAAAATATCAAACATAAAAATACTGAAAAAACTTAAATGTGCAAAATTCAGCACAGGAAAGACAGTAACCAGACACCTGTTTTTGTCATAATAAAAATAAGAAAAAAATAAATCTAAAATCAGCTAACCATCATAAACAGAAACAAGATAATACATATCATAGAATCACTGAGGTTGGAAAATATCTTTAAGATCATCAAGTCCAACTGTTAACCCTGTACCACCACCACATTAATCATCAAACCACGTCCTCAAGTGCCATATCCACATTTTTTTTTAATACTTCCCGGGATGGTGACTCCATCACTTCCCTAGGCAGTCTGTTACAATGCTTTATAACCCTTTCTGTGAAAATGTTTTTCCTAATACCTAATCTAAGCCTCCCCTGGTGGAACTTGGAGCCGTTTCTTCTCATCCTGTCACTTGTTACCTGGGAGAAGAAGTAATGAAGAAGAGCAGACCTGAAGACAGGTGAGATACAAAATATAGAGACAAAAACTCTTTGATTTTGGTACTGCTGTATAAAAGCAAGTGAGAGCACTGAACTTTTACTTTGGTGATGAAAGTAGGTTTCCTAAACTGAAGTGATGGGATCTACATCAAATAGGTGGAGAGGGCTTCTCTGTGGAAGAGTACATACTCTAGGAAGAAGTGAAGCAGGGAATACAGAGATGGGTATTAATTTGAAGGGATTCACTAGTACATGCATAAAACTACCTTGTTTCTGTTTGGGAGTCCCTGGATAGAAGGGTGCACAGAAGTGTAGTGTATCGTATAACAATAAAACAGGTAGTATCAATCCTCCCATAAACACATAGCAAAGTTGACAGTCTACTGCCAACAAATCTACATTAAATTTAACTGCATTAACCAAATTTAGTTTTCTGGATGCCTGATTATGTTTCCTATTTATCTGCACACATATTTATGGCACCAAGGCATATTTAGCAACCATTCTTTCTTTATGTCTACATGCATATCTACATATGCACGGATAAATGAGAAACATTTATATCTTCTGGCCTTCCTTCCAGTTATGTAACTGTTAAGCAATGTCTTCAGCTGTTGCCCCTCTAAAACTGTTCTTCTGATCCTACCTCACTTACAGTTTGCTGCATCTTGTTTTCATTATGCTGTAAAACTGAAGCAGTGGAGGAGGAGGGCTGTAAGAAAACCATTTGTTCAATGAAGAGGCCCTCAAAATAGCAAATACATTTTATTGAGCTCTTTTGGTAGAAGCTGTGCTCTTCTGAAAAGTTAAAAAAGGAAGCTTTGACTCTTTCCCAATGGAATGAAATTTAATTTTTACACACACACGGCTATCAGAAATAGATGCTTGATTTCTTATAAATATAAATATATCCAAAACCAAATAACTGTTGTACTGTGTCATAAATATAATTCTATTTTTATGAGTGTCATATCCTTTGCTGATTGAGTGCCAAAATCTCTTTTCAACCATTTCACTTCCAAGACAAATTGTCAGTATCCCCAGTGGCATGTATTAATTTATAGATGAGCAGGATCTTCATGGGATTACCAGCTGTTCTTCACATTTACATCCTTTGCCAAGATAATATTTCATTATGTTTTCTTGAACCACTCAATTACATGGAAAAGCCTCTGTAATGACCGGTCCTTGGCTCACCTTGCTCTCCTGTGGAAATACCATTAAAGCATAATTCTATGGGTTGGAAAAACATATGTGAAGATATAAGAGTTGTCATGGAAATACTTGGCTCCTTGTACAAGGAGCAATAAGATCTGCATAGGGCCATATCTCTCTAGCACATTTACCGGCATTGTTGTCAGGATTATCAAGTTAACTCTAGACCAATCTATTGTGTGAAGTACTTCTCATTTGACACATAAATCACGCCCTATATTCCAAAAAGCTTTCCTTGCAAGTGTAAAGGAGAGATGAGGCAACATGCCTGCAGACCAGAGAGAAAAAAGAAGCACCACAGCTGTGCTTGGTTGATGTGCTGCCTTTTGAGGTGTACAAATGGCCCAGCTCCCACCTAGGTTTGCAGAAATGGAGTTTTAAGAAGTCTTTAAAAGGAAAGTTGTTGCTGCGCCCTGGCCGTTTACAAAGAATTTTCCTAAAGTGTGAGGCCCCAACTAAGAGAGATCACAAAGGAACTTTTAAATCTAGGCATTCGGGACTGGGGAATGGAGAGATGGAAGGTGAGCAAGTATGCCAAGAAGTGTACATGATAAGAAAGAAACAGGCTATTAAGGAAGTTGAATAGGAAAATAAAGACCTTACCTTGAATACAGCAAAAGACAGAGGCATGGCTTGGGGAGTGAAAAAGGAATATGACTGAAGTGATGGATGAGGAAAATGATCCCTGCAGTAAAGTTTGGTAGATCTGAGTGGCAGGACTGCACTCCTTTTTCACAAAGAAGCATTTAGTTCAGTGTCTCTGCTGAATCCAGAGGGGTTACTTTTGTGAGTTAGGAGTCTCCTGTGTCAGATAGAGCTCCATGAACTTTAGCGTGCTTTCTATAGAACTGCATTTATCTGAAAAATTCAGTTTTAGGCAATGCATGTCAAAAAGAGCATAGACCAGAGATCAGAAAGAAAAAATTATCATGGATATAGAAAATGTTAATTGCAAAGGAAAACTAGATGAAGTAGGACTGTTAATCTAGAAAAGAGTGGGCTGAAACCTGAGAGTAGTTTCCAAATGTATGTTATAACGAGAAAGGAAAAATCTTTTTTCCACAGCTGAGGAGGACAAGAGGAAATTATTTTAATGTGCAAGAAACTTCAGACTACACTTTCAAGAATGTAATTTCTAATGTTAAAACATAGGAAAACAATGGTTGCATGGTGAGATTGTCACAATGTGGGGTCTCCGTCATGAGAGGTCTTCAAGAAGAGAGCATACAAACATCTCTCAGAAGTGACATAGATCTACCTGATCCTAGACTGTGGCAAAGGAAATGAAATATAGCTTACAGGAATTCTTTAAAGCCTTTTTTTTTCATTTCTTGCTCTATTAACCTTCAAATAACCAGTTTATAACTCGTAATATAAGGTAATCTTCATGACTTGATCAGTACAATGGGATTTATATGATCAAATTTTACTTCTGTAACCTCACTTAAAATACTGTTTCACGAGTCCAAATACTGTGCTGTGCTTTTTCAAGTGTCTTTTACTGATTAAAATAAGAGTCAGTTAGAAAGCTGAGACCTGAAGTGGATCATTACTCTTCAGGTCTTGTTTTACAACTACTTCACACACTGACAATGGCAGATGTGGTACAGAAGTTTTTCTTACAAAAAGGTAAACAGTAAAGGTATAGACCCTGGAGCTGTGACAGCCTGTTGTAAGTCTGGAAACGAGTGTTACCTGGGATCAGTTTTGTCACAAGGAGTAAAATGAAAAAACTCTCCAGGAAAATGAACCCCCATCATAGTAATTGTTGCTGATTCCGAACAATCATCTTTCCTATAAATTAAGCCAAAACCATAAACAATGATATTTCAATTTGAAAATAACTTTTAAAAAGCCCAAAGACTACGTGGTTCCGAGCAGGTCATGTTCTAAAATAACTGTGGCTACACTTAAAACAGGAATTTGATATTTCTTATTTCTTCAAATGCAGATTTACATTCAAGTTCTGTGGGCACTGTAAAATTTTCAAGAAATGAAGTTTCCTGGACAGTTGGAAGTGATTAACCTTCATGATACTTTGAGATTTTAGTGGGGTTGAGGAACTACAAAAAACAAATACCAAAGGACTCAAATTTGGAAAACACTATTCCCATTCATGTCACCAAAATCACTACAGATACTTGAAAAGCAATGATTAAAAATAGCTAGACTAGATGCATGTGTGTCAAGCTGCAAGTGTTCCCAGAGGGTAATCACACAGATGTCCAAGCTCACACAACGGAAATTACAAGGCAGGGTGCCTGCCACTAAAGAGACATTTTTCCTTCACACAGAAAATGGTAGACAGTCTTCAGAAAAATGCTGAGGCGTTGTTCACACAGAATAAACATTCCGGTCTCTGAGGGTCCTTATTCTAGCTAGAACTTTGAGAAAAATAAAGACAGAGAATCTGAAAAGAAACAATTCTTCCAAATAAACCAAAACAGCATTATTGGAAATCTGAATACAAACAAATCGCAGCTGAGGTCAGGATACTGCTTTTAGTTCTCATGCCAAATCTTCCAAAATCAACATTGTGGTTTGGCTGTATGTTATCAATAACCGCTTGCCATGCATTCATCTGACATGACTCACTGACACTCAGCTTCCTTCCTGCACTTCCTTTGGCTCTCAAACATAGCTCTGTATTCAAACTTAATTAGTACTGATGTCACACACCGGCCTCTCCCAGCAGCACCAAGTCAAGCCCGGCACTAACACAGGCAGAAGCTGACATGTAGGAATGGCCATGCACACTGGTAATGTGCCTGGCTTTCAGAGCCTGCCAGGGATACAGAAAGAGCATGAAATTATTGAAGTCTGAATTTTAAAATCAATACTAATGCTGGGTAAATGTGTCTGAATGAATCACTCCGCCTTGTGTGCAAACATGAATGCAGCTGAGGAGCCAGGCCATATGGCTCAGGCAGCTCAACATTTACTCTGCTAATCTGCACAGTAATAGTCTTTAGCTCTTAAACTTTCTCACTTTAATCATGAGCACATGACGCATTTTTTGTGGTTTTAAGAACTTCAGATTAGGACCCAAATAGAAGTTTTATATAATTTATTTGAGAAACTAGTAGATATCCATGAAATTTTGTTGGGATACCAGACAATACAGGATGCACTGTTTCTGCCAGTCTATGAATTTCATTATTTTGGCAGACAGGCAATACTAGGCTGCAGCTGAAAAAAATAAAATAAAGGAGTATAAATAGCAACTTACTGCTGAAGATGTCAATACAAAGCAATTGCTTTCAGGGAAAAGGAAGGCTACACTTTCTGAATACTGACTTCCAAGCTACTTTGCTGAATGTTTGTTGTTATTTGGAACAACTATTTATTACAGACATATTTGCCAAAGAAGTATACCAGACATTAAGTATAATATAAAAACAAACAAAAAAGGTGCTCTGCAGTTTCTGTTTCTGGAGACAGCTTTGAACTGGCTTTGCTACTGCTAAATGCCTTATACAAAAGCTTTTTAGGTTCATAATTCTTCACAAACACTAAGTAAAAATAGATGTCTGCCCTTGAGTCTTAAGCCAACATAAAATATTTACAAGGATGGCATGACAACCAGCATGCTTCAGTTTCTGTAAGAAGTTGGAATTCCCCTGATAAGTGGAGGTTCTGTAAAGTGTTATCACACTATTTATATCAAGTGTTATAAATGAAATTCTTATGCTGAGGTACACATATCCAAAGAAAATACAGCCTACTTAAATAATATTTTTGCTCTTGATTTTCATACAAATTAGCTCTTTCATCTGCCAGCAAGTTCTTTCTGATTATTCTGCAGCTATTTCTAATTTCTCTGAAGCAGCACATTAACTAAATAGAAAGAAATTATTTTCCATGGTGAACAAACTGACTCTATGTCTATGAAATAATTTGTACTGGAGTGAAAATGTGAAGGACTCCTAAGTTTTTGAGGGATGAGGGACCTGAGTGGTGATTCATGACCATGCCACAGATGAAGTACAGAGTTCAGATCCATACAGATCCTTATGAAGCAATGTTGGATGTCTGTGTTATATATTCCTACATCAAAATCACATGAGAGCACGGAGAAGAGACACCCCCAGTGTCTCTGGGTGATGTTAGCCAAATAAAGTCCAGTTTTCACTCTCAGACCTGGATCTGTCAGCAAAGCTGGCAATGGAGAAGTAAGGATGCAGAATGTGTGAGGGCAGTCATGGAACAAGAAAAATTATAAAGAAGACATACAGTAAACCAGAGAGAGATTTTAGAGAAGAGATGAAACAAGACGCGATACATTATCAATATACTCTAGTGAGAAATCAATTATCTAAAAGTTGGAAACCTATGGTCTAGGTGCTTGCAATGCTGCTGAACTTTCCCTTGGGCACAGTGCTCTGAGGCCTTGAAGAAATTCCTGTAAAAGGGCTCCTGCAAAGCTCCATGGGAATAAATGTATCCCTGGATCTGCAGGACTAGAATTAAAGCCTTCATTAGCACAGTGTCTTGTTACACAATGTTCACAATGCCGTTCTCAAATATTCAAGTAGCCACCATTTTGCCTGCTTTTGCATTATATGCAGAGCAGTTCCAAGTTACAAGTACGTGTCTTAAATTATTGGTCCCAACAGTGAGCCTATAATGTAGCAATGATTTGCAAAACACCCGACGAGAACCTTCAGAGAAGCAGTTAATGATAGGATGTCATGTAACATCAATATACTCACTCAAAAGCCATGAATCAAGCAGACAAAATAAACCACCAAGTCTAACCAATGTCTTCTTGGGAGGTAAAAAAACAACAAGAAAATGACAATCTTCAACAATAAAAGCCATTATGCCTGAAAATCCCTGATCTATCTTTTGTCTTTCAATATGCAAAGTTCATCAAGAATTCCTTGGGTAAGGTAGGGCTAAACAGAGAAAATAGATGTCCTCACCACAGTCATCAGTAGAACTGCTGCATTCTTCAAAGGTCTTGCAATTTTGTGCCAAAGTCTGCTGGAGCTCATTGTGCTGAAGGACATCCAGGCATTGAACTGCCTCCATTAAGCCACTATGCCTTATGCTTTACCTGTACATCCCCCAAAAGCCCAGTGCCCACTGCCTGGCTATATCCATCCCCGAAACTGAGATTTACTGTATGCTTAGCTGAGGAGTCAGTTTTGATCTTAACAATATGAGATTCAGGGCATTAACAGTTTTCAATATAAAAAGCAGCCTAACAGCACATTGGTAAAATGTCAGGTAAATAGATAGGTGCATTTCCACACTGAGCAGCATTATCATCAGGAGAATTCTGGAAGGAGGAAATGCTGAGAAAGGAAACTCAGAACCAGAAGTCATTACGGTCATAACTCATACACAAGACAAAGCAAAGTGTTTATTTTAAAAATTATTTAAAGTGAGGTACGCCTGAACACATAATTTCCCCAGGGATAGCTGGGTCTCTGGCAAGCACTTAAAATATCCATGCTCCTGGGATAAAGTTTTTTGAAGACAAAATGCTACCATGTTGATTACCATGAGAAGGAGAATACTTGATTTTCAAAAGTAAATGATTTCTGGATGTACAAGCTAGCCAAGAAAAGTGGTACCATATGCCAAATGTGATGGATACTGCTGAGGATCTGACCTTGTCTCTTAGGATTCAGTTAGAATTTAACAGGAGCAGAGTTAGTGAGAAAATAGTAACAATTTAGTAATTTCGAGTCATTTGCTGAAGAAAAAACAAAACAAAACCAGCAGATAGCAAGCAAACAAAGCCCTAAATCCCAAGCCATCTTTACTTTGGTTGCTTTTCCTCTCCTGCATGCATGGTGCATGAACTACACAACTCTGAAAAGCTTAAATAATTCAGGAATCAGAACCTGTCTTTCCCAGCCTTATCTGCAACTCAGTGTTGTTCTAGATCCTCTCAGAAGGAAGGCCCATATGGGGTCTTCTCCTCACATAACTCCCCTCAGAGCTCACTGGGAGCTTCAGTGAAGGCAAATCTGCCAGGTATGGGGCACACACCATCCGAAAGGGCCACTTCATCATTCCTAGCAATCCACTGCCCTATTTATACCCGGATGTGTTTATGGCTCATCCCCAGTTATTTTTACCATATTGTTACCTCTAAGGCTTCCAAAATTCCTACACAAGTTCCCTCTTGACTGGCTGTCACTCTAAAACTCAACCTTTTTCATACTCGTGGAGTTGTACAAATTGTTTTTGCTAGTCCATCTTCCACATGTGCATCCTGCAGTGGATGTGGGAGCTGAGCATGCTGCTGACGATATGGCAAATCTAACTGTATAATTATAGCCATCTGAAAGGGAAAGCCAGGCTTTCATATGCCTAAGGGGAGTGGTTTAACAAATATATATGCAGATGGAAGCATATCAAGAGCAAACAGCTAGTCATTCACAGAATAAATATTCCCATAATAACTGCATAACGAGAAGTGATGGTAGAGCATGCAAAGCAGATGGCTGATCCAGGCAACTAAATGTTCGTGCCCCAGAAGCCTCATTTATGCTTGCACTTTCCCTTTCTTAGACCCTAAAGAATGAAAATAACAAAACAAGCAACAAAAACAAAACACCGCCCCCTTTCCCCACCCTCTTTCCCCCCAAAACAAAACAAAACAAAACAAAAAAAAACGCCTGCCAAAACCAAAGAGAAAGAACAGGCCATTCCAGGAGATGACCTGCTGCTCCAATGAATGACAACTGCCAGACAATACACACTGGAAATCAGCATGACCCAGGATCTGCTGTGCTGAAATGCCTACCACAACTGTGTACCTGTCAGTCAGACTGGGAGAACTCCTACCCTTAAGACCCTCAGCCGTGTGCTACAGCTGAGCAAGGGATCTTCTTAGCTGCCAGAAGACTTTGCTTTGCAAATGCAACCTTAGCAGACAGAACACGGTATAAACTGGGAGGCTGTCAACCATGTTATTGGGATGCTGACTCACTAAAAAGTGCAACTACACTGATTTTAATGTGCATCACAGTACCCTGAATGCCTCAGACAGCAATGTTCAAGATGTACCTTATTGTATGTTGAAGGAGAAAATAGTATTCCAAATAATGGTATTTTGTATATTCTGGGTAAGGTAGCAAGAAGCAAAGCAAGTGTTGATGGGAGTACACAAGAGACTCCGGCAGATCAGGATAGACAATCTTGTCTTGATGGTGCAGGACTGAAGATCAAAAGACCTGGTTGATCCTTTCAGTACTGTGAGAGGCCTAATGGAGGAAGCTGGGCAATCACTTCCATTCTGACCTTCTGCCTTCGAGCTGCAAAATGAAGATAGTGTCCTTCTTAGGTCTGAAAACTTGAATATTGCTATCCATCTCTTTGCATGTGGCTATCTTTCTCCTGACAAAGCAAGCAGGGAATGCAAACATTCCAGAATCAGATGAAATGTATTGTTACAGAAATGGCTGTCAGGAAACACTGGGTACAAACTCAGTCATGCCTACAGAATGCTTTCAGGTCTCTACTCTAAAAATGCTAATCAACACTGGTTTACAGTTGAAAAGGTCTCATGTCTGCTTATGTAAAATGAAAAGAATACAATCATTCAAACCGACATTCAAGAAGTGGGACAGGGTATACATTTCAGTGTTTTGCCCTCTTATTTCTTTCATGGTGATTTTTCAAAGCTATAGAAAATTTACAGCTTGGTTTGCTGTAAAATTTGTTTTGAGCAAACCATCTCTCCAAATTACTGAGTATTTTAGATGTGCCATATGGTACATAATTTTAGTTTCCCACATAATTTTTGTTTACCCCATAATGAACTTGATCTTTAGAGCTGGAGAATGTCTGATACCAGTAATTCCTTTAGGAGCTTGAGGGAACCTTTTTAACATAATTTTTAGTATACTAGAGTATTACATTCTTAAAGGGAAAAAAAAACCTTCCTCAGGCTTGTTTGATATAAGAATGTCTACCATGCACATGCACTTCCTATCCATGTGGTTTGATACCAAGATTGGCCCAAATGACTTTATTGTCTGGAGAATCTGGACCTACTCTAGTCCTCACTGCAGGTTTTTAGTACAGTCTGAGATCACACATTAAGTCTTGGAATTCATCTCTATTGTTGACACTCATGAACCTCTGATGTGGTGAAAAAAAGTAATCCTGAATTTCAACCACTATGGGCTGTATCTCAAATGATCTGGGAATTACAGATATTTAATGGATATTGTAGGTATTTCTCAGAAAATATCATATAGTGTTCATACCTGCTATGAATAAAGCAGAAGTATTCTTCCTTTGACAGCACGCCCCAAGTAGCCCACTCAAACTAGGGATGTACACTGCCTGGACACCACCACCTCAGCCACTGTGAGAAAGGCTGAATTACTTCTTTTGCAACCACCTTTTTAAGACTCCCCACTAAAGATCACTCTTGTCCAATAGGCAGTGACTGGGTGGGCAGCTTGGCCACAAACTTCCAATGCAGCTACAACAGGAAAAAAAATTACACTGTCCCAATGTACTTTGTGTCAGACAGCCAACAAAACCCACCACACTCTCATTTGCTGCATCCTAAGAGAATGGCATTGCAGGAGGACAGTAAGTGTGTGACACACGTGCCAGCGAAGAGGAATGGAGCCACAGGTATGACAGCCTAACCAGGGCTCTGGGGAGCAAAAAATGTTTTTGTTTCCTCAAGAGGCACAAGCTATTCTTGCTGATGGGCCTTCAATCAGTTCACAGCAGCTGGAATTCCACATCACAGAGGCATAAACAGCTGGACAGTTAGGCATCAAAATCAGTCTCTCTCAGAAAAAACAGGCCAGCCAGTAGAACATAGGTATATTCGAGCTAGATGTCTTAAGGAGCCCTCTCAAAGAGGTGCATACAAAAAAACCAGTGGTTTGTAGAAAAAATCATTCTTCTGACATGTCTTAATAAAAATATACCCTGAGGAGAGAAATGCCAATAAATCGACACAGAGCTACCTACTACCCAAAACTTCTGAAGAGACTGTAACAAAGGGAGGCTCCTCAATTAAGCAAAGTCAACAACTCTGCAAGCCTCTGTCAGCAAAGAATCAGATAATCCTGACCCTGGGTTGAATTCCTGCTGTGATACCAAGACTCAAATACAAGTCCTTGGTGAAACTTCAGATATACTGTCAGAAAACAACACTAAAAGAAAGCAGGCAAGAAATCCTTGAGGCTTTGGTACAGGTACACCTTGGGGATTTAAACTCATTATAACCATTTATTGCCAAAATTTCTTTTTCTTTTCTTTATATTGCTACAAGGGATAGGGCTAGGGTGAACAAGACACCCAGATCAGGTTCCCTGTTTAAAGAGTTCATTAAGAAGTAAGGGTACAATCATACCGTGTTACACTTCAAGCTTATGTTGTTTAAGCTCTCACTAAATTCACTCTGCAAACAGACTGACTGACTGGCGGAAAAGCCAGCACAACACAGAACATAGTCTGTAAGAATACAAGGATTTGCATCTCAAAATGCTCCAACTGTACAGTCCAGGACCACTGCTGTCTAGAAAGACAGTGATGTCTGACATCAAAGCACAGTTGTGTTAGGACTGTACTGCCTGAGCAAGGAGCAAGGAATAATTTACAGAGCCACAGCTATAGATAGACATCTCATTAGGCAGATTATCTGAGTTGAAATTTCAAGAACCTTTAGTAAACTATTTTTATACATGAATCAAGGACGACTCCATAAAAAAGCCCCAGTGATCAAAAGAGGTCAAGGCTTTGGATTTCGCACTGCATCCTGAGCTGGTGTGTCAGCAGAGTGATGCTGTGCACTGCTGGGAGCAGCTCCCTCCCCGCACTGATCCAGAGGGAAGAGTGCCACCTGCTGAGGTCCTGCCAGCCTTCCTGCTTCAGTCCTCTCATCATGTCTGTCACTCTGTCCACATCCACCCCCCTCTGCCCGTGTGATATTCCATGTACATTGGGGTACCATGTGCCTTCCATCAACAGAGCTTCCTGATGTGCTGGAGTTAGTCAAGGGAGTGAGGAGACATTCAGCCTAGGAACTTAAAGGAGAATAGGATTCCCTTTTCACCTGAATCAGGCTGCAAATCTCCTGGGAACCAATCCGGCAGGAACTCTGTTTTGATGAATTTTCTATTTATCTGTACAGGCATTCTTTGTAGTGTAGGCATGACCTTGGATTAGTTTTAGTCAATTTACACAAACAAATGAAACACATTTCTTAGGATACTCTGTGAGTAAGGAAAAACAGGCTACAGGAATTAATATCATTAATGGAATTGTGACTTTTGCAACCATGATTGCAGGGAAGATAAAAGTGAACATGAAGGATAACATCCATTTCAGTGTCTCTGCAACTTGCCAGTCCCAAGGGCATTTCAGAGAGCCAAGATTCTGCTACGGCCTCAACTGCCAAAAGCCTATTTGGTATTTTTTCCAGATGAACTTGTGAGACATGTAACTAGCCCTGAACATACTCAAATTAATATTTAGTGTGCAGGTTGAGACACCAGATGAAACAGGGAGTCTGGAAACCAGGACCTACAAGAAAAAGCTA
>JAYDZK010000001.1:48216330-48227568 GCA_034509185.1 Euphonia xanthogaster
ATACACAAAGTATGCCCCTAGCCTCCAGATAATCCTTATGAAAACTAAATTAAAATAATGAATTTGATGCAAAATACTGTTTTAAAAGGATACCATTAACACACTTTTAAATTAAATAAATATTTTCATAGATCAAGTGATTTAACCATAGCAGTTTGAAGTCATTTTAAATGCTGCATAGCTACATTAGGATTATCATCCTCAGCTGGTGACAGCATTTTTGTCAGAAAAAAATGGTATCGAGCGATTAATTTAAAAAGAAATGGTATTGGGTCTGGCTGAGATGGAATTAATTTCTTCAAAATCAGCCCTCAATAGGGCTGTGCTTTGTAGCTAGAAAGGTGTTGATAACATGCCAGTATTTTGGCCACTGCTGAGCAGCCCTTGAAGAGCACCAAGGCTCTCTCTTCAACCTTGCCCCCTGACTCTCAAAGGCCGGTGTGCTGGCCAAGATCTTCAGAGGGGACACAGCTGTGACAGCTGACCCAGGCTTGCCAAAGGGATATTCCATACCATATGATGCCTGCTCAGCAATAAAAACTAGAGATAAAAAAGGAGGAAGCAGGGAAGGGCCTTTGTATTTATGACATCTGTCTTCCAAAGCAACCATTACATGTCCTGAACCCCTGCTTACCGAGGCTGAACATTGCCTGCTAATGGGAAGTAGAGAATAAATATTTTGTTTTCTTTTTCTTCTGGATGCACAACCTTTTCTTTTGCTTTAATAAAGTGCCTTTATCTTGACCCACAAGTTGGGTTATTTTTCATCTAATTTCCCCACTGAAGGAGCTGACTGTTGGGATGAGGGAATAAAGGCAAAAAGGAAAAGAAATGGGCTATGCTGGGTTATGTTAGGAGCACACTTGGGCCAGAGTGCTGTCAAGTGCACTGGAAACAAAGCAGATGAGAAAGCCTGGAGTATTATAGATATTGGAATACACAGCTCTCAGGAAGGAAGGGAGGCATCTGCTCTTCACTCCCTATTATTGATTTTCATTAGAGTAGTATAATCTCTTCCTGGGCAATGGATTCTTTTACTACCAAGAAACTACTTAGTCTTAAAGCATGGAAGATTCTGTCGTTCAGGAGCACTTGATCATCTCAGACATGTCTGCAATTCTAGAGTGCTCCTGGGAAAGAAGGGTGTCTCAATGTTCTCTCTGTGCAGGCAGAGCAGGGGAAGAACAGGAAGGCAGCCATCCTGTTCAGAGGCACAAAAATCCACCATATGGGGTACACTTGGAAGTGGAGTGGGTCACCTTACCTGACTACTTCAGCATGACTCTGTCCCAGTGAGATACTGGTGAGATTACGTACCGAACACAAGAAAAAAGGTTTTGCAAAGACGATGTTTCAAGCTACCTGCATCTGTACTGCAGAGCTATTTTGCTCACGTAATTAGTAGCAGCATTACAGAGGAAAGCAATTCACATGACTGAAGGACACAGTTTGAAATCTGTCTTTCCAAGCATGGGAACACCGGAGTTAGCACTCTATGAGGAAGGATGATCTGGTAAGCAAAACCAGAGACTGTACATAGATTCTGCTCTTGACCATGTTGCAACCAATCATCTGGTTTTGAGACTTTGAGAAAGTAAGTGAAAATCTAATTTCTGCAAAAATTTCTCTACCTCTTCTGCATGAGCGATGCTACTTTTACAAGTGCATTTAGTTGAAGCACAGACAGAAATCTTCAGCTCCAACATGGCCAAATAATTGTGTCTTTAAACAAAGAGGATATCTTTGAGGAAATAGAGCATCCAATGTCATGTCTTCATCATTCGGCTCTAGGCTTCTTACTTCATCTTCTTGCAACTTGTGGGTCATACAAAGTAGCCCCAAAGATTTCTTACATCCCAGGATGGGCATAAGAAATCTTTGCCCAGAGATTGCACAAGTCTTCTCAGGGCTTTACTATCATTCTTTGTCAGTGGGGGGAAAGGTCAGAGTAAAGCATGATCTGCCTAATCTTCACCTTGGGAAACACACCCTACTAGATAATGGATGTAACTGTTGCTATAAATTCTACCATGAAGTGATAAATTTATGACTGTATCCAGCAGTGACAGTGTGTGAAACTTATTCTGGAGTCAGGTTTAGGAACTTTTAATCTCAGATGTAAAATTGGGACTGCTTACATATTTTGTGGACAAATAAAGGATCATCTCAAGGCTTGTAAATGGCTTAAGATCCTCAAAATTGCAGAGTGCTAGTGAAAGTAAAAACTGTTAGGAGTTGCTGCATGATAACCTTTTCTGCCCTGCATGTTGGCAGCTATCTGATAAAAGGCTTGTCACACATGCTCACTAATGGAATCACCTCTGATCCCTGGTGGTCCCAGGCCAGAAATATTGAACAAGGAGTGCACAAGAAACACAATGATTCTGACTTTGCTTAAGCTGTTTTTATTTTTTAATTTCTCTGCCTCAAACATGATCAGAGGGTCAGAATAGCATTACACTTACTACAGAGAGATAATAGTCATCGATTACTGCCTTATTATTATTATATTCCTAAACAATGTCAGAAGATATCAGACATCCCTGGCACCTCTGACCTAAACTGTGAAACACTATTTATAGCATCAACTGGTATTTCTCAGAAAAAAAAAATCCTACAGCAATCATAAACTCTTCAGTGTAGTTTACAAGACAGTTTTGCTCCTCATTTTCTGAATCAAGTGGCTTAGCATAGATAAACTATAGTTCACTAACAGTTTAAACTACCAGAAGCTGGCACTGATGTGAAAGAAGCAGTTTGCCCTGCCTCATCTCCAGCCACTGTGACCCTCTCTTGCACCAGCCTACATAACCAAGTCTGAGCAGTGAATCAGACTGAGAATCCAGGCTAAAACAAGTCTCAAAACTATAAAATAATTGATTTTAGCCCTATGGATTTAACATGTTCAAGCCATTTGTCAAATTAAAGCATCAGAAATCAAAACTGCACTCTTCAACTCTACTTAAAAAGAAAACAAAAGTGTAAACTTACAACAGATAAAGGAAAAAGCTCTTTTTACCAATACATAAAGTTTTATTTTCTTGCTCGTTCACAGATTGCATAGGGCAGAGCATACTGTGTTGCCTGCAAGAGCTAGTGGGTGTTTACTGATGGATTTTTCACACTCCCCATTAGACTCCTAAGTTAGACTATCAAAGTTTTCTCTGCTCAGAGCATAGAGAGGCAGGCTCTGCCCATCAAATGCCAGAGTGTAATTCATATGCCCTGGGAGGGATTTATCTTATCCAGCTCTAAGCACTAATGTCTTGGGCAGTCACTTCTTCAAATACTTGACCAAGCAACATCAGCACTTTGGGGGCACAAAGCATGTCAAGAAGAGACCTCCATTCAGGCAACTACTTCAAGGCAAGGTGTATCTTGCTGTAGATGGGCTTTTTCCTCTCCATTAATGGAAACTCAATAATGTAGACATGGATTTACAAATGCCAGCAATTGTCAGCTGAAACTTTGCTGTTTGTCTCTCAAGCACCTGGCTTCCCTGCCAGGTCCATATTTACGGCAGCACCTCAAAAAGAAGGTTTCAGTGGAGCAGCCCTGGGGGGGAAAGGAAGGGCAGGAACCATCAGCTCTAAACCCATGATTTGCTTTTTTATTCCACCAAAATATCATAAGAAGTGCAAGTCACAAAACCATGCATACAAACAGCATACCTACTGTGACCAGTCTGCCAAAGAACACATCATTGTCCCTTTTGGGCTCTTGGCCTAGTTGGTATCCATGAAAAGTGTGCAGCTAACATCACTGCCTTGTATTAAGAACTGAACAACTGTGTCCTGCCTAATCTCTGCATATCATTCCTGAATTGAATCATCTCTGCTATTTCAAGAACTGGTCTCTGTTATATTTGCTAATCTCAATAACTTATGGGGTATTTGTTTCTTTAAATCTCTTGGGTATATGAGCTCCTGGGGAGTGGAGACAGGTAAGTTCTTTTGGACCTTCTGACTCACAAAAAATTGGAAGAGAAGAAAAACTGGATCATCAAAATACAAGAGGTCTGATTTATCTCTGTCTTACTTCCAAGTTATGTATTATAACTTGGGAGTAACACAGAGATAAATCTGGATCATGGGAGTTAAACAGATGCAGTCTGGGTGTGACTCAGAAGGAATTATTTCGTCCCACCCCATTTACTATAATGAAAGCAACTTCAGTATACCCTTCTTAAAAAATATGGAAAAGTCTGTATCTTAAGGAATAAGCAGTGAAAATCTGTGTATTGGAGAGGTATGACAGACTAATGCAGACTGCATGCCTGGAGCTAGACATAGCATTATTTGAATTTGCATGAAAAAGAGCACCAAAAGCAGGACTTTGAAGGAAGCAAAATGATCAGCTCTCCTGAATGACATTTGCAAACACCAGTTTCCATATTTATTCCTAATTTAAAGCACTGTGCAGTAAAAAAGCAGCTCACTAATTTCTCAATAAATTCTTGCCTTCAGTAGTTTTCCAGGCTCTCTGGTGCCCTAAGAAACATTTGTACTTTCTGCATTACTCTTCTCTTACTCCAGTATACAAAAATTATTGATATGATGCACGGACTGTACTGATGAGGATTCACAAAACTGCTTTTTATCATGCTAGTATTTCCCGATTTTCAACAAAAAGAAAAAAAATCCCCGACTTCAGAAAAGAAAAAAACACCAAAACTTACTTCCTCTGCCTTTCCTCCAACATGCTAGGAGCCAAACAACAAGTATTACTGCAACACCACTTTGAAAATATTTGCACAGTATTAGTGGGAAGGCAGCTAAGCTGTGATACTTGTACATGCCTGAACATTTAGCCAAGGTAAAAACCAAACAAAGTTGGCAAGTTTCTTTTTAATTAATTCTGTTATCTATTCCAACTAGAACAAGAAACAAATCAGAACAAATGTTCATGCTTTTGCAGAAATGGAAAATAGCAAACCTATCATCCAAAGAAAGGAAATAGCTAGTGGGAAGACAATAATGTTCTCAATTAGCAAGCAAGTGGAGCCAACCTTCAAATTTCCTTTTCAGTGCACCAAAGTAGGTTCATTTAATGAAATAGAGAATTTTTATGGTGGTATGCATATCATTCTTTGGTAGATGAATATGACAGGGTTCAAGATATCTTTAATATAATAGATTTTTCTTTAATCCAAATTGCACAGATAACTTCGTTCGGGGAAAGAGAACTGCTGAGATATTGGCTCAATGTGTAATTACTGCTAACACCTATTGGCTTAGGGATAGGAGGAAAAGAGGGTGGGAAATGTGATGCCAATGTCTGAAAATGCCTCTGAAGTAATTTGTGGAAAAGATGCTAGTAGAACTGATATGCATGTCAGAAAACTGACAGAAAGTATGCTTAAGAACATGTGGACAGTAACACGGGATAATGGGTTAGAATAACTGGGATTTTGGAGGCCAACTTCTTTGAATTATCATGCAGATACAAGCAATTTGACTGCTACACTTCCATTTCAAAAAGCTTCTGATGAAGTTGACCATCAAACTCAAACTATGCTATGAGGAGGAACCACAAAAAAGATGTCAGGAAATAAAAATGGATTTTCATTGCTAACTAAAAGTGAAAAAATAAGGTTAAGAATAATTGATTACTTTCTTTTACAGTGGATAGATATTACCTGACAGTCTCATGGATATGTTTTCAGTACACTCACAAATGAATTGGAAAATGGAGCAATAAAAGGGGACAGTTTTCTGATAATATTCCACTACAGAGGTTAATAAAAACAAATACTGACTGCATATTGCTGCAAGAGAACCTCATGATGTTGAATGGTTGCAAAATAAGCAGAAAATGTAAATCAATAATAAATACAGTCACTTGCTGGAGGAAAAAAAAAACAACCAAACAAACAAAAAAACCAGCCACAGGTATTCACAACTTCCTACAAGATGCCTGAGATTCAGTTTTTTTCCAGTAAAAGAATTACAGCCAAAATAATAATTCAGTAACAAATTTACAATAAGAAAAAGGTGTTGCATCACTTACTCCACAATTGAACTTTGGAAATCGTTGCTACAAGACATTGAACATCAAAAGAACAAATGAATTCAAATGCATACAAAAGGCACAACTAGAGTTGAAAAAGACTCTTAGGGGCTATTAATTACAAAAATGCAATATGGTGTCTGTCTTCAATGTGCCTGCATGATAAATACCTCAAAGGAAGTTGAGATGGCTTACTACCTGCTTACTATGTCCTTACACTTCTTTCCTGAACATCCAACACTGGCCTCTGACAAAGAAAGGACACCGGGCTATAAGTACTTTTGATTCAATCCAGTGCAGCTGTTTTTTATGTTGTATGATGCACACAAGTAATTTAAAAAAAGGAGACAGAAGCTATCTACATTTCCAAATGAAAACACTGATCCTAAAGTAGCTTACATTTAGCTATTGGGAAAGTAAATCAAAGCCTTTTGAGAAAACCTTCTGATGGATTTTGATGGATTTTGATTGTGGGCTACAGCCATCACCTTGCAATAAAAAAAAAACCCAAGTAAATATTTCTATTATTGGTTAGAAATAGGATTTAACTAAAATTCCAGAGCTGAGCACTCAGGCTTGCAGAGAATCTAGTGTGGAATTCACCATGAATTGGGCATAGACAGCTGCCAAGCTAAAAAATCGTAAGGGAGAACTTCTAAAATAAGCCATGAAGAAAAAGCTGTGGTAGTTGCTCTGATGCCTAGAATCCATCATATGTTTCCTACAGATGAATTACTCTTTAGAAGGGCCTGTTTCTTTCCATCGACTACGAAGGTGATCCAAGTGACTAGTTCAGATACAGAAATTTTCATCACTGGTCTAATATCAGATCAGATGAACCCCACAGCCCCGGAGCCTCATTAACTAAAGTCCAACTTAACTTTTATCTGTACCTGCTTTGCAAACCAAACTCCTCCATGCAGTGCAATATTTGCATGAATCAAACATTTGATGTGTGTGGAACAAATTCTTTCAAAGAAATGCACAGACAATTTTAATGATACAGTGTAAATTTTGAGGTTACTGGACCTGTGAGTCAGATAATGCAGCTACTTACATCAGTTTTAGGTCGTGCTCCAGTCAACACTCGGTAAGGTAAACAATTTAGATCCTGGTGGTCTTCTCTTCTATTTTTCCAGGATCCTTTTTCTTGATGATCTCCATAAAGGCCTGTCTCTACTTGAACAGGGCACTGTAAGAGAATTTTTAAAACCCTATAAATAAAGACAAGTCAGAAATATTTTTAATGTGAACTCTAAGATAAAAACTTAGGAATTTTATCTTTTCCTCTGATTTTATCTTTTCCTCTGGATTTTTTTTCCTCTGTTGTAAGGCAAACATTTAGTTTCAATCTTTTTTTCTTAAAAGCACCTGCTGCATCATTTTTACACTTTGCTAAGCTAGACATCCCGCCGTATGGAAAGTCACTTCCTTAACATTCAGTATACACAACTAGAGAACTAATCAACAGTAGTACACCTTCTCTTAACTTAAAGGAACTGAATCACTTTGTAGAAAGATAAATGGTTTTATTCAAATTATTTTTAAACTATAACTTTATTTCATGTTTGTTTTTGTATATTAAACAGAGACCCAGAAAATTCCCATTTTCAAATTACAGATTCTGAACTTTTCAAATAATTTTTTCCTTATTCCCTGAAACCTGGGGAGTTCTCATTTCATTGTTCCACTCTCACACCATTTTAAAAAAGATGGATATCTTAACTTTGGGCCTACACTGAATGCAGCATCAGGAAGAGACCAACTGCACAACATTCCCTCATGTATCCTGGTTTGCCCAAGGAAAAGCTGGGTGAGTGAGCAAAAAGCAATACATGCTGCAATCCAGCAGAATTCATACTACAGACAATCAGGGAAACAGGGTCATGGGTGCACTACAGAGCAGTCCCAAGCTGTTGGGGAGAATCATTCTAATCAGCTCATTTTCAGGCTCTTCTTCTCCACAAAGTAAAAAATGTGCTGCTGATCTTTAATAGCAACTTCCCAGTTCCCAGTTAGTATATTTTGTAGGGATGTAAAATGAGGAGGCTTTGAAAAGATGACAAAAAAAATAGTACGCAGCCCCCCAAGCTTGAAGCAATATAATGATGCAAAATAATTAAATGAATATGTAAGTTAAAGAAAAAGCTTTGTTCAATGAAAGTCATACCTCTAATATAAGACGGGGTAACTATAATCAAATAGGATTTCCCTGTCATTCAGGAATATTAAAAGACTGAAACAAAAAAAAAAAGTGATTTTCATTCTCAAGATTTCCTGCTTTTTCTGTAGTGAAACTGAGTACAAGATACTAAGTGGCAATGAAGCAGATACATTAAAACACTAGGGAAACACACTGCAGCAAGAGTGATTTATCTCTGATGTTTCATTTACAAAGTGCCTCCTTCTATACTGCTAAGAAGGATTTTTTTTTTTCCATAGGAAAGGTACAGATTTTACAGGAGTGGAACCATTAAATGTGTTTTTCCAAAACTAGCAGTTTTGTTGTTAGTACATTCAGACAGTACATATTTTTGCACTTAAATCACGTGTTCATTGCATCGGCAAGAGAGTGTTTCAGAAAATAATTTGATTAGAGAAAATTATTTTTAACATCTTCTCAGGATCAGCTACTGAGGAATCCAGTCAGTACTACAACCTCATAATATTTGCCAACAAAAAAATGACCAGTCGCAATTTGTGGTTTACAGATGTAGGAACAAGTCATCCCTTAGCATTCATGCAAAAGCTTTTATGTTTTAGAAAACACCTTGAATTTTCTCACCAAAATACTGCAAAATGCTCTCATCTCACCCAACAGGTCCCATAATATTTATTTACCTAGCACATATTTTGTCTTCTTCTGTAAAAAAAAAAAATCTGTTTAAAGGAGTATTATGAATAACAGATACCTTCCCAAAAGAAAAATCCAGAGTAAAAAAATATCAAATAATTACTTCCATACACAGGTGAAAAATCCTTCAGTAGAAAACTGACTGGCTCAACCGAGTGATTAAATTACAAAATATATTTCTGAGGTACGGCATTTGCTATAAGAAATAACTCTGTAATCTCTTAAAACTTGTCCATACCCTCAAGAGAACAACTTTCAGAGCAGCAGCTCCAACAAACTGTGTTCCCACTCATACAGTAGTCACCTGCTTTGGAGATATCGCGTCTCCAAACTCAGCCTTACACCTTAAGCAGTTCACCCAAAACCACTGTCAATCATAATTTCTTCTGTCTGTTCCCAGCTGAGGATAAAACCATATGAAGAACACAAAAGTGGTTTATTTTATAGAAGCCAAATTTACACAGTTACTTGTAAACATATGTTTGAGAGAGGTCTTCTTTCTATTCAAGTTTCATGGTAAGTGACAAGAATAAAATATTTGATGTGTGTGGAACAAATTAGAAGCTACAGTTAGAAATATGGTGCAAATAGCATGAACTGATAGAATATAAACTACTCATACAACTTGTGTGAAAAACCACACTGCTATTTTTCCCACTGCAACTGTCATTTTGAAATCTGCAATATCTGTTTCTTTATAGTACATTTATGGAGAGATTTATGAGGATCTATCTCTTCATTGACTATAAAGTATAACTAAGGTCACCCATTCTGAGGCAAATTATTCACTAATATTTAAATCAGAGCAGATGATTCCCTTGCTCTACAAATTCTTTTGCAGGAGACAACAAATGGTATCCCATCATCAGTTCCACAACTGATTTTATAAGACTCTCTTCTTGCTCTGATCTTGCTGGTCTCATCAGAAAGACTTTGTACTAAGTGACCTGCGCAGCTTCTGTATTGAAATTGGCTCTTGGGGCTTTAAAGGTCATTTCCAGTTTGTCATATAAGGCTACAATAAAATGTGTCTAACTCACATATTTGTCTGTCCACAGACAACTAAAATGAAGAGATCTCCTATTCTTTAGAGTGGGAAGAAGTGGCTTGATAAAGAGGACTGCAACTCCTCAAATATCATATTAAGCAAAACAGTAATTTTGGCGCTGGTCTTGGCAACATCCTAACACCCTAGCAGAGGCTTTTGGTGGGAGCATACGTCTCAGGAAAAAGGCTGTGATGAGGCCTCAGGAAGAGAAGTGCAGGCATCCGGGGTGCTGGTGACGGCATTCTCTATGCAACCATTCCTGATGATGCTGTTCTTATGTATCAAAGTTCATTTGAAAATGTCACCTATTTAGATTTTTCTGCTGTTTACATGCAATATGCCCTTCAGTGAGTGCTTCAGCAAAGGATTTGAAGTCGTATCCCATGATCTTCAAGCCAACATGAAAAAAGAATGATGCCTAACCAAACCACAGCTATTACCTTAACAGAATAGGCACAGCCATAAAATAATGGGTGTTTGGATCACTGGTTACCAAACTGTCTCACAATGGGAAGTGTTTAAACTCTGATGGCTGGGATTTCAGTTTCAGACAGAAAAGCAGACTACACTGCCTGTATTTTGACAGAAGACATTGAGCATTTTCATGCAAGAAGACAGAACACTGTCCCTTAATAGGCAAATTAATTACAAAATTAATTTAGCTGGACAGAGCTGGTTCTAGCCAGCTGACACGTACAGTAAGAAAGAAATGAGATGGCCACTCTGTTACTAACTCTCTCTGAAGAACTTAGAAACACAAAGTGTTTGAACATCTCACCTAGATCCCACCTAGAGAGACATGAACATTTACATTGTGACGATCCACAAAGATGCTAACTTCAACAATTTACTTTTACAAAATGAAGCTGCAGTGACAGCAAAAACATTCACAAAAGATCACCTTCCATGAACTTCATGCCAACATTCAGAGCTGAAAATCCTCACAATTCTACCGTAAGAACTGAGTTTAATCATAGCCTGAAGCAGAGAACAAACACTTCTTTTCTCATGCTGGTCATTCTCCATTAATTGCTTATATATAAAAAAAAACTTGCTTATTCAAAAATTATTAAAATAATATCATTGCTTCTTTAATCCTATTTGCCCTCAAAATAAAAGCTTGAGAAACTGAAATGTTTCACTGTCATCAACTGATGGTACCTGTCATCACAAAATATTCTTAACTAGAGGATTGCAGCTCTAAATCAGCTGTTCAAATAAAAAAGAAAAAGAAAGAGAGAAAGAAAGAGAGAAAGAGAGAAAGAGAGAAAGAGAGAAAGAAAGAAAGAAAGAAAGAAAGAAAGAAAGAAAGAAAGAAAGAAAGAAA
>JAYDZK010000001.1:48227924-48239285 GCA_034509185.1 Euphonia xanthogaster
TATTATATATTATATATTATATATTATATATTATATATTATATATTATATAGTATATATACTATATTATATATTATACATTATATATTAAAAAGTATAATGATTTTAAGCTATCCTGACAGAAAATTTACAAGTTTCATCCTATCACAGTTCTGGTTATTTGACCATTAGTTATCTAATGTTAGAAATTTCATTTTATGGGGTCAAAACTTTTACCTTCACCCTAACACCTGAGCTCCTTGGCCTATTCAGAAACATAACTGGATCTAAAAACTATGGCTTGAGGAATGCTGTAGCTAAATGTTAGAGAACGTATCACATGACACACACACATTCTTACCAGTTGCTTGTGCCTTTTAGAAGAAGGAGTACTGGAGGGAGAAGAGCCAGCACTCAGAGCTTCTTCAATATCTAAGTTCAACAGTTCCAGTTTCTTCATAAGCCATGACATAGAGTCTGGCCATTCAGATTCTTTTTCTGGTTGGGTCTAGAAGAAATCAAACATATGTGAAGTCTTAAAATATTCAAGCTGTTTTTACTTGAAGATGCTTATTTTCTCTTCCAGCCCCCAAGGAAAAAGCTGATCAGTTCTTTCTCTGTCCTTGAGCAACATTTTTCCATTTAGAAAGCTTCAATTATCACTCCAATCCTGATGACACATATTCATAGCTGTTCTACATACTCAAATGACTTTTGTATATCTGAATGGCTTTCTAACACTTCATCTTGGGTGACCCACTGCTAAGCAGAATCAAGACTAAAACTAAAGTTACTTTAATGCCTCTCCTTAAGCCACTTCTATTTCAGCATCTCTCCACTGATTGCTTGTTGCCAACAGGAACCAGAATATTGAAGGCCATCATGTGCACTGTATTATATTCCTTACTGTAATTTTAGACTTGTAAATCCTCTGCCCATATGCTGGAAATACTTTATTGGCCACTTTGTCACTAGGATGCATTTTTCCTTTTTATCTGAAGAGCTTTACTGTATAACAAAAATTTTAATCCATTTTAATGTAATCTACAAAGATGCTTTTCTTATTTATTCCTTAATTTCCTCAAAATCCTTGCCAGAACTCTCCTAAAGCACCTCTCCATGGTGGTCCCTATGTATGCTGATGCATTATGCCTTGTTTTCCTTATTCACATCACTTCTAGTGATCCCCTACAAAAACCAGTCACAGGCAGCTACTGCTCCCCAGAAGACTCTGTCCTGAAGCTATTTTCATCTTCCTTCCTTTCACAAACAATACATATCTTTGCACAGAAGATAATTCCATAGTGAGCATCATTAGACAAACAGTAATAATGCATTTTCATCCTGCCATAATCCTAAGAGCATCATACCAACACTCCTCAAAACCTAGGGGAGATAGATGAGTACTGTTATTACTCTTACCTGATAAATCTTTATGGTACTTTGTTTCCTTAGAGCGTTTCACAAGTGGAACAGAAAGATAACTAATTGCCTCACTATTGTAGAAAAAAAAACCCTGTACAAATAGAATCCAGGAGATTCACTCCTCTATTACACTGACATGTATTATTACTAATGCAATTACTCATTTTCTCCCCAGTAACTAAGGTCCCAAATCATCAGACACTGAGTCCCATATTATCAACAAGCACATCTTCCCTTCACAGGTGCTAATATGATCTTTGTAGAGATTGTTTCAAAGCACAGAAAAATAAATATCCCAATTTTTACTTTTCCAAATCTTTCTTTGGAATTTCACAATTTTTTACAACCTCTGAGTATTTTGCCTGAAAGGCTGTTATAAGTGCTAAGCTGTACTTCAACTCTACAGCTATTAAAATTATCTAAAGAGATACTTTGATTGCTTCCCATTGTCTTTCCAACTATTGCCAAGTAAACTACATGACGTTCCACAGAAAATGAGCATCAAAAGACACTTCACATATTGAATCCATTCTGAGTGAGATGACCTCACATAGGAAATGTGCATATTGATATATGTCCACAACACTCATTTGTAAACAAAGCAAATGTTTTCCTGTGGTTTTGCTTTCTCACATACTGGTCTTTCCAATAGTAAAGAACACTCAAAAAAAGACCCAACAAGGACAAAACATGGAAACCCACCCAAATTCCACAAACAATAAGGTACAACTTCTGCAAAAATCTAAAATGAATCTTCTATTTCTCAACACAGTTAAAATGCAATCTATGAAAAAGGGGCTGTAAGAATGTTTTCTTACTCAACAATAGTAAACAATTCTGAAGCAAAAATCACACAGGGAAATGAGTAAAGCATGTTTGATTTCTGTGAGCTATGCAAAAATCATTCTTGCCAGGTGACAAGCGCTGAAGGTTACATTAGAAGTTTGGATTTCTGAGTTTAATAAGATGCAGGAGCAACTTCCACATGTTGAAACAGACCACTTTCTGTTCCATGACAGAAAAGAGTATTTTGAGGAGCGTTGGAGAGGTGTCTCTAATTTAGTATTTTCCATAGAAAATACAAAGATAAAAATTCATGAAGACTTCAAAAAAATTCGAAGACACTCCAAATGTATGCAACAGCACACATGATATTGCATTACAATAAAAAGTACAGCTCCAAGCACAGGGAAGCACATTTTCCCTCTATCTCAACAAATATTTACCTACTGGAACAATACCTCCAATATTCACTGATGTTCTTTAAAACAACTGTATGAGCCAAATCCCCTTATTTTTATAAATTTCTTGTTTTAATGCTACAGAATTCAAACCACAGTCATTTCTAAAAAATACAAGTCCTAAGGAGTTCCACCAAACTATAAATCTCCTAGCATTCTCCATTCAGTTCTTTTTTTTTTTTAGTTCAGTAAGACTCTATATTGTGTCTATTAAGGGGATGAGGAAAAAGATGGGGTTTCATTATCCTTGAAGATAAAGCCAAAAGGGCCTAGTTAACAAATGCCATTCACTAATTGGAAATTTGGCACAAAAGCACCATTTGGAACAAATGCTGATTGGCTACGTATTTCAAAGGTTGCCTGAAATTCCTGCTGAACAGAAAAAACATGATGCTACTTACATTCAAAAATATACAGCCTGCACAGTAGGACTTCTAACTGGTGAATAAATTTTGCCTAATCCATTCATAAGGAACACAGCTCCACAGTGTTCAGCCCCAGTAACTAGGTTGGACACTATCAAAGTGCTCCAAAGATCTGAGTACCAGTGTTTCCTGCCCATAGCAACTACACAGGCAGTAGGGTCAGGGCGCCTTTGGAAGCTTTTGTGTCTTGCCCTTCAGAAGGAAAAAAATCTCACTTTAAATTATCTAGAGAATCGTGGCCTGCTTTATTCATTGTTTGTTTTTTTTTTTTTTTTCCCTAAAAGGTTACAGGGAGAACACTCCTTTCCATATATTCTCAAGGTCTTTCTTTGTTGGAGCCATAGCCATTCAGCAATGCATAGGAACGCTGTTACGTTTGAAGAACCTTGAAAGCATAGAGACAAAAGTGCTTTACAGAAACACTTTTTACATGCTACCTTCGAACACAGAATCATTTCGTTTGGAAAAGACCTCTAGGATCATCAAATCCAACTGTTAACCCAGCACCACCAAGTCTACCACTAAACTATGTCCCTCAGTGCTGCAGCTACACATCTTTTAAACACCTCCAGGAGTGGTGACTCCACCACTTCTCTGGACAGCCTGCTCCAATCCTTGACAACCCTTTAAGTGAAAAAAAAAAACAACCTAATATCCAGTCTAAACCTCACATGGTGCAAATTTGAGACCATTTCCTCATGTCCTATCCTAGACACATGAGCAGATAGATATAGAAAGTGAGACTAGAGAATCCCTTGTCAAACAACTGTTTCAAGGTGGAGAAACACTGTCTATGAAGACCATGGCATACCCTAGGCCAAGAACAACTTATTGGCCTTGAAAGTGAACTCCTTTGCTATATAGATTTCTCAAGTCCCACATACTCATGCTAGATTAAAAAAAAATTGTAATCATAAAACAAGAATCATCTTCCATGGAAAACAGAAAATTAAGTGGTATGAACTTCCTAAAATCAGTAACAGATGCAGCTATTAAGCTTAAGATAGCTATTACATAGAAGAATTATCCTAACAAATAAGATTTACTGAGACATATTTAGCAATCAGCCAAACATAAAACTCAGTCCTATGTAGCTACTTTCTACAGCAACCACAGTCTATTTTAGAACAGCTTCATGACTTTGTTACATGTACACATTTATATGTATCCTGACTCTGTATTCATTTGCATAGCTGAAATTTCTTCACTACCAATGACAAATTAGAGGTAAAACAAGGTGCAGGATTGTGCCCAATCATCTAAACACTTACTTGCTCTTTTCTGACACTGAAAAGAAAATACGTTCCAGACATTCAAAGGTTAGTGCCTTTTGGACCAAAGGCTTCTGCGCACCGTTTTTCAACTTTCAAGTATTCTTCACTAATCTTATTCGGCAAAAACATCTGTGATAAAAGGCATATTTGTTTCAATGTTTGGTCACGAGGCTTATTGCAAGAGGCATAATAGCTGCCAGCAAACCTAAATTTAATCTAAAAGAATGTGGCAGAAATGAACAAGTCCATATAGAACACTCAGGGGTCAGGGTTAACCCCGCTGCCAGACCTCATTCTATACTGGAAGCAGAAAGGCTTTCCAAGTGAAGGGTTGTGAGAAAATTACACAATTCTAAATTTATCTGATAATTTGTGGCTTTCACTTCAGAACTTCAATAGGTCCAATTGTTCTGGTAATTAATGTATCATACAACTTTGGGTAGTAAATCAGTAACCACCGAGCAAAAAATACCAGTGCTATTTAACCCTCCTTCCTATTAAATCTGCTCAGATAAAAGTTCTCTCTGATGTACACCCTAGATCTGTAAATAATGATTTTGTGGAACAATTTCAGGGACCAAATATCATATTCTATTCTTGCTGCACGGAAGGGGCTCCTCTGTTCTTAAAACATCTCTGTGTAAAAGAAGGTCTCTCAGCTGCTGATGGCTTTGCCTACAGGGAATGGGGGAGGAAGCCAGATTGATTCCCAATGCAAACTCCTTAAAAGAAAATTATTTAGAATACAAAGAACTCTTTCATTCAAAAAATAGATTTATCTGTGCCTTCTATATTGAAGATAAAATACTTCAAAGGGAATTTTCCTTAATATCCCACTACAGTGTTGCTTAAGTATTTACAGAGCTGTTGGATGGACAACTAACTTCATCCTGGAGAGCAGGTGAGTAAACTCAGCAGTTAGCAACCTTTTCACTTCTAAGAACTGTATGGCTATGGAAATTATCAAGGAAGTCTCTTCCATCTCTCAAGTCAGCAGGCAAGGCCATGCACATAGGTTTCTGGGAAAATGAAAGCTCTGATACCCAAAACACCTAATTTGGGCTGTAAGACCTTAGCAGTTTTGCAGAAAAAAAGCTACAGAAATACTAACATGAAGATATGTGTGAATCTGTTTTAAAGGAAACACCATTTCCAAGACAAATAATTTTCCCCTACACTTATTACACTTCTAAAATATGTCTGTGTATGGAGCTTTGATTTTCATTCTTGTCCAGTTACTTTGTTTTTGCTGTTTTCCTTCCTGAAGGCTGCTGCCTCAAGCTACTGATTTCTTCAGACAAGTTTTCAGAAGTGACACAAGCCATACCACTATGAATGATGAAACCTTCTGTATTTTTTGATGCTCTAGAACAAAGTAAACTGAATTTTAAACACATTCAAGTTTGTTTCTGGCTTTTCTGCATTTTCCCTTAAGGTGGCCCCACACACCTGCCTTAATTTTCATTCACTAAGCTCAACTGTGCATCTCTCTGACTTTATGTGTCTGTATTTAAACACACCCCTATTTCTTTGAATAACGAACACAGTAAAATATAGAAAAATACTGTGGAAATACAAACTTCAAGATATAGTACAATAAGGATATATGCTTGGATTTTTTAATGATTAATAGGTGCACAACATGGGAGAAAAAGGAATCCAAAGAAGTCATGAGAAAATAACGTAACATAACCCTGACTTCATTACATGTATTTGACTACTTGACTTTTCAAAGTCAAAGTAGCTCAGAAATGGACTAAATTCTTTTTAAAAACTGCTTTTAATCTTTCAGACAGTAAACTGGCAAATTTGACCTTTAATTTGTATTCAACACATTGATCTTGCACAGTGATAATGTCCATTGTAGGAAAGAAAACAAAATTCTGAATTCCTGTCTCTCTTTTAAGGGTTCTTGCATCAGTTTTTACAGAGTATTGCTCTAAGCTAGGCAGGAAAGGAGAGAACCCCTTGTACCAATGGAGTCTTCCAAATACTAAGTTTATGGGAAATTTCCCAGAGGAAGCAACCCAAGCTAATTCCTAGGACTGAAGGGCACAAACTGCATCAACATGGTGTTTCACCCAAGACAAGGGCAAAATTAGAAACAGAGAAGAAATTAATTTAGTTGAAAATAAGGTTTGCGGCAAAATGTTTTGGAAAACAGTTCCACACCACTGCAGAAGTTTTAAAGTGCAGTAAACCAGACAGTCTAATATGAAGATTCTGCGGCAGCTTCATTTTGTTTCTAGAAAAAGCAACTAGTTTTGTATTGAACTTGTCATTAAAAAAAAAAAAAACTAAAAAACAAACTAAAAAACTATAACAACATTAAATGGCACCTAGTTGGTTTTAACATGTTGCTCCAATGAATAAATTTTCCAGATTCTTGAAGCCTACAGCATCTCTACCTTCTATCAGGTTATGATGTCAAGCATCACAAAATTTCATGAACAGGCTGTTAGTCAAGACTGTACTGATGACACATGCTACAGAACTGGCACCCAAATGGCCAGACAGGCTGTCTTAATTGACATCTGCTCCTATTTCAGCACATGAATTATCCTCTTGGGTTATCCCATCTTCAGCTGCTTCTCAACAGATGCCAGCTCATCATTTATCTATTCTACCATTTCCTCCACCTTGTGAGGTGGAGGAAGTGAACTGCACTTCTACTATCCCAAACACCTGTTCCAAGCAGTAGTCAAATTCCTAACACTGTCCATATTCATTTGGTTTGGCACCGTCTACAACAGCAGTTGTATCTGCACATCACAATTAGTGACAATGAATGACAAAGTACTTTACCCACATAGGTATTGAGACACAATTAATTTCTTAATGAAAAAATACTAATTGCAAAATTCTCTCTTACTATGACTCACTTGGATAATGTAACCAGCTTGTGTCTGTTCAAAGCAGGTATCTTGTGTCTGTTCAAAGCAGGTATCTCCCTGCAGTGCTTCCTGACTAATAAATTCCAGGTTTCAGACTGAGTTCCATGAGAATGAGGGATTCCATGCCACTAAATCCAGACAAAGTTACGGACCAGAATAAGTAATCTACAGATCCTTCTCCCCAATGTGGTTAGTTGCACCTTTTGAGATTGGGTAGGACTTAACCAGTTTTCCTAAAACAGAGTTCTCTCTTTAAAAAACATTGTGGTTAGAGCTGTCCAGGATGTGTAAAAGCTGGGCTCAGCTTCACATTTGGCCTGATACATTTATTATGCTTTAAGGGGAAAGGACATATTTCTGAGTGACAGAGAAGAACCAGAAAAGACTGACACTCTAGAAAATGAGGGAAATACCTGTACAACATCCCAGAGGAATTAGGGAGGGCTCCTTCCAAAAGGTGGGGCAGCCCACAGTCCAGCTGAAATGCCTCTATGCCTATGCACATGGCACAGGAAACAAGCAAGTGGAGTTGGAAACCATGGTACGATTAGAAAACTACAACACATCAGGAAAAGAACCTGGGACAGAACTGTAGTCAAAGACTATGAGCTTTTTAAAAGAGACATGTAGGGGCAGAGGTTTCATCCTCTGTGTTAGGGAAGGGATAGATTCTGAAGAGCTACCTTTGAAAAACACAAAAAGGTTAGCAGCCTGTGGCTAAAAAATTCAGACAGGACCAACAAAGGACACCTGCAGGTGGGATCTGATCAGGGGGAGACCAAGGTCAAGGCCTCCTGCTTCAGATAAAGAAAGTATTACACTCCAAGACCTCATCCTAGCAGAAGACTTCCACCACCCAGGCATCTGCCAGGAAAGCAACACAGCTAGCTGTAAGAAATCCAAGGGGTATATCAAGGACAACTTCCTGGTGCAGGTATTGGACAAGCCAACCAGATGAAGAGCACTACTGGACCTGGTGCTCACCACAGTGGATGAGCTCATTAAAGGGGTTATGAGTGGAGGCAGTCCAGGCTGCAGTCCAGGCTGCTGTGACCTGGTTGTGAGTCAACAAAATCAATGAGGTTGGAAAAAACCCTGAGTGCATCGAGTTCAACCTATGACCAAACACCACCATGTCAACATCAGACCATGGCACTGAGTGCCACATCCAGTCTTTTGCTGAACCTTTCCCGTTCATGATCTCGAGGAACATGGGCCTGGTGAGGAGCAAAGCCAGGGCCATTAACTTGGAAAAAAGGACACCAGTATTTAAAAGTAATATCAACTAGGAAAGAGTAACACCAGATAGAAGGGATTACAATAGGGTGTTTTAACTGAAAATGATTTTGTGACGCATGAAACATTCGGGAGATCACATCCATAGACCTGCTGAAAGATAAAACAATTTTGGGAAGGTTTTTCACTTTGGGAAAAAGTCTTCAGAAGTGCTAGGGGAAAGCCTAGCTGGGCTTATCTACAGCATAAAGCACTGGGGCCTCCAAGGAGGAAGCACTCGTGCCTTACTTTTGCTGCTGGCCCCAGAATGAAGGGAGCTGTGTGGTGTGTCCCAGTGGGGATCAGAGGCAGCCCTACTTCCCTGGGATCAACAGGAGACAAAGTGGGTGCCTTCCTCTCCTGCCCTGTCAGCTCCAGCTGTGAAACAGCACATAAAGGTGACTTATTTCACAGTTAACTGGGGTTTTGTTTGGTATTTATTGGTAAAGCAATAATCTTGTTTAATACAGCAGTTGAATTAAACAAGGCTTTGTCTGCTGCCTTTGCACACTGGCAGCCGTGGTGATCAGTCACAACTGTCAGAACTCGGACACAAGTTGGTGCTCGGTGTGTGGGCACTCCAAGGCACCGAGAGCTGGGAATCAACCCCTGTGCTGGCACCAGGGCTGCCCTGGCAATCGAACACAAAAGCTGAGTCATTTATTCTAAAAATACCAGTGTCAGCGTTTCCTTGAGGAACTCCAGAGTAGATTCTACAGATTAAGATGGTAAAAGGTAAGACAGAGATCTCAATATCTGGCAAATTTCTAATTGTAAAGAAAGAGGCACCAAATACCAGCATACTTTTATTTAAAAAAACTGAAGTAGGTAACTATAACCTTAACACTTTCTTATCTTAAAATACCAACATTCTTGTTTTCAGTTACTGGAATTTTAAAAATTCATATCTACAGTGAAGGAATTTCCAAGAAAACCAGTACTAGAGATTGTCTCCAAATACTTTGGAACTCCAACTATTTTCAAAGGAAGCTGTTTCTTTGGTAGCTATATTACACACAAAAACATAACTCATAAAAGCACTATTGATAACACAAAACCAGTAAAATCGTAACAATACTATCATCATATTTATGACAAGCTACCACACAAAACCCTCAAACCTACTAAGGATTAAAAGGATGCTCTAAAATTCACAAGCATTCATGGAGTTCTATCAAATCTGATATTGCTCCCTGCCCAAGTTTTTACAATGCACTAATCAGGAAATACATTAATATTAGCAAGCCATTTGTATACAGAAATCTGAAATTAATGGAACAATAAAGAGCAAAAGGCACCTCCTGGAATTCAAGGGTACTTAAGGACAAAGATGAGAAAGCTTGGCAGAAGGGATGCTATTTTTACGGCTAAGATTAGGTGGTGATGGGACAATTGGTGGAACATAAATTTATGGGAGAACAAGAGAATAGATGATAATTGAAATAATGTAAACCTTCTAAATTATATCCTGAACCAATTTTCATCATGCTAACAATGAAGAGAGGGCATTAATCCCAGACCCAGAAATGTAATTAGGCATGATTCCCAGATCTCCACTGGAAGTTTGTAACCCAAGCATCCAGGTTTAACCACTGGGCTTCAGTACTAATCAAAAACAATGCAGATGCCATCTATGCACTTGTTGTAAGTATTTAATGATGTTAAAATGCATTTTAAAAATTCACAACCATTCCTGAAACTGCTGAAATTTTTAGAGCAACAAAAGCAAGAAAATGTTCATAGCTCATATTGCTAACATTATTTCAAAAATTTGCACAAAGCAAAAACCACATTACTCAAGAAATGCTACTACAGTTGCTAAAACATCACAGAATTATCTCACATTAAACTAATGGTAATTTAATCTGCTTAATAACAACAACAACAAAAAAAGACAAGTTATAGCTCATGTGTAAGCTGTACAAGAAATTAATCCATGTTTCCCATATTACTGTGAGGGTGGTGAGACACTGGAACAAGTTGCCCATGGAGGTTGTGGATGCTCCATCCCTGGCAGTGTTCAAGGCCAGATCAGATGGAGCTCTCAGAAATCTGGTCTAGTGTAAGGTGCCCCTGCCCACAGCAGCAGTGTTGGAATGAAATGATCTTTAAAGTCCCTTCCAATCCAAACCATCACATGATTTTATTATACCCATGTAGTTCCATAAAAATTCTTGTGGTTGTCCCAAAATAGCATGCATATGCTAGCCTTACAAACACCTTGGTATCGTTGCACAAAATGAGAGCTGACATATGCTTTGTTTTATGACATGCACGCTCAGAATGCCACGTAAGATTTGCAAAGAAACCAAATTTTGCAAGAGCAGCTCTTGCAGCAGCAGGGAACCTCCCTGGGACTGGGACACGAGGCAGCAGCACCATCCCACGTAAGGCTGCACAAAGGCTCCTTCCTCCAAAAATCATACAGAGAAGAAAGAACAAAGAGAGGGTTTCTCCAGTCAAAAATAAACTCGTGAGCATTATGACCTGCAGGCCAACAGATTTTCTCAGATCCCTCCAAATAATGTGAGTAGCATATTTTACAAAATAGAAAAACCCAAAACCAACCAGAAAAACAAAAACAAAACAAAATTAAACCCAAGACAAAAGTGTTGTTTTTCCAGATCCTTCTCTTGGTGGAAGCATTCTTTCACAAAAAAAAATAAAACAAACCAAAACCCAAGACCAACAAGAAAGCCCCCCCTAAAACAGCCCCACAAATCGTTTCCACACGCTCGTGCTCAAGGTCACAGAACACCGGGTCCGGGGGCAGGCCGGGGGCCAGCGAGGCCGAGGGGGGCGCGGCACGAGGGCTCGGGGCGCGTTTGGGGCACACCCGCCCCTCCCGC
>JAYDZK010000001.1:48239703-48251536 GCA_034509185.1 Euphonia xanthogaster
CCTAGCGGGCAGGGAGGGAAGCGCGCCCCGCCGGGCAGGGGCGGCGGGAGCTGCCGGGGCCGCGCTCCGGGACGCGGCCGTGCCTCCCTCGCCGGCCCCGCATCGGGAGGCGTCGCCCGCTCGGGCTCTGTGAGGAGAAAAGCCGCTGCCAGCGGGGAGCGGCTCCTGCAGGGGGCGAGGCTGAGCCCCGGAGCCGCCGCCCGCTTGCCCGTGGGAGCGCTCGGCCCGTCCCTGTTGCCTTCAGGGGCGCCGCGGCTGCGGGGGGAGGGGACGAGGGGCCGCCAGGGTGCCCGGGGCCGGAGGGGCCGCCGAGCTGTCCCTGCCTCCGGCTTGCCCCGAGGTCCTCCCCCATGGTGTGGAAAATGTCCCAGCCGGGTGTGGCTTTGCCTCTCCAAGAAGTGACTTTTCCATAGCGCCCTGCCTCAGGTTTTGCGTATGTCAGAGCACTTCATCTGGAAAGACCTGCCTCATGCCTTGGCTGGGCGTGCGGAGGCTGCTGCCGATGCCTTGGCTGTACAGCTAAGGAGAGGGACACTAGGCTAAAAAGTAATCGGAAGCAGATCTTTCATTTCTGGGCTCCTCAGTGCAAGAGAGACACAGAGCTCCTGGAGCGGATCCAGCGGAGAGTTGCAAGGGATTGGAGCATCTCTCTTCAGTGGAAAATTGCAAAGAGAGTGGAACGCCTCTCTTGCAAGGAAAGGCTGAGGGAACTGGCCATGTTCAGCCTCGAGAAGAGGGAGCTGAGAGGGACTTCATCAATGTCTATGAGTTTCTCAAGGGAGGGTCAGAGGATGGACCGGGCTGTGCTCCATGGTGCCAAGCAATAAGATAAGAGGGAAGGGGCAGAAACTGATCCCCATGAAGTTCCACCTGAATATGAGCGTCTTCTTATCTGTGTGGGTCACCAAGCCCTGGAACAGATTTCCCAGAGGGGTAATCTGGTAGAATGTCCCTCAGCAGAGATATTTTCAGAAATATTCTTGCAATTGCATACACTGGTGAGAAGTTCCTGCTTTTATGTTCACGGCTACAGTTGCTACCATAAGAGCATTGCACTTTTTTTTTTTTTTTCTTTTTTTCTCTTGGTATTTTAAGAGAACAAAGTCATGCTGTTCTCTTTGCGTTGCTCAGCTGATGTGACATTTCTCCCTCAACTTTTGAACATTTCAGATACCTTCAAGCCGGTTTGGAAGATGGGAAGAAATATCAGGGACAATCAAGCTGAATTAAAATTTTCACTGTACCAGAGACAAAAGTGATGGCCCACTATAAAACTAAGGATGAGATAACAGACAGTATAATTTTTTAATAGCTGCTGATGAATTTATTTATGTGTGCTAAATTGCCAGGCAGTGGGAAGTTACACTAGGTAAACCACATATTGATTGTCCCTTGCCGGAGTCATGGAAGGGGGTGCTGGGGACATTCTGGGGGAAAGGAAGTAGAGAAGACATTGGCAGTGTTGGGAAAATGGTGGGAAGTAGAAACTGGAAATAATACAAGAACAAGAAAGGACTGGAGTATGATGGAAAGCAGTGAGAAGTGTGGAATAGTTTTGGCAACAGGAGGTCCTGGATGGGGTGAGGCAGGAGGCATTAATTCTGCAGAATGTCAGGGTGGTAATTTTAAATCTGAAGAGCATTTTGGAACAATTAATTACTTTTTTGAGATAATCATCTTGGGGTGATTAGGTGAATTCTGTAGAAACAGTAGGACAATAAATTTTCACTTCCTATCCTGAGACGCTTGTTTTTATAAATGACTTTTTTTTTCTTTCATGAAGAGCAATTAGTCCCTGATCAAGAAACTGAAGAAAAATACATTACAAGGGTTGTTCAGAGCTTGTTTGCTGATTTTATAGAATTTGTATCATTCATCTCACATGCTCTATTACTTTTTCATAAGCAGCAAAGGGGTTTCTCAACAGCTTCTGTTTAAGTGTCAGCCTTGGCAGGTTGCTCCTTGCAGAGCACTTGGGGAGTGCAGTGAAGTTCATTAGATGCCTGTCTCTTGTGGCCAAGGATCAAGACAGGGATTTAGTTAGTCCCTTTCTGGATGTTAGGCAGGGGAAGAACAGTGGATTAAAAACAGTCACATACAATAAAATTAATTTTTGTGGCAAAATTGCAGCAGATGAGTGCATTTTTTGAAAATCTTTTCTGGAAAAAAACACATCATTGGGAATGAGGAAGGAAACAAAATACCTCTGTAATTAAACTACAGTGTAACACAAACAATACATTATATGTTTTTTTAAGTTTTGAATTGGCCAAAGTTAAAGGGAGGTGGGGGTATTGAAATCAGAAATGCCATTATGCTTGGTGACTAGATAAAACTGCCTCCAGGTATAATTTATAGTACATGTACATTGCTCAGTTTTAATGTTTTGTCTCCCCTTGTTTTGAACAGGCCGTGGGTTGTAGCATTTCAATTATAAGAAGCTTGTCAAAGTGACATAAGGACATTGATCAGAGCAACAAATAAATCTCCTTGTATAAATTTTTGGAAGTGAGAACGACGAGTAAAGAGGCACATTTTTCTTTTCATTGTCTTAAGTTTTTTAAATGCCTGCACTTAATCAGATGGGATCTCCCTCTGGAGCTCTTCAAAGACATCAGTGTCTTTTCCTCAACCGTGTAAGAAATTTATGTGCTTCATTTGACAGCCTGCTTTCTCTATAGCATGGAAACTGGATACATTCCCTAACATCCAGATGCAGATAATATTCTGGTGATGTCTTAACTCTGTGTTAAAGCAAGATGTGCTGCGCTCCATCCCCACTTTCACTCCTTCTGGTCTTCCTCCTACATTCCCAGTTTCTCTGGAAGAAAATTATAAGAGCTGCAGGCCTACTCCAGCAGCTCCCATGGATGATTAGGAACCATAGATATTTAAATATCTGAGTGTCAGAGAATTAATCACCTAAACTACAGAGATCAGATTTCACTCCTCCCTGCCTAGTAAAACTGGCAAAAGCTTTTAACCTGAAGAAGCAAAGGGTCTTACACATAACATTCTGAACAAGCCATTGGCTGCACCTGGGTCATGTCTTGCAAGTCACCTCATTGTGTCTCTGTTTGAGGATTTCTTGCCATCTTTTTTTGGTAAACGGAAGTATATTTCAGCTACCTGCCTATGCTAAAAGCTACAGCATCAGGTGTGTTACTATAATAATCTACTGTGGTTTATGCTTTTTCTTTTTTTTCTAAATGACAAGAATAGCTAGGAAAAGTATAGAAACGAAGAAGCTGAAGGAGTTGAGCAGAACTTAAATGCTGAATTAAGATAATCACACAATGTACAAGAACAGTCATCCCTTATTAATGTAGTGTGTAGTTTTATATTTTTAATTATTAATACCAGTTATGTACCTAAAGTGTTCAGAATTTGAACTGCATTTCTTCTTTCAGAAGAAATACATAATACCATGTGAGTGATCAAAACAACTTCCAGAACTTTAACTATTCATGGTATTTGTACTTATTAATGATATCTGTATACAGCTGAAGTCCTGTCTGGCTAGAATTAAAAAAAATGAAAAAGTAAATGTTGTGAAGTAAATGTTGTATTATTATTACCACATAATACTGACTGCATATGGCAAGTGCATATATGTGTAATGCTGGCTGCATAATATTTTGCTGCCCCTGGACATCTTACTTTATGAAGACTCTTTTGTGACTTTTTTAGTCATAAACGGAAACAAAATAGTGACTATATATTTTAGCATGTCCTTTTTAACTTGGGAAGAAAATAGCTCACTTAAAAAACCTAAACCACTTTCTGTTAAACAAAGCAGTTTGAGCTCAATTTTTGAAGAAAAGGTGCTTTGATAAAGCAGCCTTAGGCATCATTCCTGAAGGAAAATAATAGTTTGTGTGTTCCCAGAGCTTGTAAACATTTTGCTTATACCGTGTAAGTGTTTTTGTAAAACACATAGGTAGGAAGATGAGGCCTGGAGATCAAAAAAATCTGTCTTGCTATAAGAGTATGATGGTCACTAAACAGCAAAAACTACTGTTACCAGAACTTTAAGGTTCAGGCATGTTCCCTGTCCCTTGCTTCAAACATCATCTCCTGGAATGAGAAGGGTTGAGGGACAACAATGATCTGTAGCAACTACTTTTAAAATACACAAAAGTTCTGCAAAATCTTCAAAATACAAATGCACTGAAGAAGTTCTGAGGCAGGTGAAGCATGAGCCTGTCCTGGGGCTTCACTTACCAAGAGTTAGCCTGACTGTTTTTGACTTCCATTTCTAACATAACTTGTATTTTGGAGTACTTTAGTTTTACTTGTATTTGCCTGGCTCTTTGTGAAGTGCCTTAACTGAAAGCATTCAAAAATTCTGTCTATTCCTGTTAAGGTATTTGGTAAGCTTTATTTATAAAAGTAAGAGTTATAAAAAGAGCAGAAAAATATTGCTGTTTGGAATTACTAGGAGAATTACAAGAAGGAGCGAAAAACCCCCCTGCTGTGGGATGATTACCAGCAGTGATAATTCTATTTGCAAATATTTCAGTTCTCTATCATATGGCATACTTTAGAGAAACCCCATCAACCACAAGAATCCACGTAAAGAGATCTATTGGTATAACCCTGAAACCGGAGTTATACCCATAACTGAAACCAAACAATTCCCAGGCTAATTCAAGGATTTCAGCTAGTTTCTCAAGTTACATACTTCCAGTGAGTGTATTTTGAAGTGCAGGATACTTAACAGTAGCAATAATAAGCAAAATCTTGCTAGCAAAATGCAGTATAATGTAGAATTGCAAGATTTGCAGGTTTAGAAGGATCTTTAGATATCCTTGAGAGGAAAGCTTTATGTGCACCTGGGGTATATCCAAACATGCCAGGATAAAAGCTGGAAGGATCATAATTTGTATTTTAGCACACTGTCTCAATGCAATGCTTGAGGAAATTAAAAAATTCACAAGTTCTCCCAATTGCTCTCTAATCCTGCTCACCTCTCTATAGTCCCAATATGATATTGCCACCCATTAAAAAAACCCAAAACCACAAACAACAAACCAAAACCCAAAACCCCAAAACAATTCCAAAGGGAATTGGTCTAGACAACTCTTGAGTGAGAAAATGTGCATAAACTGATCAATGTACAGTTTAGCCCTGGTGGAAAAACCCTGCTTACACAATGTAGAAACCAGCCTGGTTGCAGCCCTCCCAACATATATTTGAATTTAAAATTTAAAATGCCAAAGTGATAGCAATTTCATATCTTACATGACAAGTGAATTTCTTTTCTTTTAATTGATATTTGTCAATGCATCGGACTTGAATTACTTTTCAAAGACAGCTTAATTTTGACAGCTTTCCTCTGGGTAAAATACCTTTAGCTGCCAAGCTCCTTAGTAGCCCACCTAGCAAGCTGCTGGAGGCTCCTGACATATCACAGGCAGGGTAAGGAATTTTTCACTGTCATGGAGAATTTTGAATCTTTGGGGAGTTTTTTTCTGAACTAAAGTAACCCCAAATTTAAAAATAATTACTTCCTTTGCAAAATGGAATGCTTTTATTTTTCATGCTATACCTGGGAGGTTGGGGTTTTTGATATATACTGGCAATTTTAAATTGGAATCATAAACCAAATGTTATTTCTCAAATTTGTACACAGTTTTCAACCATACTTGCTACTCTTACAGATTCCTTTTAACTTGCATTAGAATTAAAGGCTGTGTGTTCCAAGATGCTTGTGTGACCATTCCTTAGCATTTGCAACCATTTGAACACAATTTCTAAATAAGAAAAAAAGCACCCATCAAGAAGGCCTAGTATTTTTCTATTGTTATTTTAACTTAGATATCTTCATTCTGTTTAATGCAACTTAAACTGATCTTCTTAAGAACTTTTTACAAAACCGGAGACATTGCACACAGGAGAAGATGATCAGAGATAAAAACTCTGAATGCATACATTCCAATTTATAGCAATTCTACCTATTTTAAAGTTTGCTATTATTTTTTGTTTGTATTCATGGTAAATTCTTTTACTTGAAGAAGTGGCAATTTTAGAGTTTGCTGTCTGTCATTCACATGCCAAATGCAAGCATTTTCATGTCTGAAAAGTTTGGTTTCAAAAGCATTTTCTGAACTTCTATAATTTGTTTTTGCCTTTATTTCAGAAAGACCTGAGTTTGTCTCTGCTTGCTTGGAATACTGGGGGTTTCCCATTAAGGCTTCTTAATCTCGTTTCTCTCTTTCAATTTTTTTTTTCTTTTTTTTTTAGCATCATTATGTGTTCCCCAAGACAAGGCTTGGACAATTCAAGATAGCACTTGATCTGTTCTACACAAAACACAAAACAGAGGGGTATCTTGATAGCCCGCTTGCATTAGAAATGCATCACAGTATTGCAACTTTTATTTAAAAAAAAAGCCTCAGGGTCTTTGGAATGTTTCTGTCTTNNNNGGGTAATCTTTCTTAGTTTAATCATCTTTTATCTCACAAACATGATAATTTTTCCAAATATCGCTAGTTATTTGTAATACCTTGGGAAAATCTACAACACAGCAGATAAAAGTACAGCTTGAGGCGAACTCTCAGAGTCTAGATCCTTAGCTGCACAAATTCTTGGTACTGTACTTCCCCTCAGTTTAGGCACCTATCTTGGCATGTTAATAAAAGGCAGTCTTTATATTCTTGCTTCTAGTTACTGGCTTTGTGTACTTTTCTCTTGATCTTGATATGTGGTGTACATCGTAAAAAATAAAATACATGCAAGTTGAAGTGTTCTGTTCTGTTGTTTCTTGGCAGGTTTAGCAGCTTTTTTTACATTTTAGTTTAAGTAAATCAGACCCCGGACTAACTGCCAAGGCTTTTGCCATGGTGAAAAGTCCTCATTAGGTAAATACTGAAATCTCACCATTATACTGCTTGAATAGAAACAGTAAATAGTAACTGCAAACCTTACAGTGGTTTATCTACCATATCACTAATTGCTTCATCACAAAGATTGGATTAAAGCCAAACAAAGTTTCTCGGCACATACATTAGAAATGAGCTGTTAAATTTGTTATGTTAAAACATTACCTATTCTAGACCTGATCTTTGAAACATTGGATTGATAGTGTAAATGCCAAAGAACTTAAGTATCCATAGAAAGCACACATAAAGAGAGCCCAGTGATACAATGCAAAAACCTGGTAAGACTTTACTGAAGTTAATTTGTGGAATAAAAAATATATCAAATGCAGACATAGATTTCAATGTCCTGTCTGATTTATTTCAGAAGAACTCCAAGCTAATTCAGAGGGGATTTTCCTTCTCTGCATTGCAAAAGTCTTAGCTCTGAGATAATTCAAAACTGGGCAAGAGTTTTACAAGAGCATCAGTTTGTACAAAAGCTTGGATAGAAAGAACAGTCTGTTTCCATTTTATTACAATTTGAAATACACCATACTTGGAGAGATTGTTAAGGAGAGGCTTGAGGCTTATGACACTCTCCTATAGAAAGTAACCACAGAAAGAAGAATGTCGTAAAATGAAATCTCCGATCCAGCAACTCTCAATGAAGTTCATGACATTTAAATTTTTTTATGTATCTCTAGATTGGGTTCAGTCATGGATCTCAGTGTTCACACAGATTTCTGGTTGTATGGTAGCCTGCGATGTGGCAGTACCAAAATGGTCGCAGATCCCTTTGCAAGTCAGATCATATCAGTTGGGGTCCTATGGCCCTACCAAAGAAATATGTCTGTTGCAATATCAAGCTAATATTACTTTATTAAAATTTCATGCCAAAAAGGACAGAGGGATCCTAGCTGTATCACTAGAGTCTGATTTTCATTGACTGGGCATGTCTTACCTAGGAAGAAGTTTCAAAAGCACCTAAATGCCTTATAGGAAGTGCTACAATCTATCCGTGGGACTTCTGTGTATGAAGAAATCTGTAACTCATTTTTCTTAATCCCTTTCAAGAACTGTTACATATTACAAAATATACTTTGTGAGGTTGTTGATTCAGTAAAGTTCTGTTTCTTTTTGGTTTTTATTTTTTTTTGTTTGTTTGTTTTTCTTCTCTGCTGTACTGCTGTTCTAAAAAGCATACCAAAAAGCATACTGCTTTCTTGAAAAGCATACCAAATCCTCGTTTGTCAGCCAAACCAGCTTTAAAATGCAACCCTTCCCCAGTCTCTTGCAAGTTTCTGATCTCACAAGTTCTGCTTACCGCCTGTCCCACAGTTTATCCAGTGTCTCCATCTGTTCCTTGAAGAAATATCTTAATTTCAATGATAAGCAGCCTAACAGATTTCTGCATGTTTCTTCTGGTTCTCTGCACCTAAGACTCAGTCTGTAATTCTCACAGGTGCCTCTTCCCATGCTCTGACAGAGGAATGCTGTTCATCACAGCCTTGACTTAGGGCACATTTCCTGTTGACTTTTTCTCTCCTTCTGTAGAGATGCATGAAACACTTGAATGGGCTCACATTGCATGGGTTCCAGATATTCTGAGATACTTTTCAAGAAGAATCTTGATACATCTCTTTTATTTTATGGTCTCAGTGCCACCATAAGCGCATAATCTTTTTTTATGTTTTCTAGCAAGACCAATAGTAATATTGCTCTTTCCTGAGGTGGCCTTATGATTCTAAAATATTCAAATACACAACAAATAAAGTAGTCAATATTTGGAAAAATACATAAGTCACAAGTAGTGAATATTTGCCCCCTTTAGTATAAAACATCTGTTGTGTTAACTATTTTGTCTTCTGAAGCTGTACAGATAAATAAAACCAGCAACAATAAATATAAACAATAAACAGTGCACTAATGCTCTTGAACACACTAAAGCAGGGGTTCCCAAAATGATGTTTTGTGGGGTCTTTTAATGTGTACACAAGGGCTTTGATGAGGCTGTGCAACAAAATTTGTTGGCAGTTCAGTGTCTTCTTGGAAGGGCAGCTATAAAGTTCTATATTAACCTGAACAGCCCAAGGGTTTCACACTGTGCAAGGTAAGTCAGTAATCTCACCTTCTGTAATATCTATATTATATATATAAAATATATTTATTACCTAATTCAACACCAAGTTGAAATGCACTTTGTAAATTTTCTAAAGGAATTTGAAAGTCAAGATGAGTTGTCCTTTTGACTAATTATCCAATTTTCTTCATTAGTTTATCCTAGTTTTAATTTCTCAGACTCTCACTATGTCAGTAATTTATACTATATCCTACACATTTTTAGAGTGTTGGTATTCTGCAAACTGCAGACGAATCAACTGAAATGCAGTCCTCTGAATTTTTTGAGTGTTAGTCACCCCATCACATGGAGATTTGTTTATCAGCTCTGCTTTTGATAAAGAACATGTTGTATCCCCTCATATTACAACTTTTCTCCAGGAGGGTTTTGGCAGAGCCTAAGCTGAAAGGGACTGCTCAAAATAGTCTGTGGGGTGCCTTCTAAAAAGACCAGAGTGCATCCTTTCTCCAACCTCAGCCCTATAGCCACTGATGCCTATCAAAGATGATTTTGTGATTTAAGATAGGTGTATCTGCTAATGGCAAGTAGTGTATCTTTTCTAGGGCCATATACATTTCTATTTTTTAATTCTATGTTAATCAACACTGAGTGATGCATGCTTATTAAAACAGGGAAGCAGTATGCAAGTATGCTGGAGAGATAAAGGGCAGTAATTTTGATAGCATCTACATGTTCTCCTACATAATTTCAATATACCAATTCTTTTCAGTATGATTTTTAACCATATCCTTAACTTGCTATTCTTCTTATAACTTTACTGTTATTTTCCAAAGTTGCTACAATTTCTCAGTAGAAACAGTCATGTAGCTAATGTCCACAACAAGCCGGACACAACAAATGCCACATTGTAATGGGAAATAGTTACACTATTAGGAATACTGAGATGACAGACAAAAGCGTTCAATGCAAAAGGCTATATTCACCATTAGTCCTTCAAATTTGTGAAGCTAATAAAAAATCCTTTCATTAACTTAATAAGTCCCTAAGCCAGCATTTATCTGACTCTTAATAGTAAAAAGCTGATTGTGATTATTTATTGACTGACAATAATGCATCATTGCTGAAGTAATCATGAGTTCTCCTGCCACCTTTTCCACGCAGGCAGGAAATAAGCATAAACACTAAGAACCTTGCAATGTTCGAGTCACCATGTCCTTTTCTAGCAGCTCTTGAGAAAGTGCCACTGAAATACAGAAAGTACAAATCTTACAGACATACAAAGGAAATTAGAATGTATAAAGCTCAGTGCATCACTCCTTTCTTAGACAAGTAATTTCCCATTTTTCCACCCTTGATTTCATAGCCTGTTCTCCCTGGCTATTGTTATTTCACTGCTCAGCTCTCCTACCTGGGTAGATTTCCAATGTCCGCAGAAGATGACTGAAAGGAGATAATAATAACTGTATTATTCCTCACGAAGAAGTCATCACAAGTTTGCAACTGTTCTCCTCCTCTAGCTTTGGAGTCTCAGTTTCATAGGGTAAAAAGAAGTACAAACTTCCAAAGTATGGGAGGAATGAGAGTAGGAATTTGTACTTTACTCTAATATGTTCCTCTCTAGTTTTTGCTCCTGTACAACTGAATTATAGAAGGTACTATTGAAGGGCAGTTTTCAGATAGCTTGAATTCCACCTAAGTTCCACTGCCTCATTAATGAAAACAGAATAGTACCTCTCAGAAGAGTGCTTCAGAGTGGCTAAGCAAGGCACTGAGCAGAGTGTAAGCCACCCAAGTACAAGGGTAAGAAGCTTACTCAAGTACCTGATCACAGATGTAGGCTTGACTGCTGCATTTAAATTGAATTGACTCAATACAATCTGAATAATGAAAACACACAGGATCACAGTCATTAAGGTTGGAAGATACCTTCAAGATCATATAGTCCAGCCAGCAACTCAGCATCACTGTAATCACCCCTAAACCATATCCCCAAGTGCCACATCCAGATGTCTCTTGAACACTCCCAGAGATGGTGACTCTGCTACCTCCCTGGGCATGTCATTCCAATGCTTAACCACTCTTTAGGTGAATTATTTTTATAGTGTCTAATCTGATCCTCTCCTGACACAACTTAGGGCCATTTCCTCTCATCCTTTCACTTGAGACATGTCAGAAGAGACTGACCCTCACCTTACTACATCATCCTTCCAGGTGGTTGTAGAGAGTGATGAAGTCTCCCCTGAGCCTCCTTTTCTCCAGGCTAAATACCCCCAGCTCCACCAGTTGCTCCTCATCAGACTTGTGCTCCAGAGCCTTCCACAGCTCCATTGTCCTCCTGTGGACATGCTCCAGCTCCTCAATGTCCTTTTTGTAATGAGGGCCCCAGAACTGAACACCAGATTTCAGGTGTGACCTCACCAGTACAGAGTAGAGGGGGACAATCACTGCCCCAGTCCTGCTGGCCACACTATTGCTGATACAAGCCAGAATGCCATTGGCCTTCTTGGCTACCTGGGCACACTGCCAGGTCAGATTCATTGTCAAAGACTTAAAACTTTCTGATTCCTTTCTCATAGGGTATGATTACGTGATTAAAATATTTACAAGTTGCACAGAAGGATACACATATTTTAAGGAATGATAGTTGACTTTAAGGACTATGGCTTTTGAATAAATTATATGGGATTTATCTCCTCTTCTTGTGACTGCAGCAACTGACAGGAGAAGACTGACCAATGTCATCTACCTAGACTTCTTTATGGCCTTTGACACAGTCCCCCATGATATCTTTATCTCCAAACTGGAATCAGAGGGATTTGAAGAGTGGACTGTTTGGTTGATAAGGAATTGGCTGGAAGGACACAGCCAGAGAATTGTGGTCAATGGCTCT
>JAYDZK010000001.1:48251644-48280343 GCA_034509185.1 Euphonia xanthogaster
CCTCAGTGAGTTTTCAGATGACACAAAGCTGAGCAGTGCAGTTGACACAACAGAAGGACAGGATGCCATCCAGAGGGGCCTGGACAAACCTGAGAAGTGGGCCCACAAGAACCTCATGAGGTCCGACAAATCCAAGTGCAAGGGGCTGCACATGCATCAGGGCAATCCCAGACATGAGCACAGACTGGGAGAGGAATTCATTGAGAAGAGAAGAACTCAGGGTTTCTTGTAGAGGAAAAGCTGGACATGAACCAGCAGTGTGTGCTAACAGCCCAGAAAGCCAGCTGCATCCTGGGCTGAATCAAGCAGACAAGATGAGGGACAGATGCTATGGAAACTTCCATATTGCATTTCATCAAATTATTCCAGCCTAAATCTTGTGATTTAAGCTAATACAATTATTATCAAACTTTTCATTAGGCAATGAGTAATGAGGATAAAATTTACCTAACTATAGTATAAGGATGGAACAAGGAAATTAATGACAGCCAGTGAATAATCAAGGAAAGAGAAACTGATCATCCATTTTTTTTCCCAGTAAATGACTGTTTTCTGAAATAATTTTCAGAGTTCAGTTGCCTTAGCTTTAAATGTCAAAAACAATGGAGCTTTCACAAACCTCCTTTATGACACTACAGTTTTCCTTGAAGATTTACTGATGGTGAAAGGTGATGGCACAGCTCCCCTGCTAACACAATACAAAGCTGAACACAGAGGCTGTCTCTGACATTGTACTGGCCACTCCCATGCCTGAGCAGCCTCCTCCAAAAGTCTTTGAACTTACAGTCTGAAGGCCAAATCCTGACAAAGATATTCATTGTGAATGCTACCTTAATTACCTAAATTATCTGTTTTGGTCATCTTGTCTCTCCTGGGGAGTGGCATCTCACTCTTTGACCCAGCTGAACACGGTAACATTCAGTGCAAATATTAGCCCATCATTATGGTGCTTTAAACAAACAAGCAGGTTTGGTTTAGATCTTCCTAAATGCGCTGAAAGTGGCATGATGTAAATATAAGCACAGACAGGGAGGCTGCAGAGGGGCTGCTGGAGCACCTAGCAGTCCTAATGGTTACTCTAAGCAGTTCCTTTCCAGCGCATGGCTTTCCTGACTTATCCCATTCTCTCTCAAGGGAAAGAGAAACAACAGAGGAAGCTGTGATAACTCTCTTAGGTGCCCTAAGTAATGTCAACAGCAACAGAAACCTTTTTGGCTGTTCCATCTGCTAATATGGGCTGTCCGAAGAAACTGTTTGAAATTGCCCCAGAAAGGATTTTCAGTTTGCTGCCATGTTGGTAGGACTATGCTTGTCTCTTTGCAGCAGCCAACAATATTAGCAGGATTTGTATACAATCCCTGGGGTTAGGGAAGATCCATGACAATTCAGGCTGTCCAGGGTATGATTTCATAATACTTTCTTATTGCCTAATATCTGTCAAATACCTTCAATTATTTACCTCCCTGAAATGTTACTCCTGAAAGTAACACATATTGTTTTCAGACTATGTAAGGGTAGGATACGTTTATGGGTGGAAAGTTGAATAGTAGCTCCTGGTTAAATGTGGTCTTCAGCTGTGTCCTGCTCAGTATAGTTTGAAGATAGGACAATCTAGAAAACTGTTATGTTTCAGAAGCTATTCTGAATAATTTATTGCCCCTGAACACAGAGCTGGCTGCACGCACAGACACTGTATCAAGTTTGATATGAAGACTTGAAGTTAAACAAGCGAGGAAAAATGGCTGAAGGTGCCACTTCAGAGCTGCAAAAGAATCTGTGGACAGAACTAACCAAATAATCATAAAATTATTTAGGTTGGAAAGAACCTCTAAGAACATTTAGCCCAACCATTAGCCTAAGTGTTTGGGCAGAACTGTGTTGGGCATTAAATGTACTGCTGATTACAGGCTCCTGACAATGAGAAACAAATTGCCAAATTTAGATTTTATGAGAAGGCACAGGAAATATATGTGGAACTGCTGTAAGGGTGGAAACTCTGGGACCATGCTGAATTCATGAATTGAACAGAAGTACCATTTATCTTGTACCACTCAGAAGAGGCAGAAGCCTTTGGAAAAAGAAGAAAGAGCATTTCTTAAAGGGCATCATTATATGAATTGCTTCATCAGTTTCTTCCACTTGACAGAGTTGGCAGCATACACAAATTGACTTTTTTCCATCTTCCCTTTACTTGTTTACTGCTCTTAAGGGTTTGTCTCTACTTATTAATTAGAATGAAACAAGAAGTTCAAGAGATGTCACCTAAATGCGTCTAACAACTACTAAAGAGGAGACTGGACACTCAGAGACACTGACTCTACTGGTGGTGACTGCCTGCAAGGGCCAGCGCTTCCATCTTGGAGAAGGTGACAGCCTTTCCTCCTTTCTAGAACTTAGATAGGAGGTTTGCAGTCAGTAACAGGTTCATCTGGGTAGGAGTGCCCCTGCAGAATAGATCTTAAACACAGTTTCACTGGGAACTCCAGTAGCAAGGATTTAGCCAGGATCTTGTGCAGGGTGCTCTGTATGATTGTCTGTATCTGTAAGGCTGAAGTAATCTGTTTATTATATGATTTTTAAGTTTAAGGTTTAGCAATAACAGTTGACCTTGTCAGCATTTTTACCCCATGCTGTCTTTATTTATTTGATTTCTTTCCACTAGAAAGATATTTCTCCCTAACACCATTTGTTTAGAAATAAGTAACTTGACAGTGACATACATTTGCTTCAACCAGAGTCATGGGGGGAGATTTCAGTCTGCATAGTAATGCATGATTGCTGCTAAAATTTGAGAGACAAGACAATCTTAATATTTATTTTATTTTTTTTTTTTAATTCTTGGAGGCTTTCCTTGAATGATGATACTTATTTACATAGGAAAAAAAATCAAAACCAGGACTGGAATATTGCATCCAGTTTTTGAAACGTTTTGACACATTTACTGAGATTTACTAGGTAATTTCACATGCTTGTCTGGCAATTTATAATCCATTATTTTGCACTACAAGCTGCATCCTTGAGTTTATTTTATGGCATAGACATAAAGTAAACTAAATGACAACATCTCCCTTTTATCTATGGCAATGACCTTCAGTAAAGAAAATCCAAAGAATGTTGTGCATCCATTTTGAGATATGTTATTTTCCTTAATGTGAATGTTTCTGAGTAAATGAGGAAGTAAGACTTGGCTTAGGTTAGAAGAACAAGGCAATTACTCAATAAACCATGTGTCATGAGAATCAGGGTCAGTATTGCATCAAAAGTCACACTGTTTGGGAGCCATCTTTGGGCCTTGGTCTTCTAATATTATCTGCTGAGAAAAATTTCTAAAAATCTGGCTTATTTCTTGGTGTGCTGATGGGTTTCTGCAGTGAAGTTGGGATATGTATGAAATACAGCACAAAACTCCCACTCACTTAAGGGCATAATTAGTCACCCCAAACTGGAGATAGATTAGTACTAAAGGAGAGAAGCAATTAAATATTTTATGCCATAGTTTTGATGTAAAGATGGACATTATAGTCCAAACTATAACCCCTTCATTTAATCAGAAATCAATGAAGCAACTCTGTGTTATAAGCACTAGAAATAAAAGGACAACTGCAGGCAGAGTAAAATAAAACACACTGGGTAACAGACTACAGGACTACAGCCTGGTTTGCAAAGCATAGAGCAGATTTACATGAAAAATAACTTTTAAAATCTGGAGGAAGGAGAAGAGAGGATGGAAAGGTATGCCTGGCCTGCAAGTTAAGATCAATTTGTGCTGCAAAGTCAGGAACATTGGAATTCTAAGGGTTTGGTTTTGCCCACTATTTGGAGTCACTTCTTATTTTTGTACTAGAACTGAACTTCTCCAATGATAAATGTGTTTAGCTCCAGTCATTTGGTTTGTCACCAGCTGTGAACAGGGGGAAACCATGCTTATTGTCCAGACTAATGACAGTTCAGCTGGGAGGCTTCTGTTCCTCCAGTTCCAATAAACAAAGTTAATTTACTCAAAGCTTTTTTCTGGAAAGGTTATATATAGTCGGATGATTTTTATTACCCAGGGTTTTTAATTGTGTCCTGAAAACTTAAGTTTTCATTTTGGCCACTGGTCTATAGAATGTCATGATATATAACAGCACATATTAAAAAAAAAACCAAACCAGAAAATCCCATCCAACCATCCAACCAACCAAGCAAAAAAATTTTTATATACCACTCTTTAACTTGTCCTCTCTATTGTTTTAATGAAATAATAGTACAGAAAACAGTTATTAAGTGGAAACAGTGCTGTGGGTTGGGTGGCTCAGTGCTACAGTGCCACCACACTAAAAGCCTGTTTTTCAGTATGAAGAAATATATTCTGCTCTGAGACTAAATGTGAGCTCTATCCCTTTGGAACAGTCCTCAGACTGTGTACTGTACATGGCATGATATATGATCTTGTAGGAATGTAGGAAATGGAGTCACTGTTCCCATTTAAATAAAAAAGAAACCAGAAAACCAAAGTTTGAATGAAGTTTAGGCTAATAAAAGTGTGGTCAATCTTAAGTAAGATTTGTCTAGTGAAAAAACTAGTATACTTTTACTGTAGGTTTAGGTTCTTAATTTTGTGATTCACAATAATTATCCCCCTATAACAATTTACACAACTCCTTTTCCACCTGTAACCAACCCTAAATGACCCCACTTATTTAAAACACGCTTGAAACTAAAGAGTAGCTTGTATTACCTGCAGCTCCATGTGTTTTTCTTCTTTGTCATGGTCCTTCAATGCCTTTTCAGAATGATTATTGCAGTCTTCTAAATGACAGATGTGCTGATATTTAGTAAGTTCATGTTTAGCTTGCTTTCTTTGGGAACCATTCCTTTTCTGAAGACCTTTGAAAAATGCCTCATACAGTGGCAGTTCTGTAAATGTGTCATGATCACCTCTGTTACCTGCTTCTTCCTCTTCAGAAGAAAAATCATCTGCTTCTCCTGCTTCACAAATATGGAGCTTAGTGCCAGCTTCATGTGATAAAAATTCAAAATCAGAAAATGTGATGGCACATGGTTTGTGTTCTATGACTCTGATCTCGTAACTTGCTTCTAGTTTCTTGTTTGAATTTTTTCCTGTGAGGACTGGCCATTCTGTGTGCATGGGAAGGTTTAAAGGCTCTTCCTTTGATGTGTGCCTTGTAGAACAGGATAATTCTTCACAAAGGTGCTTTGTCTCAGGCTTGTTGGTGGCACTGGCACGGCCTGCAGCCATGCCAAGTTGTAAGGATGTCTCATTGTGGTCTAGTAAGGATGACACGGATGGCAAGCTCAGCTCAGGTTCCAGCAACAAATTCTGAAATTCATATGGACTTGTCTGATTTTCTGTCTTTCCTTGGTATTCTTCATATTTGGCTTCCTTTGGAGTTCCCAGGCACTTGGCAGGTATAAGATAAGGTGAGCCCTGTTCTTCTTCATAGGTATTCGTTTCCATTCCAAGGGGTTTCATCCATCAGAGATCAAAATTACTTCATTCTTGCTTTTATTAAAAAACATGTATCTGCATATGTAGCCAGGAGATATATTATTAGTTTTCCAAAACCATGATCACACAGTCATTATTAATGCTTGGAATCTCATATAAAAACATCTGAATCCTTTAAGCTTCTGAAAAAAAAAAAAAAATTAATGACAACATGCTCGCAATAGAGCACACCAGCAAAAGTAACCCTGAAACTTGAAATATCTATATCAAATTTACTTCCTATTTACTTGTACCTCTTCAAAAATATTTCATGTATGCAGATTAAATGAACTTAAAACGTGAGAATTTTGACTTGTTTTGCTTATAGATTAGGAAAGAAATGGCAAATGCAGAAATGTTTTTAATTAATTACTCTAAGTTGATTATTGACACAACAGTTCAGAATCATTTGAAGTGATGTTAGACATATGCTTGTTATCTAAACTTGCCTCTCTGTTCACTGTATTTTCATTGTCTATTAAATCACTGACAACTTTTAGACTGCTCTGATAAAGCTACTAAAATGCCATAGGGAAGACTAAGGGACAAAACACATGGAAATGTAACAGGGAAAACAGACAGAAAAGATGATGTCAGTACAGGTGTGATTTTATCTGTCTCGAATTCAGTGAACTGGCAGTGCAGTGCAGCACCTGCCCATTTCCAAGAGATTTGAAAAGGAGGAGGCTAAAAATAACAGGGTTTCAATACTACATCAGAGTTGGCCTTGTCTGCTTTAAAAGTCTTCTGTGCTCACACCTAGGCAGGGCACCTCCAATGCACTGGGAGAAGGGAGCAGCTGAAGAACTGATCTCGCATCACTGAGTAGCTTCTGTTCACCCATGCATGTCATTTACTTCTTGTGACAGATTGAATATTGGTAGTATTTATTTTAATGATTGTTTCAGTACTCCATCTGTGAGAGAGCAAAGCAGAACAGAAGCTTTTCAAAATAAAAAGAGAAGCTTAAGCCTTTGATGTATGTGGCAAACCTGTCAGGGATGAGGAAGATGTGTCAGAAGGCAGCACTGTGACTGTCAAAGTGGGAAGCAAGCAAAGTAAGATGCTGGCATGTGATGTGCCTGTCACTGCATGTGCCATAAACTGAGCAATGCACACCAGCTAGGCATATTTTAGTGCTGGTTAGTGTATATTTCACTGTTACAGGCATGCCTTTGGTAATAGAAAGAATACTGTAACACATCCAGAAAATCTGGATTTATTGTGTTACCTTTGTCATTTGAACTGCAGCTGTAATAGATGTGAGCATGCAGGTACACACTGATTATGTAGACGTCCTCTCAGCTATTGATAGCTATTTAAATGTCAGACATTATTGTAAACTGTCTAACCTCCCGCTGGAGTCAGTGGAGAGAGAAAAATGCTTCCAGAAGGTAAATGCTCTCACTTATCTTGTTTACCTATTTTGATATGAGAGAAGTCTCCATCCTGGCTTGACTCCTAACACAAAACTATAGAGGATATCTAGACAAACAGCTTACACCAGTCATCCAGCCTTTAGAGGGACAAATAATGCCAAGAAGAATTTCAGCCCACAGCTGTGGTACACAATAATAATAGATTACATTATCCATGCATGAATGAGAGACCTACTCCTGAAGGCTTCATTTTCTCAGGTGCCTCTGGTTAGTAATCTACACAGAATTTGCTTCAGTTCCAGAAAGGGGAGAACTAGTTGAGCAAAATGTCTTCAAAAAAGAAAACACATTCCCACATTTATATGGAATGATTGGAATAACTAACTTTTTGCACAATACCTTGCACATTGTGGGCACAGTGGAAAGGCCTCTTGCCATTTCAGGTGACTATTATATGTGCTTCACTATGAGCCATCACCTTTGCTTCTGAGTCTCTGACAGCCAGCACCCTGGAAGAAGCCATGCTCCCAACACACAAAGCCAGCTATAAGCCAAAAAGTTCTGCCTACTCTAGCAGACTGCCCAAAGGGCAGGAAAGGAGCTTTGGCCTGGCTACCCACATCAGGTGAGAGAGTGGGATGTGTTCACCAGCCATTGCTGCTGGTGGCTGTCCCATTCTTCAGCTGATGGTAGTTCCAGAAGCAGTACTAAGGTCTCCAGGTCTCCTCCAGAGACTCTCTTTCCCAGTCTTTATCCCTTCCTATTGTCACTCTTTCTTCCCATCCTTGGCCCATTTCCTGGACCTTCTTTAGTTTTGGTAGTGCTGCCAAGCAGGATCTGCTGTGATGACATCTGCAGAAATACACCTCTGTGTTCATAGTAACATCTGTGCTGTAAACCAAACTTTCAGCAAAAAATTCTCCAGAAGCAGTTACAGAAATTCACAGGATCACAGGATGAGTTGGGTTGGAGGGGACCACAGGGGATTATCCGGTCCAACCTCCCTCCACAAGCAGGGCCATCCTGGAGCACATGGCACAGGATTGTGTCCAGACACTTGTTGAACATCTCTGGAGATGGAGAGATTCCACAACCTCCCTGGGCAATCTGTTCTAGTCACAGAGACTAGAACAATAGAGAATAATAAAGAACTTATTATACAATAAAGAAGCTCTACCTCATATTTATGTGTAACTTCCTGTGTATTAGTTTATGCCTTGTACATCAAATTCTGCAGTAGGCATGCCCAGGATAAGTGAATGATATATTTTTTATTTCTAGTACTTTAGGATGATGCTTTAGACTCCTGAACATGAATTATCATCCAAAATATTGTATTTTTCATTATCTCTCTATATAACTCTATATTACTAGCATTTACAAAATCAATACCCAACTTCTTTTAAAACTTTGCTAAGTTATTTCTCTCAAATGAGTTTTGGTTTTTACAGGATATGATGTAAAGCTGTAATTTTTACAGTTTAATTGCAAAAATCATGAAAAAGTTTTTTCTGTTTACTGGATTTGCTATTCTATTGTACTCTTTATTTTTCCTGGGATGAGACTGGAACAAATCAAGTATGCAAAAGCAGGCTGTTTTGTGCTAGTATGGCAAGAAGTCTCTGAGGAGGAAGTGGTGAGAAGAATGTCCGTTTGCCCTTGTTCATCCTGTGCAACATTATCTTTTTACTCAATCTAGCAGTGACTATGAAAACCCCTACACTTTAATGTATAATATTAAATTCCATATTTATAAAGGGTGACACATAGACATTTCTAGCTCCTAAAAATGGAGCAATCTTGGCAGAGAATTTAGAAAACCTACCCACAGCAAAATTTGTAACTCAGAGTGCTCTGAACATTCAAAGCTAAATCTGTGTGTGTCACATAAGGCCTCTAAGACAGTCCTGCAAAAGAATGTAATTCTCACCACAATGATGAATGTATGCACATACAAGTTCTGAAAACTAGTAACCTTTCTGGAAAAGGTCTTCTAGGGTTTATAAATAGGGGGATTACTTTTGTATGCATACGTAATTCTAAATATATACTGTAGCATTAGCTCTACTGGTAGAAGCTGGTGTAGATAAGGATGTGGAATAATGAAAGTATATGTAGGTTTTTCAACTAAAAAGATAATTCAGAGGTAACTGTCCAACTAGAACTGACTCCAAGAAGCATTAGTAAGAGCAAAAACATTATAAATCAACACACAGGATTTTTTTTTTTTTTTGCTAAATATGAAATCCCTGTCTGAGTGTAGCAACTTCAGCTGTTCACACATGTGAGTTTAAAACTTACAAATAGAATGTTATTTATTAATGAAAACTCTTTACAAATCAGCAGTAAATTAATACCGATTTTTGCTATAGCTAGTGGCATGCCATGGAAGGGAAGTTCTGGCACACGCAAGTGTGTATGTGAAGCCTCGCAGACCAACTTCTGTGTGTCGTGCTCTACTGGCTTGACTCCCCTTTGCCTGAAATCAAATTATTATGATTTATTTCACAGCATTACTCTAACAGCAAGTGACCTAAAACAGCTTTTCAAACATGGCTTAAATTAGAGCATTTCAATACCCATTATGTATTTTGGCATTACAGAGCATGTGAATATATGTAACTTTTTCAATTCAAATTCAATTTAAATCTGAACTGACATAGTAAAGCAGCAAACCAAGTCCTAATCTTGGCTGGAACAGTATATCACTCATCTAAAATAAAAAGTTTCTACCTCTCAGGCCCTAGCGCATTTTTTCCCCCATTCACAATGACTTTGCTTAGTATTTTCTATTGACTTATACAATATTCCCCTGAAAAACTAAGCAAACAAGGCAAGAGAATTCGAGACACATAGACTAAGAGAAAATGATGAGATTAGGATTTTTTCTTGATGATTATTTTACCTGTTTTGCAAGGTAACCCCATATTTTTCAATTCAGTTAATTTCCATAAGCATAACAACAGGAACTGCGTGAGTAGCCAAAAGATCCTCTAAGCACTGGGGCAGAACAGCAAAAGAAGTGAGCAGATCCTTAACAAAAGACATTTCAGCTTCCTCGCTGCACAAGAACTCTGTCAACAGAAGTATGTGTGAGAATCCCTGGGGCGAAAACAGCCTTCTGCAAGCATTGGCCGAATTATTCACAGAAAAAGACAGAAAAAAAAAAAGAGAGGGGAAGGAAAAAAATAAAAAGAGAGAGTAAGAGCATGCTTCATAGGATCACCAGGCACTTCTAAAAATACAGCATGACCTCATTCTTCACATTATGCCAGACCTTAACATTGTGCTTTGCTTATCACCTGGAGCACCTGGAGTCAGGTTCCTACTGCTTGAGTTTGGATGCTGTCAGATTTTGAAAAGGTAAGCAGTAAAATGCCTTTTGATGTAGTATAAAGGCGGTGTAAAGCAGTACCAAAATTAGCTTCCATGTCACTTGCAAATTCTAATGATTTTTTGTCTATGTTTCGTCAAGACCTACATTTGCTGCCAAAGCCTTACAAGTCTTTCCTTTTATATATATTAATAGAATCATAGCTTGCAGACAGACTTCTGCATATACTGCAAAATGTAGTTGTAGTGTAAATTACTGGACACATGAGCTTCTAAGTGTGATTATAAATCAGGTATTTGCAAATCTAACCTGTAAAGGAGAAGTATGTATTGTCACTGGAAATATGGGGTGAGAAGTCTTTGAATTATAGTTAAATTTTGGAAGTGTTTCTCTATATTGCTTTTAAACAGAGCAAAAAGCAAAAATGAAAATGCTGCAATACCCTTCTACTCCTGTAATGGATGTATTCATGTACTTGGGCTTGTAGCTGTAGATTACATTTTTCACCTTGAGATATCCTTAAAGCACAGATACTTGTGTATCTTGGCACAGATGCTGCCACGTCTACTTCCATTCTGACTCATTTCAGTGAGTGACGGAGGTGGCACTGGATGCTGGTATCTCTTACACCTCATGCTCCTGATTGCCTTCACTGAAGTTAAGCAGTATTTTATTCAGCAAAAAATTTGGCGTAGTTATGAATGAGTCAGTCAGGAAATGAAGCGACATGAGGCAACTATTTATCAGGAATTACTTTATTTGACAGTTTAGTGAGGGTTGTCTCAATTCATTATCCCAGGACAGCTGTACTACCACATCTGTCTACTACCAGCTTTGCCATCACTGCCTTCACCTCCACTGTGTCAGAAGCTCATTTCCATTGCCAAGGAAAGTAAAATATCCTCTCAAATGCAATAAACTGAAATAATAAAGAGACACTTTGTTAATTTAATAGTGCTTACATTTATGCTTGTCTTAGGTGGAACTGTTGGTGGCAGATGTGCTGTTTTCCAAGCAGCCTCTTAAACACAGCAATATCAGCAATTTATTTACAGCTGGACCTACTTGCAGTGTATAGGAGGAAAGATTGCTATGAGAGGAGTTGTTGACACACTTTGTGCTATTAGCTGAGCCTGAGGCTGAGTTTAACCCAGCACAGGCACTAACATCCTGCCAGTATGCTGACTCAGTTGTATTTCTGCCTAACCCAGCCTTTCTAAAGGCACTGTCATTGTCACCTTACAGCACATGGTAATTGCAAATAAGGTGAGAAAATACCCTCTACAATAGGACTGTTGCCCTTTCTAAGAGCTTAGATCCATGGGCAGTGTTTATTTCTAGTTAGTTTACATAAAGTGGGCCTTGATTTTGCAAACCTTTCTGCTCTGTGCAGCCCGTGAATAGCGTGGTTACAATCCTGAGCAAAACCAAATGGCAGGAATGTGTGAGGAGCTGTACAGTGTCTTCAAAGAATAAGACCTGTCTTTCCTTCGGCCAATAGGCACCTTTTACCACTGCATTCAATGTGTTACTTTGGTATTCCCTGTTCTGCCTCATGTACCTTGTCTTACAACTATGAAATGCACCATCAATCTCCTGGTGAGATATGGCCAGAGGTTGTTTGACTACATGCTTTTAGAAGGCAATTTTGAGTGATTTAGTCTAAATTGCCGGAGAAATTAAACCTTATGTAAAGATATTGCCCTAGAATACTTTGGCTTTGTTCTTATATTTGCAGTGCAGTCAATGTGGAACAGGAAGAATAGCCAGCCATACATGGACACTGTTCATAAACACAAGCTCCAAAATGAACCAACACCTGATAAGTGTTTTTAAAATAACACTGGATAAAACACATAGGAAAAAAAAACATATCTGTGTCCCTTAGGCTGATGAGCTTCACATTGGTAAGATCCCAGGTTTTTGTCTAAGCTGCCAGTCCACACCAAAGTCAGGAAACATCCTTTCTGCAAGCAAAGACACACAGGTATGAGCTGCTTCTCCTTCCTCTTCCTTCAGCTTTTAAAGTGAATTCCATCATGTATGTTCATGGGATGCTCAATGGACTGTTTGGAAATTAATCTTCATTTTGCACAAGTGGAAAGAAGCTGGAAGGGCCAATTTTATTTTTTTTTTTTTTTATATTGGAGGATGTCAATGATAGCATTTAGTTACATAACATGGTTCTATTAATATCTTTTTATTTTTAAGCTCCTGAAAGAGAAATGGCATAAGACAACTGCTTCTCACTCTGCAAGTTAGGTAAATAACAAGCAGCTTGGTTTTAGTTTTTTTTTTTTCTGTTTAGCTCTTCTCTATTCAAAATTGTTTATCAACAAAAAATTATCTTTCTCAGACTGCAAGTGTCTTCTAAAATTGTACATATCCTTCTGAGAAATCTCAGCTGAACCTGTGACACCAACTAGAAGACAAAAGAAGTTATTTTGGCAATTCACAGGGTCAGAAACTGGTATGGTCTGATTTTGTATGGCTCATAACTCCTCTCTGAAAAACAAATCACTGTCTTCGGTGCCTTCATGGGAAAGTATCGGTTCATATTAATTTCAGTTTAAACCATTATTATCCACAATCTGCATATAAGGAATCGGACATTTGAGTTGTAAGCTGGAATCAAAATTTCTCTATTGCTACAAGCATTGTCTTAATCACTTTGCATCTTCCATCTGTAAAAAATGTTTTATTTACTAATTGTCATGATTGAATTTATACAAAGAACGTAAGAGACTGAGGCTTCATCAGGCATCATGACTGAAGATCAATAGGATGAACTCTTCTTGCTAATATAGTTTATGGAAGAGAGTTGCATTTCATTAGAAATATGTACCCTTTTACCCCTGAACTGGGTTCTCTTAAACAGGGATAAAAAGATAAACTTAAGTAACCCCCTATACCTCTCCAAGCTTCTGATTTTCCCATAATCTATTAAATTCCCCCCAACAGCTCCAACACCCATCAGTAACTCTTAAATGCAGTGCTTCTGCTTCAGGCTTCTTTTACACCAACAAGTTCAATTTCAAGTTCTGGTCCTGATCTTCAAAGGAATCTTGATGCCTTGACTCTTGCTTCAGCACCCTCTGTCCTTGCCACTGTGGCCATGGCCAACGCAGCTGTGAAAGCCTGGTGCAGGGGAAGAGATGCCCCAGCAACCACCAGGAGCTACTCCACTCGTTCCAGGAGAAACCACATAAAAATATGTCTCTTGCTGCTTTCTGAGCGAAGTACAGAGAGAAAAATAACTCACAGGACAGTGGTGTTTGAGATAAGAACTGCCTCAGTTGCTCTGAAACCAGCCAGTCTAGAGAGTGGGAAGCAGCCAGGTCCCCACAGCTTCGGAACCCCGCCCAAGCAACTTAATCCTGATTACAAAACCTGATTGTTTCTGATACCTAAGCCAGCTGGCTGAATACCTGAAGGAAAACCAGGTAAATTCAGCTGCCTAAACACAGGCTTCTAATGTCCTTTGAGATGTCCTAAACTAACCTGCTTGGCCTTCAGCGGCAGCTCAGAGAGGTGCGAATCTCCGACTCCTCTGACATACCTACTGCGTGGATGTGGTAGGACAGCAGGACATCTCAGGGGCACTGCTTGGCACCTGCAGGTAGGCACTTGTTTAGGCAGATGAATTGCACTTCTAGATTCCTCAGTAGGCTATTCAAAGAATTTAACTTCAGGCGCCTAATTTTGATGACTAACTTAGGTTTCTTAGTTAAGAGCCTTAATGTCTCCTTTTCCTATACAAAAAGCCTGCATTCTTAATGTATGCACCTCAATTCAGCTAGCATAAGTACTGTATTGCTTCCAAAAAAAGTGTGTGTTAGTCTTGTGATTGAGCAAAGAAGCTGCTGTAGGAAGCCAAATTGATAAAAATTGCCAGCAGCTCCCTGCTGCTTAAGGACCTGTTTCTGTACTGCAGTACGTTATTAGGGAAACTTTCAAGGCTAGATCAGAACATACTCAGAAAACAAACAAGAACAAGCACTTTAGTGCCAGGTTTGTGGCACTTCAGCTCCCCAGGTTTGCACTCCTATCAGTCTTATAAAGTTTCTGCAGTGTTTTGGCAACATGGTACATTTCTCAGTTGAAATATGCTGCTTAATGCAAGACTAGTAAACAGCTTGAATAGGCAGGGCTTTGATTTATGAACTGCATCAATATGGTAATGAGCACGTTGGCTGGGCAATTAGTTTTAAATTGTATAGGCTCACAACAGCTCTTGTTATTATGAGTACAAAGGTTTGTCAGAGTACCTCTGAGTTCAGTATTTCAGAATCCTCTGGTGTCTTTATGCCTATTAGACCAGAACTGAAGCAAATTAAAGCCTCTACTACACCTCCTGAATCTAATACCACTAAACCATGTGTATGAAAATATCAGGAGTGAATAGATTAAAAAGATGCATCCATTTAAAATGCTACTTTGCATGCTTTTTTTTCTCCAGTCCAAGATGGGCTTTGATCTCCAGCAATGTCTTTATCACCCTCTCTAATCAGTGTCTGTAATGAATGCTAAAGAAATGGTGACCCTGCAATAAATGTCAATTACTACAAAAGCCGTGCAGCAGGGCAGCCCCTCCTCTCAAGACGTGCTGGGTCCATGAGATATAAATGGGCAGCAAGGGAGGACTGTGTCAGCTGCAATGAAGATCAGTTATTTCAGAGGGAGCAAAAGTTATTTTAGAGGAACCTCCTGTGATCCCTATTTCTATGTGCAGAAAGGCCAAAATGAATCTTGCTCAAACAGTTTTGGTCAAGCAACACTTTTTGATACAAGGACTCCTCTTTCAAAATCAATGTATTTTTGATGGATAACCCATGCTTTTTTTAAATCAAAAAACCAAAACAAAATAAAAACGAATATTTATGTTGGGAGATATTTACCCCTTTTGATTAATTTTCAAAGCTTTCAGAAGAAATAAGTGTTTGAGCATAAAGTGCTCAGATGAATACTTCAACATTTTTAACCTTTTTATCTCTTGCTCCCCCATGTGTTTTTTAAAATTATATTGTTAACTATTCAGTAAATTTGACAGAATCTCATAATTCTTTCAAATTCTTCTGTTTGGGGGGTAAGCTTTGTTTTGCATTTTTTTCCTAAATAAATCAGGCAAAGACAAAACATCCAGCAATAATTAATGACAGCTGCTTTAGAGATGCTCAAAATTTTATTTAGGTACAAAAGGAAGTGTTTCTTAAGCCAAAGTCCATATTTGAGGTCTGAATAGCTATTTTGAACAAATTCTCTCTTTGCCTTTTAGGTTATTTCTTCTCCTGTTATTTGAGATCTTCCAATAATTAGTTACAGTCATCTGTTTTCCACTCTCTGTTCTTTAATTCCAAATTTCTACTTAGACTGATTTCTTGTTTTACTTGCTAAATTATAGAGATTTATTATCATAAATTTCAAAAAATCAGATTTTCCTTCCCCATAGAAAGGGTTACTTTTTTATCAAATAACAGCTCTTCTTTTTGGATAAACTCAAACATTTCAAGTGGTTTGACAAATGTAGCCTAAAAATATCTAGACTAGCTCTAAGCCTACTAGCCTAGGTCTCACAAATAATGAAGCAGTGGAGCTGAGGCACACTGCTTTGATACAACTTTTTTGGGGGGGTATCCAAAGAGTAACTCGGGTCTTTACATGATACCTGCAATAACTGTATGCCAAGTTCAAAGGTCATATTTGAAGCTATTCCCTGGAGCTTTCATAAGTTTGGTTTCTTATGCTATTTTATGAGACTTCCTCAGATTTTCTCAACCTGTGACATCTTTCCTCTATGCAGACTGAAACTGCCTGGGATGTTTCCACATGACTTTATGGAACAAAGTGGCAAATAAGCACCCATCATGAAAAATTATGCAATCCACTAGTGAATGCTCCTGGAAATTTTGAAGGGTCTGCAACACCTGAAGTTTAGTCCAGAAATAAAGAAGAGCTCGATTTTTTTTTTTTTTCAAAAAAAAGAAAAAGTGATTTGGAGTAGAAAAAAATACCTGAAACACTTTATATACAGTCTAACAGGACTGTATATAAAGTGCAGGATAATGATTTCTTAACTTTTTCTAGTTTTCCTTTGCTATATAAGCCATTTATTTCCAACCTTTAAAAAATAAAAACAAAAGATAAGTAGAAATCTTAATCAAGTGGGATGTCAATTGCCTGGCAGGATGAGGCTCACACAAACATGAAATTCATTTAATCTGATTTCCATGGAAACGTGGAATTGTTGCAAATTCTGTTACTGAGTCCCTTAAGCAGAATGGTTATGTCCAGGTTCCACACAGCATACAAGTGTTAAATCAAATGATCAACACCCACCCCTGGCCAGGCAAGAGCCTCTGCAACTTAATTCAAATAAATGAATCTCTGACAGAGATGGTGTGTTTCACCTTAATTTTTACGAGTACAAAGTTTTGTGTTATTGTAAGAGAGATTATCTTTCCTTCAGAATGCTGTAAGTCATTTATTCAGATATCAGAGAGAAGCAAAATTAGTAATTTTTTCCCCTTTGTGACAAGAAAAAAAGACTAGTTGCTTTGACTGAGTTTTAGAAGTGCCACAAATTCAGTTTATATCTTCTTTCATTAAAATTTTGATGTGTTCATCTGTGCACATTGCATGTACTTTTAGAGAGACCCTCTTACGACTGAGGATGCCTGTGCCATCTTAGTGGGAGCTGAATTGTTGAAGGTCAGTTTCTCATGAAGCTCAGACACTAAATCATACAAGTCTAAAGTGTTAGTGTATATTTATAATGCTAGAAATAAAGTCTTATTTTAACACTCGGGAATAACCACCAAGTAAAGAATTGGTAATATTAAGTTTAAAAATATAAAAAGAAGTAAATATTTGATGGTTTATTACCTCTCTGCTCAAAAAATAAGTAGAACAAATGCTCTAAGTTTAAGCACTCAGTGCCTTCCTACCCTAATGCTCCAAACAGCTTAAGGCTAAAGTTTTTGATGTTTTTATCACTAAATATATAAGGAGGCTTGATCTTCAAAAAGCTACAGGCCTTTCCTTTTGTAAAATGTGAGCTACTTCTAAAATGTGTTTCTCCAAAGGGAAAATGTGTCTGGCAGTAAACACTGATTTCAAAACTTCAAGCTCTCTGTGGCTTTTTTTAAAATACATGTCTTTATCCCCACTGTTTTTAAAAGAAGCTTAAAAATGGTAAAATACTGTAAATAATGCAACTTTGGCTCCCCAAGCCATAGTGATGACAGGGCAAAGCAGCTGTATGAAATACAGACTTCCCTGCACACCTCATCCAGGCATAAATTGCAAACCACCCACAGCAGGCAGAGTGGCCATGACAAGGGACCAGCAACGGCACTGCCTCTGGCCACCCACACCAGGGCACTTACTGCTGACAGGTTTTTCTCTGCCACCTCTCTCCCTGTTAAGACTGCAGTAAATGAACAGGTTTTATGCTTTTTGCTGGTGGGGAAACATGGAATCGGTCTTGTTCATCTTTCATCACCAGAAGTTATGTGAACATGTGGCAGTGCCTGCAGCCACAAAGGCACCATGGATTATTAACCACAGGGCTGCATTGCTTTAGTCAAGCCACACTTTTCAAGATGATGCCCAAAAGCAGAGAAAAGCAGAGTTACTTTAAGTCTTTTCTGGGGAATAACAGAGCCCTGTGTAGAAACAACGCAAGGATGCACAGTAAGGGGAAAATTAGCTGTGCCACTTCCCAAAAAATATGTCTTCAAGGCTTCAACAAGCCCTGGAAGAACCCTGCTCTGAGCTCAATAAATAGGCATCATAACAAATAAATGGACAAATGAAGATTTGTAATAATTTAAAATTTCAGTTGCACCAGCAGACAAAAATAAACTACCTTGATCGGAGTCAGATTGTGTATAAATATAGAGAAAATTATAACACCACTCTAAAATTGCTTATATTCACAGCTTAACATACTTATTAACCTTTTCCCATTGCATTTCAGCATATTGATATTCTTAAAACATAATGTCTCATATGCTAATGGAATATTTGCACATATGCAAATACTCGAGCAAGGACTCTGCTTATAAGACAACCTGGGCTCTACTCCCCATGTGTTTGCTATAATGCACTACTGTCATCCCTTAAAATCATTGGGAAGGCTGTCGTGATTTCATATTTCTGGGAGTGTCATTGCAGTGAAAGATTGACAAGTACCAGACTGAGAGCTGCTTGACAGACCTTCACCTTGCTCCCGCTGAAAATGTATATTACCACACGTATTTTAATGACTTGTCCCTACCATTCTGTAGCCTGGGATTTCCTGCTGCACCCTGCCCACAAGAGAGGCAACCAAGGATGTGGCAATACAGGAAAGGCAATGGGGAAACAAGACACAGTAATCTTTGACTGCTTCTCTGTGAGTTATTTATATCTAATTGTGCAATTTTGCAAAAGGTTCAGTTTCCCTTTAATTTGGCTGCAGTACCAACCTGGCAACATCACATTTTTAGTAAATTCTTGTCATAGATGACCTTCAGCTAAGTAAAGAAATGTTAGCTTGCATAAACAATTCCAAAGATATTTGAAAGTACCCTAAGTAAACACCATACCTGTGAGGGTACAGGCAAGTAGAAGGTTTTATGAGCTTCTACCTGAAATACTGTTGAGTTTCCTCAGAGCAAGATGCAGAGTGCCATTGAGTTTACCTGCTATGTGTTTACTGCTACAAAACCTCCTTACCCTGCCCCATTTGCCTGTATGTATGGGAATGTATGGGAAAGCAGCAGTGTCCACCATTCATTGGCATTCTTCAGGCTGAAGACATTGTCAGTACTGTGTGTGTCCAAAATAACTCTTTCAGTTATGAACTTCAGCCTATGCAAGCAAGATAAAATACTGGGACTACTAACTTCCAGGGTTTGTTTTGGGAGACTTTTTATGTAATTATGTCAGTCAGATAGTGTATATGAAAGCAATTCTTCAGAGACAGTTTATATGCTACTGCAGAAATGCCTACCAGACTGTGAAAGTCTATTTTAAAAGGTATTAGAAAGACAACAAGGAAGGTTCTCTCAAGCATGTGTATACTCTGTTCATATGTGGCAATGACAATTAGTGTAAATGCTCTTTATTAAACACCATTTTATCTCAAATTAACATTTGACTGGCAAGATTTCAGTTTACTCCGATAGGTAATTAAAGAAATAAAATTATACTAATTTCAAGATTTTTGAATTCTCCGTTTCCCCTTCTTACAAGAAAACTTGATAGCTTTATTTTGCACAACATTTTCCATTTGGGGGTGTGCCTCACTAATGCATATTTGAGGAGCTTATGACAAACAGGAGTACACAAGTGAAGATAAGTAGTCACACGTGTGTGTCCCTGTTGTTATGAATTCAGCAATGCTGAGTGCCTCTGCTGGTATGAGACTTAGGAATTTCAAAACACTAGGTGCTTTTACATTTCACCAGAAACAGTGGCTAAATTAAATGCCTTCAATTTTTTTCCCTCTCTGCCACAGAAGTGCAGAGGAGCTTAGAAGTGTCTCTGGCCTGCAGAACTGGCTGGGACAGCAGAGGTAAACTGATCACTACTGATGCAGATAAACCCATTCAGGTTTCCTTTGTCCTATTTATGTCAAGCACCTTGGTGCTCCTGATGCTTCCCTTCTCTTGGTGGATGCTCTGCAGTGAGTGATGCTTTGCACTGCCTTAGATTTAGGGTAAAGGTTGATACTTTTGAGCTGTATGTTACTTTAAGTGATCTGGCACTGGTCAGGTAATGGGTGAGCTCCTGCTCTACAGTTACATGTGGAACCACAACTCAGCCCATATTAGAAAGACTATGAGCCTCAGTGGCACCAATGGACTCCGAAAAATAGGTAAGTGGGAGAAGGAGCAAGGCCTGAGACTACCCCTGTCCAGGGAGATTCTTCTCACAACGGGCCAAGGACCCCAGTACCTCCTTGCTAACTAGGTTTAGCCCTGTAAATGTCATCTCCCTTTCAGAGTAGTGTTTATTGCTGGCAGGAGGATTGTGCCATGCCAGAGGATGTTGAAGCCTGGTGGCTGATGGACTTTCCTGAAAAGTGTGAGCAGTGTTTTAGACAGTGGGTCTAGAAAGCAAATGTTCCAGCTCCTGGGCAATGAGAAGCCTCTCCTGCTGCTGCCAATAGAGCACCATTTCTTCTGGGCTCATGAATGTCTTTAGAAGATCTGCTCCCAGGAAAGAAGGTCCTGCTTTACTCATAGCGTGTGCTGCTCTCAGCACAGGTCTCTGGGTGGGATGGGGGCACATGGGCCAAAGCACTGGGAGCCACTGGCCCCAAGCCTTGCACTCCCCAGGCCCCGATGTCCCTGCCACAAAAGGAGCAGGTCTGCTTTCACATGCAAACCAGGATGGAAGCCAGTGAACAGGCAGCATTGATGAACCCAGCATCAAAAGCAAGGGCATGTAGGAGCTGAGTTAATTGCTGCTTAAAGCACTTAAAGCACAAATTCAGAAATTAAGATCTGATGCAAAGATGACTCGGAAGAAACACACTGGGTTTAGCTGGAATGCATAAGGAGCTTCCCTCTTAAAAGGAGTTAAACATTTGTTAGTGCCAGAGAGCTTTTATAACAGGAGAGTTGCTTTAGCCCCAAAACGGTGTTTTCTAACATTGCCCTGTCCCCCAATAAGGGAACACCAAAGCTGACTCAGAGAACTCTGAGCTGAGACTCTGCCCAGAGGAGCAATATGAATAATCTAAACCGCTCTTACAGCTCCCTCTGTCAATTTACTAAAAGTATCATATCTGTAGTTGGATCTGTGGCTTAAAAAATGTGGCCTAAGGCAGGATTTTTCTTTGCTGCTATGTCAATACATTAAAGATCCAGAATGTGTTTAAGAGTAGGCTGATGTGGATTAAAAAAAATCAGTAGAATTCTCAAAATATTGTTCTTGCTTTCTCTGAATAACATTTTACAGAAAGACTTGCTTCACACTACATGATTTTAAAGTGATGAAATCTTTGCTTCTTCACTGCGTCTTTTTTTGACTCCTCCTTTGGCTCAAAGGAGTTGTGCCAATATAAAATATAAAAAAGTTATTTATATTGTGGTAGAGCCAGGATGCCACATAAAGAACCTGTTCTTTATTGTTTGAAGTGCAGTAAATTCACAGGAATGAGCCCCTGCCCAAGGAACCCACAGCCCATAACTCTGAACATGGCACAGCACAAAGAGCTATGGAAAGCACAAACGACCATACAGAAGGCAGATCGTGATGGGCATAAATAAACACAAATGTTGGCCAGAGAGCCCCTAGAGGCTCATGAGGCTGGTTGAAGGCTTTAGAAATACTGATATATCACAAAATGCTAATTTTACTATCACATCTGGTATAATTTTGAAAAAGCATTAAAAAGCATTTTTAAAAAGCATTCATCAAGGCATTACTGAGTTGTACCTCAGCACTAAAGACATTTGGAGGTTCCAGGGGGTTTGGCCATTCTAAATTTAGGCGGAATCAGGAAGCAAAGTATAATTTCAAAATATGGATAAAATTATTTTCAGTGATCTTGTGGGAATACCATTCAGTTAGGTACTGCCTTATGCTTCTTTGTGCATTTTGACTTAGGTGAGATTTGGATTGTTTAACTCATTCAAACTACTTCAGCCATGTAAAGTAACTATTTGTAAAGTTTTGGTAGGTCAATGCAACCCCACAGTTTGCTGTATTATGTACTATATATTCTTTCTTCTAGGTGGATTTTCAATCTATTTTGAAAAGCAAAAAATAGTTTATTCTCAGACAGAAATTAATTAAACTCCATTCATTCAAATAAAGTTAATTCCATCTACCCAAGGACATTTTCTATGTTAATGCTTCTTTTCCAAAGCTCCATAAAGTACTTAACAAAATAAGTATCACAATTATGGAGGAAAGACCACAGAGGAAACAAAAGAAGAAAAGGCAGTGTACATAGTTTCTAGAACATTTTGAAATTAAATATTACAACAAATTTAAAGACAAAAACCTGTACATTTTACTCTTCATCTTACTTAATGTGTTACTAGAAACTGGATTGAATTTTAGCCTGAGAGCGTCTTGTGAAGTAATATTCAGTCTGTCACCATGTTTACCCTTAAAAAAAATATCTGAAAAACTGCTCCCCAGAGAGATGCAGCTTTTTTTTGGTAAAAGATGTCCTCACCAAGCTTCTTTTACTACCTTAACATAAAACAATTTCCTTAGTGAAATAAACTGTATGGTCAAAGAGAGCTGTTTGCTATAATAACTGAATCTAGAGTTTCTTCCATGAGAAATCTCTTGGTCAGAGATACTATTTTCCTCCATTAGGTACTCAGCTTTTATTAAAGACAGTTCTTCAGATGATACCACACCAAAGAGCAACAACAACAACAAAGGATTAAATGTGGTGGTTTGTTCCAAATGACTGGCTGAATCAGAACAAAACAGATTGCTGAGGTGTGTCTTCTGCTGAGGCTCACAGAGTCTTGGTTTGGCATGTTTATGGCTCTGCTGTCTAGTTGCATTCTGTTAAAGTTGGTTAATATAACTAGATTTTATACATATTTCATTTAATAAAAAAATCCAAAACAATCCATAGCAATCCTTTGAACTTTTTGTAAAAAGTGTCATTGTTGCACTATTCATTCATTTTATTGACTAGTGCACATAGGGAATTAATCAATTTGATATGCAAAATAAAATTAGATGTAGTAGGGGTTTTAGCATAGCAAAAAGATTCGGCTGAGGAAAGATGTGAGGAGATGAGATGGAATAAAAATGAAAGCTATTCAAAGTCTATTTATTAAAAGATTCTGTTAATGGATCTGTGATAAAAATAATTGCAAACCAAACCAAACCAAACCAAACCAAACCAAACCAAACCATTATAATAGGTCAAAGCTCTAGTTCCCCTTTTTTAAAAATTAATCTTGGGGAGCATTTTGCCAGTGTCAATAAAACGTCTTTTCTGAAATAACAGAAACTAATTTTAGAAGAAAGTATTTTTTAATATGAATTCTTTCAGGAATTTCTGCTTTGAAGAAATTAACAAAGTTGTTTCCATCCTGATCTGCAGCAAAATATACTTTGGAATGTTAAATTGTCTTGCAACGTCTGATCTGTGATTTCTGCTATTCACCAGTCCAAATTCTAGAGAAAATAGTCTCTAGAAAATGTACAAAATTGATAAAGAAGCATTAATAACAAAATTTTAAAAATTATTATTTCAGTCACATATACTGGATGAAAACAGACCCTGAGGCTGTTAGATGACAATTTTAGTTTTACTAAAGTTGTCTTGGAACAAGAATGTCAAGAAAAGCCTCAGAGAAGACAAAAATCTTATTCCATAATCCAAGCTTGGAAACAGTGCCTGTTAGGCAGTCTGTGTGACCAGTTTTCACTGTTTTTCTGAAAATAAGCTGTATATTAGAAGAGTCTCTCTCTCCAGGGATAGCAGAAGGCACTTAGGATGACAACAATTGACAGGTTATCTTTGCTGCCCAATTGAATCCCACCAGGATTGTCCAGCCCAGAACGACATGTTCTACTATGAGACACCACAACTGATCTCTGGGAGCATTTAGCTTGTCACATTTCCATTTCTAGAGGGAACCAGCACAGTCCTCTGAGAAGCTGAGGCGAGCAATCAAGTCTCAGTACTTCAGCACGGACCTTTCAAGGATACAGAGGTCCTAGGCATGCCCCATCCCCAGTTAATCTACAGATGCTGTAGTGTTGGGATTAGTCTATCAAAAATGGGACATTTGCCATTAAAAAAAAAAAATAAATGGGCAGAGCATACACAGAGATATTGGCAGAAGGAAGTGCTGTCTTACCCATTATTTTCTCATGCTTCTGGTGGAGTGAATAAATCAACTCTGAACATTGTTTAGGAAAGTGGCAGCACTGGTGTGGACTGCCTAAAATAACTTGCTTATTGATGACCTATAAATCCAACTTAAATCTCACATTAACCTTTTCTCTGAGTAGCTTTTTCATTAGTAGATGATTAAGTGATTGGAAATGGCTGAAAATGAAGCCACTCAGCTTGCAAAAGGGCAGACCAATGTCCCTGCTGCATCCATAAGTCCTGGTATTTTTCAAAGTTGGAGGCACCAGCTGAAACTGGGCTGTTTCCTCCACAAAATGATTCAAAAACTTAAACACAAACCATTGTAAGTTAGGGGAGAGACACCTTGTTTGGGTTTTTTTAAAGGAAGCTTAAGGTCATACTTCCCATGCTGTGCTCAGCTCACAGACTGGATCTCTTATTTTTCCCCTACTGCATAAATATTAGTAGGGTGAAATTCCCATTTTTGTCAGTACCACATTACTATTTGTGATGTCACAGAAACCTTCCTTTTCACCTGCCAGAAGCTCGTCAGAATTGCACAGTATTAACTGTGTTGTTCTTCTGCAACATCAGACCCAGAGAGGGAGTGATGCCATTTTGTCAGACCTACTATACTATGTACATAAACATAAAAGAATTTAATGAAAAAATAACTATGTATTTCTTACTATTGGTCTTTAAATATTGCCTCTTTTTTTAGTCTCCAGAAGCTCAGTTTTGAAGAAGCCTCCCAAAATAGCACAGTAGATTGAAACACCAGAAAATACAAAAGAAGAGCCACTTTTAACTGACAAGAAGCATCAGCAGGGCCACCTGGTCACACTGCAGTGGTAATAAATTGGTTCCTGCATCTAACACCAGTTTCCACTACCTTGTCTGCCAGATTATTACATATGCAGAGAAGCCTTCTGCTGAGAGATATACACTTCAATTTCAGCCCATGACCTCATATTTTACCTTTTCGCTAGAGATTCAGACCTAGTTCTGTGTTCTACCCTAAGGTACTTGTACACTGTAATTAAATCCTATCTCACCTGCTCCTTTTTCACGGCCCAACATGTTAAGGTCTTGGAGCCATTTCTTGAAGAAATGTATTTCTTGAAGAAGATATATTCTCCTGCCTCCTAAATAAGCCTTGTTCCTTGGACCCCTTCCAAGTTTTCCTTAGGGAATGCACCAAATTACAAACCTCTTGAAAGATTTAGAAGTCCAGCGGGGCTTCACGTGGTGCAATTACTGGGGGAGATTGGCTTTAAAGGATATGGCTGGGCAGGTTAAAGTCAATGGAAGTTCAATGTGTGGAGAGATTAGAGGATCAATGCTTGGTAGGCTGAATGCAGTATGGGACCTAAAAATGTTAGCAGGGATTCAGAGAACAGTGTCTGTTCAAATCCTAAATCTAGGGCTGACTTTCATTCTTTGGTGTGCTTTTAAATACCTGTGTAAATACCTGTGGTTGTGGGGAAGCCCAGGGAAGAATTGCAATTTGCTCCAAGTGTTGTGCAGCTGCAGAGAGACACCTGAGTGTGTATAAGATGCTGCAGGGACAGAGGACAGTAGGAGTCCCAGTCACAGAGTCTGGGGTGAGGCAGCAAGGTAGGACCAGCTATGGAAGTTCCTGCATTCCCGTCCTGTCTGCAATTAGGGTCAGATCCTGCTTAAAGTCACCTGACCCTGTGCTTCAAGTGAGAGAGAGGGATTGGACCTGAAGGGTCACCATCCCTACCTCCTTACCCAAAACCTCCTCCTCCTCACCCTCCACAATGTGGATGTGCAGGAGATCTGCTCCCCAGTCAGGTCAGCTGCCTGCCATCCATCCATCCATCCATCCATCCGTCCATCCATCCATCCATCCATCCATCCATCCATCCATCCATCCATCCCACTTGACTGGCCTTGAGTCACAGGTCTGTGCCACCACAGCTATCATAAAACACTTACAGAGGATGCCTGAAAGCGATGAATCCATCACATAAATAAGGCATAAGTGTAATTTGCCCTGAAAGTGGAAGAAATGCTCTGCTTAACGACGCCCGGTTGTTCAATGATTGCAGCCAGTGCAGTGACAGTCACAGTGATGAACTCTTGTTCCCCTGAATAGTCTCTCAATAACAGCTGTGTGACAACTCAGAAATGACATTCCTCATATACAACACCTGATAATGTCAGCCTCGCTACACTAATGAACTCATTGCTCTAATATCTCAGACTTTCAGCCAGAGAATGCTGCCTGCCTAAAAAGCAAAGAAATTTTTGTGCTATTTATCAGAAGACTTTATACTTTGTTTTCCATCGAAAATGGGACTGTCCTTTCTATGTCGTAGGATGGTTCTTATTCCAATAGAATAATAATACAAAAGATTAAATAAAAATAAGAATAATACAAAAGATTAAATAAAAATAAGAAGAGGAAAATAGATGACAGTATTTGCCCATTTATCCCATGTAAATGGGTTTAATGAAAAAAGTAATTTCTAATATTCTAGGAGGAAGGTCATGAATTTCTGAAACATTATTCAAAGGCCTTTTCTATAAGAAGTGGACTCCTAGGGCTAGACAACACATTTCCAAAAACTGAGGAGCTCCATGAATGTTACATGTCAAAAGCAGGACTGTTCTTTAACATCATCCTGTGCATATTCCACTAAGAATTCTTACAAAATATTTCTGCTAAGGATCCCTATAAAATATGTGTCAAATCTAGTATTTTGTGTATCAGTCTTGCCTCCTTTATGAAAAGCCCTGTCCACAGAGCAGCTAGTCTTATTTAGTCTTTATATTTCAAATATGTACTCAAACTCCTAGAATCTCTCTTTCCTTCTACCTTTTATTCTATTTTCTGCATTTTTTTAATTGCATCTCCTTCTTTTACATTAGAGGTGGAATGAAGAAATACAGTCTAATTCAATACCAGGAGAGTATTTCTTGCTAGAACCCCTGCTGAAATGCTGTTCATTTACTTGTGGTCTCATACTTGGCGACAAGCCAACGACACTTTTTGATTTTTAAAATGTTAAGGGAAAAGTTCAGATAATGAAACAAAGAGTCCAATTAGAGGGACTAATGTCAAAGGGTTGATGTCTTTTCAAAGGATTAAAATGTGCACAACACCAGAAGTGGCGTTACTTCAATGTTTCAGACAAAGTGGAATAGAACGGCTGAAATCTCCCATGAGTGGCAGGCTTTGCCTTTGCAGCCTTCATGGCTGTTTTTCGTGCAGCACAACCACAGATGACAGACTCTATAAATCTGTAGTGAGAAATGGACCTTGTCTGAAGGAGCTTGCAAATTAAACATGCAAAACAAGAGGCTGGAAGAAAAACAGAGCCAGAAAAGCCAGGCAGCAGGTATGTGATAAAGGCAGCAGCTACAGAGGTCCAGGTCCTGTTCCCGTTTGGTTTCAATCAAGTAATCCAAACCTTGGGTTTTTCTCACAACAGTACAGAAAAAGAATTGGCAAATTATGGCAACCAAAGTCATCATCACTATATCTAAAAGGTGCTTATATCCAACAGAAGATTTTTTTTCATTTTTTTAAATGAGCTTTAAACAGGCCAGGAACAGGCACTGCAAGGCTCCTACCTTTGGCAAACCCGGTTTATGAAGACCAGACTTGGTTACAGCCCAAGCTGCTGCTGAATCCGCCTCAGTGCCACCTCCTTAGTCCTCTGCTGCTCTCTCCATCTTAAATGAAGGATTAAAAAGGAGAGCACAATTGCATGCTGCATTGATGTAAATCTTTCTCCTCTGATTTTCTAAAACTACATTTTCATTTTTGTTTGTCAAAAGATTTAATGCTTAATTAATCTGTCTGAACAGACAAGAAAATGTGTTCTAGCAAAAAAGGTCCTCCAGTGTATATATGGTCTGTTCAAATAACCTTTTTCCCAACTTCTCTGCAATCAGAAGATTTGAATTTTAATGCAAAATATTCATGCTAGAACCTGATCATATCCCAGAGCTACAATTCTGAGTGGCATCAGTCCATGGTATCTGACTGTATTTGCCAAAAACATGTCAGGACTCCCCTATAGTTCAAATCACCCCATAAATTCTACACTTACACAACATTGGTGACCTCATACCCAAGGCATGCCTTAATGATCAAGCAAGTGGAAACGTTCAGTAAATACATTGAATGCTTGACATTGTTATCAGTGGGTGTTCCCTGGGTCTCTTGTGAAACAATCCCAAGATTAATGCAAGGCCAAGAAGTGTCAGCCAAGTGAAAACCTTAAATGCTAGTTAAGAAATTTAAATAGACAACAGCAGTTTCCCTGCGTTAAAATTCAGCAAAATAGTTCTTAGAGAAGTATTGGGGAAAGACCCCTGAATTTTCTTAACAGTGAGTTATTTGTGTTCCTTTGACTGACTTTCTTTTAAGTCATTGCTTCTGACATTGTGAAGCTGGAGGAAGTGTGCCAGTCTCATGAGGAGTTCTGAGAAATGAAACATTAAAATACCTCAACAAAAGTTTTTATAAAGTCCATGATAAAAACTAGGCTTCATACAGACAGCTTTTCAGCATCTCAGCCTTTCAGCCTCTCAGCCTCTCAAAATCAGGTCTTAGAAATACTCCCAGTTGAAAAGAAGGTTGATTCCCTAAACCAGAGCACAGTGCCCCCTCTACAGTGCACAGAAAA
>JAYDZK010000001.1:48280443-48305950 GCA_034509185.1 Euphonia xanthogaster
ACAGTGCACAGAAAACTTGGCTACTTCTACTGATTCCCATGTCAGCAGAAGGCTGACACATGCTTCACAGGCTGTAGTAAAATAACAGAGAGGGAAAGAAATAAAATCAGAAATAAAACCAGATTTTTCTTATTATTTTTATTTCTCTTCACTTTACAGGCTAAGTTGAATTTAAATACACATGGTTGTTTTTGCACACTGGGCATCCAGTGCCATCTGACCTCAGAGCTGTGGGGCAGCCTCTGCAGGGATGTGTGGGGTGCCGGCAGCGGGTCCATCCACACGGCTTTGGTGCCCCAAGCAGCACATAACAAACATTTAGCAGCTTTGTGTTGCAACCACCATGCTCAGCATTGCCTTTCTTTGGCAGTCTTGCAAGGAATGAAACCCTTACCCTGTAAATATTATACACTCCTAATTATGAACCTGATTAGGCTGCTGAAGAGAGTGGGACAGGTCAAATGCTTTAAGTATACTAAGAAGGATATACAGGGCAAGGGCTGAGTTTGGAAGCTTTGGGATAATGTATCTTACATCAATACAGAGACATAAAAGAGTCATTAAAAAATACTCATATAGCTAAATTTATCAACAGCAATAAATGCAAAACCCAACTCCCAACCTGCCGGCTGCCACAAGCATCACCTGGTTGCCTTTGCACTATAATGATTTCCATCAAATAATTCACATTCATAAACTAAAGAACATAAATGGAACACTGGAAAGGATGGATTTGCAATGGCCTGAGCTGAAAAGAACTTACTGCCTAGGTCATAGAGGTACTTGGATGACCCTACGAGTTGGCTATAACAGTGTTCAAGGCGGTGGTAAAAATGATGGATTACAATCCCATTTGTGTGCTACATTACTAAGTAATGAAGTGCTCTGTACTACATGTTTTGCCTCCAGGAACATCTACTTATGTCATTCTTTTAGTCATCTTTTTGCAGCAGAACATCATAGTTTGATAACCAACATCTTTAGTTTCAGGAGTTCAGAATTGTGCCAAACCTTTAGTGTCAATTACTGTGTGTAAAAAGAAATATTTATGGATTCTATGGACAAAAATTTAAAAATCCAGCATGAACATCCATTAGCAGAAGTTTTTCACTTTTGCTCCCTACCTCTGAATTCAAACCCTTGGCACGTCAACTTACTTACATTCACAAGTAAGTAGGTATGAGAGGAAAATCAGGGCAGCATCCTCCCAACAGCATCCCCATTCTCAGCTCTGTAATGCCTTTTGCATTGTCTTGATGGCCTGACTTCCAACAGTGTCCAAAAGCTTAAAGAAGTAGAAAATAATTTTAAGGGATGCATCAAGTACCTAAATGAATTAAGAATGCCCCATCTGGTTATCTACTTCAAGAATGACCTTGCTAACTTTGGTATGAGGAAAAGCTTTTCCTCAGGAAAAGAGCTGAGCCTGCATGAAGAAATGAGTAGGCTGACATTTGCTCCTGCCCTGGATCCCAGAGTACTGAAAAGACCTGATAAGCAGCCTGAGGCAGTTCTCTGGCCTAAGGTAATATCTTTATTCCTCATCAGAGATTAATTTTCATTTTAATCATAGTTTTTTCAACTTAGGGATTTCACGCGGATAACACCTTATTGGGGTAAGTGATACCAGCTGTTATGTGATAGAGGATGTCTCAGTAAGGATTTTTAATGTGGGTAAAAGACTGTATTACAATAAACAGAAAATATGTTTATCCTATTACAGCTAATGCCAAGGATAAAATCCTCTGTGATTCCTCTGTGTGCACACAAACCAGATGCTGACAGGCCCAGCTGCAGACCCCATTTTACCAGTTTATCCAAGTCATCCTCAGTGAATCATTGCATCTTGTCTTGTTTCTAATCTAATTTCATCCATTATCCAAGATGGATAATTTCCAGGGATGCATTATAGCAGCAGAAAGGTCTGCAAAGAATAAAAATTGTTCAAATCTACTTTTTGATATATGTAGTGCAGAAGTCTGCCAGCCCTTCTTTGATTTGAGCAGGTCTGCACATGCAGGAAGAGGAAAAGGAGAGGCATGAGCCACAGTCTGAATATCCAGTGTTTATGCATCCCACATGGCAAAAATGAGTGTATGGCAAAAATCACTGATGCTGGTGATGGCATGCTAAGACCACTGCTTATAGCATGAACTTATACATTCGCCCACGCTCTCTGCCTGTTCATACCTCTCTTTCTTATCTTGTGTTTGATGGGAAGCTTATTCACTCAGCTGTCACTTTTTTGTTGTGTGCCTGTATGGCAGCCAGAACAGGGAAGTTGTGGCTCAGAAGAGATGGCCTGTGTCAAAGGGTAGCCCAAATTAAAATGCCTCCATGTAAAAAAGACATGCCTTAGGTCATTTTCTATATGAGGTAAAGCAGCCCAGCAGGGTAAAACTGTCCAGTTCTGGTGGAGCAGAGGACATATCTCTCCAGCACTCTTTTTTTTCCTCCTTTTTTTGTCCATAAAAAGCCATCTGGGCACTTAAGAATGTCCTAGCACCTTCTCAATAAATGCCCTCTATAACAATGCCTCAAATTCCAACCCAGTGTTTTAACTGAGAAGTGTCTTCAATTGGAAGAGAACCTGAAGGAGCAAAAGGTAAGATAATTCCTTGTCTCCAGGTAAAGAAGAGCAAAGCAAAAAAAGTGAGGAGCCCTCTTTTCCAAAGATGTAAATCAGACTTTTAAGCTCACATCCTGAAGGGAACTGCATGTCCTATCCACAAAACCAGATTGGTTATGAAATTGGATGTTTGTTTAATCCAACAGCATTCATGTGCCTGGCTCATCATAAATCTTAATATGTAAATCATCCAACTACATGGATTTCAGCAGGAGCAGATTTCACACTGATTTCCATGCAGAAGACATTAGAGAATTCCTGATTTAGTTATTAAGACTGTTTTAAGGGGTCTTTACAGGAGAAAAAAAATGTGTCTCCTGTTCTTAGTCATCCACTCAGTCACCTCAAATCCTAAAAGCTGATAGTGGGGTTAGGGACCACTTCAGGTGCAAGCCTAGGTGCCAGTACAGACTCTGCTGCCCAATCCCCAGCTGGGGCAGACATAGCTTTAAACCATGCCCATGCAGTGCTGGGGCCTTAAGCCCATGTTGTGGTTTGGATCCCTCGGGAGTCTCATTTGGTCCTTAAGAGCCTCTGTGCCAATTTCTGAATCAGAGAAGGGCTCCAGCAGCCAGTGGCATCAAGCAGATGCACGTCTCTGTGCTGCAAAGGGAATCACATGGACAGAGGGAAGTGGAAGACATCACCAACTCTGCTAATAGGTGGTCTGAGCTGTGTTTTTAACACAGAGTTTATCATGACAGCTGATCTATTTTAAGGTTGGATGCTGCTGAGCTCATTGATCTCACAGAAGGCGGCAGCATGATGCAGCATAGAAACACACCCCTGACACAAAAGCAGACTGAAGTTAATTTAAAAACAAAGCTTAAACATCTGCTCCAGGAACCATCTCTCTAGTGCATAGATGCAAGCACTAAAGTTTGAAACATTACAGTGTTTAACCAGTACTACACCAGATGTTAGACATTTTTGGCAATGGTGTAGATATTATCTGGCAAGTTCTCATGAGCAGCTGACAAGAATGAAGAGTGACATATAAGAAACAGAAAATGCCAGCCATATGGCATGGATATTATGCTAATGTTTCAGGTGTCAAGCAGTAGTTGCTTGTGTTTAATTTGAGTGAGCAAAATTTATATGGATTTTAATGATTACACAATGTTATACACAATTTCATTTACATCTCCATATTGTTACAACTGTAATTTTGCCATTTAACAGTAATATACACTGAACTAAATTCCTCCACTTAGGAGCAATGTTGTTATCTTTATGGCTTTAATAACACATCTCCACCTCACAGGTGTAATGTTTATTCCTACAGTGCCACTGCAGTTAGTGAACGAGCTGTGCTGCAGCCTGCAAGGCACCGCTGGCTGACAGGTAAACACCAACAGCCTAAAAGAAGTGCAGCACCCAGGCTTTTTATGGGTGTGTCTCCACAAAAATAAATTGCCATGATTTGACCCCCAAACCTCTTCATGGTGTTGTATTTGCTGTGCATTTTCAGGAGGGAATTCTCACGGCAGACTGGGCATCTGAGCTTCAGACACTGAAGGGGAGCCCCACTGTCAGCTCAGCTCCGCCACATTTCCTGAAGAAAGATGATGACAAGCTGCTTTACAGATCACATGCCACATCACAACTAGATTTTCTTTCACTGAGAAGTAGAAGTAGCAAAGCCTAGTGCCATAAAATTGTGTGTCCTACTTGCTCTGCATCTCACCCTTAAAGATGCTCAGTCAGCCTCATACCTCTGACAACAAAGGGAAAGGAAAACCAGCCTGAGCTGCTGGATTGTCAAGAGCTGTCTCACACAGACAAGGCTTAAAAATGTCTGAAAAGTGCATTTGTTTGATGATTCATTTTGGGCTGAGTCTGCTTCTTGGACAATGCATAAAGCAGCACATGACATGTGTGACATCTGGGCTGAGGCATGAGACCCATGGTTGGACTGACTGTGAGAAAGGCCAGCACCACTTCTTTGTCTATTTTATAGAAGGAATAAAAAAATTATAAAAATTAAATTTTAAAGAGAAATGAAAATAATAATTTAAAAAAAGGATGGAGATGAATCAAACAGCAGCAAAGGTCCTACTAGGGATGAGATCACAGATTGCTTACTGTGATTTTATTTGCATCCATGCAAAAGGTATAAGTGGTAAAAATCTCCTTATAGCTCCTTATTTGTGGGGGAAGTTTCCACTCCTTGTGGCATTTTATGATGACTATATAAGGAAGGTATAATCAGCATAGGCTGAAGTGTGTTATGAAGAAAGGAATTAGACACATACACAGAGCAAATTGTGGAGCACACCTGGGAAAGATGCAGGTGGGCTAGGAAGGCTGGACCCTGCCTGGTTCTGAGAGGAAAAGAGGAATTCCTATGTCTTGTAAACACTCCTTGATGTATTTGTGAGGCAGGTCTTTGCTGTGTGCTTGTGCTATGCTGAAGACTAATTGTCTGCCTGGTGCCACCTGCCACAGTCACAGGGTTATTATTAAGTGGATGGAGGATATATTGGCTGGAATGAGCACTTTCCGTCATGAAAGCTCCAAAAGTTGGCTCAGATGTTGCAAGACAGACTATCTGCCTGGAGCTACAAGTTGTGCCATTCTCTGTCGAGCTCCTTATTACAAAAGCTCGATGAAGGACAGGTTGCCCTCCACGTGACTTTGGCAGTGGTGTTGCTGGTGTGGTAATGTTTCCATTTCCCTTGGATGCAAGACACAGTTTCCAGGTTCTTTGGGAGCAGCATCTTCTGCTGTTTCTAGCAGGCTTTGGAGTCTAGCCAGCATCAGAGTCTCCTGTGAGCCCTCACTGTAAGCCCACTAGAGCCCCTCAATTTACTACCTACTTGTCACCCAAATGCCATCTCAGCGTGTCTGCCTACTCTTGACTGCTGAACTGGTGCTCCTATGAGCAGTGTGAGACAGAGCACCGCTCAGTGGTTTTACTTCCTTCTTTTCCTAAAGGGCATAACCAAGTTTTTCCATAAGTGCAGTCTGGCTTCCTCCTCTTTGAAAATCTTCAGACCAAGCCTGCATCCCATTTTTCTTCTCTGTATAGTTTTGTGCTTACAGAAGTGTTAGGTCTACAACATTTTCAAAGCATTGTTCAATGTATTATTCATATAAACCATGGGCTGATGCTAGTCCACACACCCATCTTTAAGGTTAAGTTCTGTGAACTGCATTTTTATATGTAGAGAACAGCTCTGGTCACAATGCCAAGGGCAATAACAATTACAAAAGCAGGGAAAATGTTACCCTCCAATTATCCCCTAAGTACTGCAGAGGCAAAGCAAGAGCAGTGTTTGGGTAGAGCCAAAAGTGAGATCTAAGCCTCATAAGTGGGGATAGGATGCAGCTGTCCCACAGTATGGCTCTGAGCTTTCAGTTTAGTACACTGTCAGTCTTGCACCAAAGATGTCTTAGATCTATATACATAAGATTACAATCATTTTAAGTCACCTGTTTTATTTTGCTCTGAAGACAGATGAAGCCATCTGGTCTCACTTTGGAGGTGACAACCAAAAACTGCTGGTAGCGACAGCTATCAGCTCAGTGGTGAAAAAACACTCTCTTCTCCCAGGGTAACAAGTAACAAGATGGGAGGAAATAGCCTCAAATTGCACCAGGGGAGACATAGATTGGATATGAGGAAAAATATCTTCACTGAAAGGGTGGTCAAGCACTGGAACAGGCTTCCCAGGGAAATGGTGGAATCACCATCCCTGTAAGTCTCCAAAACAATGTAGATGTGGCACTTGGGGATGCAATTTAGTGGCAAACACAGTGGATTAACAGCTGGATGCTGGATTAACATGGGAGCAATGCAGCTGCAGCGCCCAGTGGGGGAGGCAGAGATGTGTCTCCCGGGCAGAGCTGTGGTGAGGCAGGAAGGTACCAGCTCCTTCACAGCCCCTGGAGAGGAGGACATGGGGAGGAGTAGCAGACAGCAGCCTGTGGACATGGGCAGGCAGGAGCCAGGGGACAGGAACACTGCTGCTCCCTGCCCTGGTGCTTTTCCTCAGGATACAGTGGGTATTGCATTCACATCTCCATGTTTCTGTTCGTCCTCCCACCTTCTGTTTGTGATCTTTTCAGAGCAGGACTGTCTCCTGATACATGTTTTTTCAGTGACTTGCATTGTGAAGCCCTGATCTTGCTTGAGGCCTCTAGTCATGACTTTAATACAAATGATAAATCATCATCATAAAACTGGATTGCACAAATCCATAACTCCTGTCATAACTCAGGGGTGAAGTATCAGCAGCTCACAGACATGTGACAAGGTCAGGGAGACCATGAAAGGCCAGAAGAAGTGAATGCTTCCAGAAAAGAGGAGGTGTTGAATGGCTTTGAAATGTTTCTAGTATGTGTCAGCATTATATCTGTGTCAGTTCAGAGCTGATTTCCTTTATCGATGTCACCTCCTGACAACGACGTGGCCGGGAAAAGGACTGAGCCACACATCACAGGCAGTCACTGAGGGGCAGCTGAATGAAAACGTGCACACACAGTCAGAGGGTGCTTCCCATCCTCAGGCTGCTCTGAGGGCACCAAGCTGGCAACCAGGCTTCAGCAAAACCATTTCTTTGTCCTTTGGGTGATGCCCAGAGACACTTTCTTGTGTCTCCTTTCTTTTTTTCCTTCTGTCCCATAAAGGAAAGCTATGTGGGTATGTCACGCAGGGGATTTTGATAGTTCTGGAGACTCTGCCTTTCACCTGTGAATCAGCTCAGACATACACAAGGATCATTGTCCAGGGAACTACTTTCCCAGCTGCCATTCCCAGGCAGCCTCTGGGCCCATGGCTAAATTCCCTGACAGACTCCATTCCATGCTTGAATCTGTACAAGTCAACAACATGCTTTGCAAAAGCTGTCATCACTCTCTAGGGTTACACATTTTTTCAGTGTCCCCCAACCTGTAGAGGCAAGGAGTTTGGGAGACCCAGAGCATAACAAGAAAGATTTGCTGCAGGAATGTGAGGAGATGATGGTGTAAAACCCAGTGGTTCTGTCCATTCATGGCAAATCAAATAAGCATAGAAATATCTTTAAGCCATTTTATCTGGCAAGAAGCCATGCTGTCTTTTCAGCCAAAGTGTGATGCTTGGAGAAAATGTAGCTTCAGTAAGCTGAATAACAGATGAAAAAGAAGCATGAGGGGAGAGTCAAGTTGTATTTATGGAAAAATATTTTGTCCTTGATGAACTGAAGGATTTATGCTATTCCGTCCCATAGCTTTACAACTTCCAGGCAACAATTCCCACTCTTCCTCCTTATTCCTGAGATTAGAACTTCCAAAATATTTTTAAGTGTTTCAAAACAAATGTAGTCTTTAGAGCCTTCCCTGCTGTAGGCTGCTGAAGGCTATGCTGTCTGTCACATTGGTTTAATGGCTTACACAACCAGGAAAAATCCATCTTGTTCCCAGTTTTGACTGCATTGTAAGGAACTTCTCTAGTGACTCCTATTTGCCAGATGACATCCTCTGTAGACAGACAATTTCAATACAATGGTTTTGGTTTTTTTCCCGAATTTATCATTGTTAAATTTTACATTTGGTATTGAGTACTCTAAATGAAAGCAGTTTCATTGTTCAATATTGCCAAAATCACGCAGGCTATTGCAAGAAAGAAATCACTCCCAGATTCAGGTCCTGGTGTATCAGCAACACCAGAACGACTGCTCTCCCTCCATCTTGGTGGAGTAAATTTCCATAATTAGGATGAGAATTGGGCCAAATAGGTTTGGCACAGATGACACAGTAAATCAGATGAACACAGGGAATTAAAACAATGAAGCATGAAGGAGAAAAGCAGGAAGAGCTGAGAAGCGACATCAAATAAAGAGATGTGAAACAGATGTGTTTGAACCTGAGCAAGGATATGCTTTGGGATAAATTAAACAAGAGCAGCACATGAGAGAGTTTTGCCTGGAGAGCCACCCAGAAGTAAAGTGCTTTAAAGAAGAACTTGAAATTAGAGAATATGCCATAGTCAGTATGATAACACGTGCATTAGGCCCTGAGAGAGACCAGCACAGAAAGTGATCCAGAGTAAGAAAAGGAGAAAAAGTGTTCAAGAAATTGGAAGTCCAGACAGAAAGCAGAAGCTTTGAGAATGTACAGGAACCAGATGTGGGAAAGCTGGACACTACCTGAAGGCAAAAAGCACATTAGTCTTAATAAAAAAAAAGTAATTACAATAATTTGGACTGCACTCAGGATGATGTAAATGGGCTACTGACTTGCTTAGCATTTGAGGCACTGCCACTAAAACATTACTTGGACATTCTTGTCCTTCATTTTACTGCTGTGACAATGCAACAGCCCACGAAGCAGCACCACAAGGATGCTCTCTCTAGGCTGGCAATGCTTTTATCTTGCTCTATGAAGGTCAGTTCCTGGCAATGTCAGGCCAGGACTCCATCCTCATTGTAATTTTCAGGCACCCTCTGAAACACCTTGTTTAAATCCATACAAAACACAGCTTTTTGCATCCTGGTTTCAGGAGATCAAATTGACATCCTCTCTTATCCTCCTTATGGGTGCGAACTTGTGGTCCTCCCTGCTCTGAGCTCATATTTTCTATCAAAACTTACAACTGTGAGACTGACTATTCCTTACTTTTCCCATTTAACAGCAGCAGATTCAACTTCCAGACTAATACCTGCCTCTCTGGTTTCCTTTTCCTCATATTTAAAGGTAACATAGCGAATATTAAACAAACCTCTTATATATTTGGATTATTTATATAATTAAAATTTTAGCTTTTAACATAGCTAACATAGTAACAATCTTCAAAACAGCATCTTCAAAACTTACTTTTTTAGTACTCTGCAACTCATGCTCATCTCACCCTGGTTAAGTGAATGTGCCCTTTCATTCATCTTTCTTCTTTCTACTTTTTATTCCTACTTCTACCTGTTGGTTTGGTGTTTTTTTTTTTTTTTTTTTGTTAGTTTTTTTTGTTTGCTTGGTTTGTTGTTGTTGTTGTTGTTGTCCTCTTATCTCCCCAGCCCTCAAGTGAGTTTGGAGCAAAGTGGGCTGTGAAGCCATCTGTCTGTCCAGCCACTGTGCTGCAAAGTCCTCCTACCATAGAAAGCCTTCACTATGGACTGGGCTAGGAACTATTTGCTCTCATTACCATCATCTCCAGGAGTGCTAGGAGACATCTGTGTAATAGGCCTGACTTCCATTTACCCTTTGGCTTTCCAGCTGTAGGGACCCACCCTGAAGTCTCATTAGCAAAGTAAGAATAATGACACTGTTTTGTTTTCCCACCCCAGGCAGCTGCAGAACCTTCCCTAACCAACTGTAAGCCAAGTCCCTGGAGTCCTAATGCTTGAGAAACCCACAAAGAAGTCTTAGTTTGCAGTTTGTTTCCCCTGTGCTCTGTGCCTTTCAGCTGGCTTCATCTGGGATCAGCAATGGAGGGAGATGATGTGGTGTGGGGAGATGATGCAGACTGAACTCACAGCAAAGGAATGCAAAGGAGAGAATGTCAGAGGAACAAACTAGATACTAGGTAATTTCATTTCTCAGCTGTACAAACTGATATTTTAAATGATGACTACCATGAGTTGCCCTCCCTTTTGTGGATCCCAGTGTTTCTCTTTCCTTACTGCAATGGCCTACAAGGCCTCGAAACCTCCAAGAAAAGAAGTCTTTTCTTGGCTATCTTGGCCTTACAAGTTGTAGACAGTGACAGCCCTGCAGCTGTTGGATGACTAACGTAGCTGGAAAAGTCTGGCCTCCTTAGCTAACTCAGCCACAGACACCTCACGTGCAGAAAAGATGTGGGATTTACAAATGGATGCAGGTCTACCAGGAGAACCAGGTACATGGTCACTAACATTTTTTGCATGCTTTCTAAACCCTGAAAAATTTCTGGAGACTTTCCCATAGCTGTTCTGCTCCTATAGTGTCTCTTAGACAAAAGACACAGAGGTGGCCAGAGCATAGAGAATAATACTCCCCCAGGTCACAGAAAGATTTCTTGAGGCTGCCTCCAGCAGACAACCTCATGGAAAAAGGAGGAGAGGGACTGGAAGTTGATCACTACCACTTACACCAGGGCTGCATCCTCACCAGCAGGTGTGACCTTATTTCCATCATTTTCTTGGCAGTTTGGAGTTTATCATCAGATCGGATTGCATGCCAGATCATGGGTGGTGCCACAGCTCAGGAAGCACAGCATGAGGAGTTCCTCATCCCTGCTCCTGCTGAGGTTGGGGCAGAGTCTCCCTGAACTGTCACACACACAAGGACATGACCTGAAAATAACAATTTTTCAAACATTTTTGAGGAACACAGATTGCTGACAGAGAATTTGAGGCAATCTAAATCTTAGGCGAGGACAAAAATTCTGTGAAGCTAGCTTCAAAAAGGATTTACTTTGACCATATCTTTAACTTGGGGGTCGATTACAAGAAGAGAAGCTTCAGTGACTAATTTCTACAGGGTCTGAAATATAACAGGTTATTAAATACACAACCCAACAGCTGCAGAATCTGACAGAGATATTGTTCTCCCTAAGCATTTGGTAATAGAGTATTTCAGATGATTGAATAGCTAATAAAGCCAGAGTCTTTGCTAAGTAGATGGATACCAGCAATATTGCAAAGGTAATTATAGATTTCTATCAAAAAATTCTTGCCTCAAAATATTTATTCTCAGACTGAAGCTAATACGCAGATCTCAGTTACAGAAAAAATACTTTAGCCGCTATTTAAAAGGTTTCCAATTTGCTCTACCATAGTGGCTTCCAATTACAACCAATTTCAAGGTGTAGGTTTTCAGATTGAGTATTCCTTTTTTCAAGGAAATCCTCACCAGTTGTCACATAAAACTAGTTTTCCTATTACTCATGTTCTTATGCTTTTTGGCAGCACAGGGATGCTTATATCCTTTGCTCCTTCTCAGGCATCAGGCAGTTGGGATTCTGTACCTCTATAAAGTTACAGAGTGGTAAGAAAGGGTCAGAGGAGCAAAAAACAGTGTTAGGGATGCTTTCAAAAAAACCACAGGAGAGTCCCTCATGCACAAAATTATTCATTCGCTTCTTTATTGCTATTTCAGCCTTTCCATTGATCTTTCAGATCCTTTACTCATTCTCTGTGAGGGCCAATAGAAAACCAGAGTATGTTTTATAATCTTGCATACTCAGCTATGCCAGCTAATTCACAGGATGCAGAAAAAAACTTCTTTACATCTGTAACTTATCCCATTATCAAGGAGAAGCATGCAGCAGAGCTTGTACTCACACTCAAGCTAGTTTATCTCTAACTCTGATTATTTTTGCCTGGTTTATAAAAATGTAATGGATACTCATTTCCATTTAGTTGAGCCAACCCACATTATATAGCACTGCCCATGTCTGCTTTGCTTTGCATTTCTCAGTGTCACCTCCTTTGCAGGCTTTATTAACCCCATGCCCTGCCTCAATACACTCTATTTTTCCTCTTTGAAACCCTGTCTTGAGGACTCGTTGCTGTTGTAAAAACTGTGAGAAATGAAATGGTAATGGCTCAAGTGTAGAACAATCAAAAATATTTCAAATATATACAAAGAAAAGATGTTGTTGCATTCTTCTCCTACCATTTGGGTAGTGCTGCATTTCTCAGAGAAAGCATTTCTGAGAAGCAGAGAGTTTCTGGGCATATGTGTGTGGCACCTGGGCTGGAGGAAGAGCACTGGAGACCAGTCAGCTCCCACTGTGAATGTGGCTGCCTCTCTCACTTGGGCTCCAGCATCATCATCCCTGGGGAAAAGGACAGCCCCTGCTCACCTATAAAATGCAGGAAGGATGTGACAGTGACTAGAGCAGCGTGGGCAGCTTCATCTGCTCAGATGTTGCAGAGCAATGCCCGCACAGATTTCATGTCCACACAGAGTAAAACACACATGAAGATGATGGATCTGAGCTCTAACCCTCTAGGAAGACCTGCTAGGATCAGAGAGGATTGCTGGTGGGCTCTATCATGCTGATGAGCTACAAAAATATCAAAACCATAAGCAGGAGTGTCTTTACCTTTCCCTTATGCACAGGAAGATTGGTCTACACTGATTCCAAGCTAACTGTAAATAAAGGATGCCAGCAGCACGCATGGTCAGAGGGGGCTGTTGCACCAAAGATGCAGGCACAGGGTATTACAAATCACTGAAAGATGTAGAGTTTGCTGCAGACTGGTGCAAGTACTTGTATGTGCAGGATCCAACAGGTTTTGGAGGCTACTACACTGCATATTAAACAACATATTCTTCTGCATCTAAAGATGGTTTCCAGGTAAACTGAGAATTAGATCCAAGCCAGAAATTTTAATCAAAATTCCAATTTATATGACAAAGTTATAAGAGACACATTTGGTTTTGGGATTTTTTTTTTGTTTTGGGTGGGTTTTTTTGTTTTTTTTTGTTTTTTTTTTTAATTACTAGCTATGGAAAGAGATGCTAGCTGCTAAACGTTTGCTTAGATTTTCAAGGCACTTCCCCTTCATGCTGTGCTTGTATTTTGGGCTTTGTTCCCATTTCTAGCAAAATTTGAGCCTAATAAAAAGTATTCTAACCTCCATTTATTGCAGTGGCCATCAGCTAGCTAGATCTTTTATTCCTATTGTCAGAGTCAATAAGAAATTGGTGACAAAAATGATTATTGTGGCTGTAACTTCAGTGTTATTTATAAACAGCTAGATGCAGAAGAAATGCAATTTAAATTTCATTGTGAGCAATATTCAGTTCTACAGCTCTCTGATGCACAATTCATAGCTGCTTAAATTGTAGTCATTACTCTCATACTACAATACTCTTTGTCATAACAAAGGGAAATTACTTTTCTGTCAATTACTTCTGCAAGATTAGTTAATTTGGACTTGCAAATGGTTTGGAGCAGCATCTCAGTTCCATGGAGGTGTTTCTCAAAAGCATTTGGCAACTAAAGTTTGGGGAAATGGAAGTCGCCTTCAAAAATGTACAGAAAAGGGACAGCACATGCATCCCGAGGTGTCATATGCCAGTGAAGAGCAGCAACAAAGAGCAGATCTATCACTGGCAAACTGCCAACCTCAGTGCTGCGGAAACCTGTACTGAGGACCTGCAAGAAGAATGCTCCCCTCTGTTTCAGTGCTGAGCAGCCACTGAAATCCCTGGCAGCGTTTGAAATCACTGCCCTGACTACACGTGAGCTGTGCATGCATCCATCTCTACAAAACATCCTTCTCTTTGGCATCTCCTGCTGCTATCTGTGTGTTTTCTTAATCCATGTCAGAATGGAGATAGCAAGAGCCAAAAAGATGAGGAGGAATGTTATTTTTACTTACTTGCTTGGAAATTCTGTGTGAGCTTTAGCATGTCTGGCTTGGATACCCACCTAAGGCATCACAGCTCCTGACCCTAGCAGCATAATTTAAGGTGTTGAAGTTTTAATGCCTGAATTCCTTGGAGGGGTGATGGAGGAACTGTGTGCAACATTGCCTGAGAGACAGCACAGTGCTCTTCCACCACTCTTGAAAAACTGCTTCAGGAAGGCTTGCCCTTCTTTTTCCTTCATGCATCTCCACACGTAGGTGTGGCACTCAGGGACATTGTTTAGTGGTGGGCTCGACATCGCTAGGTTAAGTCTTGACTCAATGACCTTAGAGACCTTTTCCAAACTTTTCCACTAATTCTATGATTCTATTAATGAGTTCTGGGGCATCACCTGAGACCCTTCTTGCTAACATCAGGGGTATTGTGGGCAGGAGGTGTGGCTGTGCCTTCTGCAGCCTGTGAGATGCTCTCAGGGGTGAGGGTGCTGGCTGTGGGCTTGGCAAGACATGGTACTGTCGCTCCCCAGCCTGCAGGGATTAACACCCACATAGAGAGAGCAAACAGGACCCAACAGAGACAGCGAATCTTCTCTTCCCTCCATGAAAATAGTGGAAAGGCCCTTGGAAAATGGGGCATTCAAGAGAGGCCTCAGATTTAGCATGAAGAGTGGGTGGGGTTTTATACCCTACCTCCTCCCTGCAGCCAGGCAGGGTTGCTAAAATCGCCTCAAAGTTGAGGTCACAGGTATTTTTTTTGTAAGTGGAGTAGAAAAAGTGGAGTGCAGACACACTGTGTAGCTGTATTGTCATGCACTGCGTGCAGCTGGCACAGCACAGCTTCACCTCTAGGTATTATTGCAATTAAAATGATGAAATAGCAACAGCACAGGCATCCTCGACAATGATGTCTGTGTTTAGGCATGTCAGACTGTGCTGATACTGATATCCCGATCCTATATTGGCATCACAGCTCTCACAGAGTTTTGCAATGTTTTAAATCCTAACCCCTACTAAATTCCAACAAATACAGTCACAGCCCTCCTTCCTGATACTGCTCTCTTGATGCAACAAGGGGCAGAGCATCCTTATCTTTCCTCCCCAGCCTGAGCTGCCTGCAGGTGCTGTTGCTGTGCTTTGGCGCAGAACATTTCAAAGGCAGAAATTACACAGGAGGGAGTTCTCAGCAGAGTTTACAGAATGTTTCAGGGCACCCTAATCACATGTTATTTCTGTTCCCATTAGGTTAATGAATTTGCAGCACTGCTCAGCCCAAAACTAGACTCTGCTCCAGTCACCCATAAAAACTTTAGAAAGTGTTTAAAAATCATGAGTGTGTATGTTGCCTTTAATTATTTTCCATTTCAGTTGCCTGGATTTTCTTGTGATACAAATGTTCTTGGTTTACATCAAGGCTATGATCCTACCTTGCACAAAAGATAAATCCACATTTGTTTCCAAGAGTTAGAATTAGGTGGGGCTAAATTCTGTAGGTTAATAAGGATAGGTATGAAGACATGAGCACAAGTATAAGGATGTAAGAGTGTAAAGATACATACCAGGGTATAAAAATACAGAAATTTTCAAACTTTCAGCTTGAGACAATGACAGACAACATCCAAAATTACTTTCCTTTTTTTTCTTTGGCTAAACTCCAAAATATGAGTTTGTCCCACTTGTTTTTTTCACAACCAGTCTTTAAATGTCCCCTCTTTAAAATATACTTAGTTTAGCTATTTGTGTCACTACAATAACATGTCAGGGAAAGAGCTCTTAGCTCTTTATTCACAGAGGGACAGAGAGAAACCACATCAATTTCTGGTTCTATATGATATGGAAACTGTTGTAAAAGGTAGGGTTTTTTTATGATGTGTAGATATGCCACTCAGACTCCTGTAATTTCAGGACATAATACAGTGGCACCAAAGTATCTGGGGTTTGAATGTTGAAAAAGACAGTTCTGGCTGTAAATGTTTTGGGATCAACAGTTTTTGGGATCCCTCTAATTTTTCTGGATAGACCCAGAGAGCTTGTGGTCTGGATTGCTCCGTGGTGCACCTCCCTCCAGCCCTGCACGTTCCTTTTACATGTGTGATCCCAAAAGCTGGTCCTTTGACATATGAATATAGTTGGGTTTGGGTTTTTTTTTTTTTGAGAACATAAAACTAGCAATTTAATTAAGGTAATTTAATTTGTCTTCAAAACAATGCATAATGCATTCATTAAAGTAACTTAATTTGTCTTCAAAACAGAGTATTATTCATTCACCCTAAGGCATGAGACACATAGCACAAAGGGCAAAAAACATCAGAGGTACATGATTCTTACTCATACCCTCATCCTCCCCCTTGACAGCTTTTGTGCTTTCTCATTTTGCGCTTCAAGGAGCATTTGTGTTGTATTAGCACCAGTCTGTTTTTACAGCGCTTTCCTTTCCCCTTAACTCCCTTCCTTTCACACATTACTTCTGGACAGCTGCTCTCAGGTGACTCAAAGGCCCCAGTTTTGCAAAGCTTTTGTGAGAGTATAGTGTGATACTTCTCAGTCCTGAAAAAACAGAGATACTAGCAGTATTGTGACCAAGGTGTTTTCTTTTAGGTCCACAGACCTCCTTGACTATGTAGACTCTTTTGCATGTGCTCAGCTTCACTTCACCTGCTTGATCATTTTCATAACCCCTGTTGACTAACTGCACAATAAATATCCTCATCTCACAAATGCACATGTGGAAGCAGAATATTAATTAAAAAAAAAAAATCAGGCACATTATTCTAGTTTCCTAGTGGAACTACTTGTTCCAAAATAACTAAAGCCTGTGATACATACCTATTATCAGTAAAAAAAAAATGCTACAGAATACTAAATAATTATAAAAGGTAAGGTTTTATAAAACTTTAAAGTTTTGGTAATTAAAAAAAAATTAATAAAAATGTTGTAATTAGGCTGCATACATCATATGAGTATTGTGTAAGGCAAACCTTGTGCCCATGCAGACAGAATTTAGTAAGTTTCTTTTATTAATAGAGTGCCATTGTTGAGAATGTGCCCACATAGCACAAAAATATCCGATATGTAATGATAAAAAGTACTTCAAAAGAAACTATTTTAGCTACAGTTCAGCTGGGTCTTAGCTTCATCTAATCCCCACTTCAGTGCTAGATATGAACACACTTCATTCTAGGAACTTGGGAAACGCCAGAGAAGAACAGGCCTGTTGGCTTCACTGGTGTGTTTATTTCTTGGTGATACTGAATGTTTAGAGACGTGTGTGTTCCTGGAAGTTCTCACAGCAGGTAGCATTTGTAATGAACTCCTTAAAATCTGAACATACCATGTTCTTGTTTGCCCTTCGGAGTAACTAGGAAACCAGCCTCACCCCAGAGGTGTCTCTCCCCTTCAGACCTTTTTGCAGCTTTGGTATTTCCAACTAGCTGAGATTAATTGCTATTGGTAAAAATATCACAGAGTTCAGTTCTTTAGCTGCAGCAAGAGACGTATAAACTGGATATTTCTGACCAGCAATATCAGTCAGAACTGGCACTCCCATCTGAAACAAAGCCAGCTAATGCCTCTGGGATGAATCTCAGGAGATAGGACAGAGCCTGCAGAGAGTCACACAAAACCTTCTGCTCTCAGTAGTGCAGGGCTCTGGACTGTCCTAGCGTGCAGAACAGGGAAAACAAAACTGTTGCAAGGAAGCCACACCTACAATAAAAAATAACCCCATTAGTCTCTCCATGACAAAGACCTGGGAGTTATTTTGCTGGGTAGGTGGCCATGGGAACAGTGTGGTTATCATCACACAACAGAGACGGAAACCAGAACTTTCTCCAGGAATGGGGAAGCAGCCTCCAGGAGTATCACAGGGAGCAGCACTTTCACAGCAAGAAGCCAAGCTTCCTAAAACAACATCACCACTACAGAACACCACAAACATAAAAATTATCAAGGAAAACCCAAAATCTTTCCAAGCAGGAAAGAAAATAAAGAGTAACACATACATTTGGTTTCTTGAGATAGATGTCAAAGGTTAGACAAGATATGAAGGCACATAGCTGGATTTAGCTTCAACCTTGCATAGATAGACTCGAGACACAAAGCTGAAGTTCATGGAATAAAAGTGAGATTTCTCTGTTTAATCTTTGCTTTTGGAAGAAGCTGGAGGTGAAAGCACAACTGAGAGCAGGCAGGACCGTCCTTCTGCTAGCAGCACGCGCAACTGCAACAACTCTTCGTTCATCTCCTTGGCCAGCCTGGCAGGGATGGCAGCTGCCTGTATTGAGCCACATTCCAACTCTGGTCACACTGGAATGAATCCAGGATCATATCATTGACTTCAATAAAGTTATTCTCTATTCATGCTTGCTATTTGAGAATCTGGCCCATTCTATCTAGGCAGCAATATCTAATAGAGAAAATACTGCCAAATTAAGGGAACAAGAAGAACCAAACTATGTGACATGAAGATGAAACATTTTACATTATAAGGATTATAGAGGCCCTTTAGTTTAAGGACTTTATCAGCATTTAAAGGACAGTTGGCTGAAATGCATTTCTATATATGCCTAGATTTTCTTCTAAGCCTCATTTGCTGTTTAGAAAGTGAAAAGAAAATGTATTGATTTTAACATTATTGAAATAAAAATGCTGCAGTTAATTTGTTAAAGAAATACTGACATTTACTTTTTAGCAGGCAATGGACTGAATTGCCTCACTGCCTGTTGTACTGAGTTGGTATCATCCCATGTTATGTGCTCTGACTAATGCAGCAGAAATGCACTTGTATGCCCACACCTCATCTGGATGCTGTGTGTGTTGCTGCATGATCTGGAGGCACCCAGAAGGAGTGGTGATGGATCCACTAGGGATGGGGTTTTGCTATACCTACTTAGCAAGTAAGATGCCACTTACCCCCAATTTTCACTTAACCTTTGGATTTCATCTGGACTCACCAGAACATAAATTTATAAACTGATGCAACACCCTGGCCAAGAAAGAGAAACAAGAAGAGAAGAGAAGAGAAACATGCCTACTTACTAAGGAAAATGTATATTAAATTGAGAAAGGTGTTGGATTGTTTTGGATAGCTAGAAAGAGCTATGGAACAATCCAGACAGGATTTTATTTATTTTGTTTTAGAGCATGGAACTCAGCTTGCACTAACGTTGAAGTGAATCAAGAAAGGTTGTAGCATATAACTCTTTTCACACAGGATTTTATATAAAATAATGCCCTAGGATGACAGGGGTCCTGTTAGACCATCTTGGACAGTTCCCATAAGGAAGTGAAAATATCACAATTTGGAGTGGCAAACTGCTTGCTCAGGTTTGGACTCCTGGTCTGGGTATCAACCCCTAGAGCTCTCCCACAGAAATTCATTTCATTATTCCTATGCAAGAAAGAGCAGGTTATTAATGTTTCAGCTACAGAAATGATCTTCCTCTGCTAGTGCAATGTATCTGTTAGAATTAGTTCTGTAAATCTGCATCATAATGGACAATATTCTCTTAAACTAATTTCCTGCAATCATCATTAATTGGCCAGCTTTCTAACACCTGGTACCAACAGATTTTTCATCCAGCAAGTACAATGGTAACAGCAGGTTTTCACCTAATCCCTCTCCATACACAAGCAAACATCAAATGTGCCTGTAACAAAGACACACAGACCAGCCTGACATTTGCTGATAACTCCCAGGAGATTCTCCCTCAGTACAACTAGTCCTGCTCAAACAGATCTTCCAGTGGAAAAGATGATTTGAAATAATTTCAAACTAGACTAATTGCACTCACTTGAAAAGAACATCCTTCTCTTCTTCAGTGTGCACACACATTAGTCCAGCTGTAAGTGCAGCTAACACTTTGCAAAGTTTTCCAAAGCAATAATTATTTCATCTTATGAGAATTCACAACAGCTTGCTTGATAATGAAGTTATGCAGATATATATACTTCATGCAAAGTTGCACACACACACACATACATGCACCCGCAAAATAAAATTAAAAAATTTTCAAAAGTAGCCATTTAAAACTGCTTTTAAATTCCACTCACAGTTTCAAAGTTCAAGCACAAAACTTCTTGCCTTGCATCTGTAGCTCCAAGCTGTCTGTAAAGATAACACAGTCCATCAGATATCCTGGTTTTGTTTCCTTGCATAAAAATATCATCTGTGACAGGCACAGGAGCTGGCTTCAAGGACCAGCCCCTTCAGCGGAGCACACCAATCGGGAGACCCGGGAGCACATGTGGAATATGTGGAATGCTGCTTGCCTGCTCGCCGGTCACGGCCACGAGCAGCATCTGCTCTGCGGGACACGGCTGCCAGACGAGCTCGGGTGTCACGGAAACACCGCGCTGGAGGTGCCACGGTCCCCGGCCGTGCCCGGGTGTCCCAGCCCAGCCCAGCCGAGCCCAGCCGAGCCGCGGGAGCCTTCACAGAGCACCTCAGAGCCTCTGCTCCTGCTGCACCAGCCGTGGGGACACCTGAGCCTGAGGCCAGGCGTTGTGCCTTGCCCCTTCCGACATTATTCTTTAATGTTTAAAAAAAAAATGATCTCCTTTATCATTATATTTAATGCCTCTTCACTTTTTCTCTTAGTTGCTATTCTAACCCCATTTAGAGTTTTATGTTCCAAACCCTATCCTTGGAAAACCATGTCGGTGGAAAAGTCCTGGGCATTGAAAGCCCTCATATCAGGGGGGCTGGCAGTGCTCCTGACCCTTTGGGTCAGCCTCACCTGGGGTTTCCTCCCTTTCCTGACGCCGCAGGGCTGTCTGCCCTCAGGCTCCCCGCTCCTCCTGCCTCTGCCACAGCCGCCCGGTTTGTTCTGTGCTCCCCACACAGCAGCTCTGCTCTGTGCCTGTCAGCCACAGAGGTCATTTTCTTCTTGCATCTGTGGTGACCCTCTAAGCACACCGCTCAGGAATGGAATTTAGGGACACAGACCCCCCGCTTCCCTGCTCCCTGCGTGCGCAGCCCGCGCCCCGGAGCGGGCTGAGAGGAGTGCGCCTCTGCTAACGCGGGCTGGGAGCCGGAGCGCCGCGCTCGAAGCCTAAACTCAGAGCATACATAGGTGAGCGTGATGAACTAACATCTGTAGGTCTGTTTTCACTCCTGCAAGGGCAAGTCACAGCACGCTGGGAAGGGGAGCCGGTAAACACACAGTGCAAAAGCCGTGCCTTTTCCAGCTGAAGTAAGAGACCTGAAGGCCTTCCCCCCTCGCACCTCTCATAACCTCCGTGCTGGCTTTATTAACTCAGAGTGGCAGCTTTACTTGATCAGATAACCTGACTTTTGCATTCAGGGTGCAGGTTAGAGAGGACTGGCTGCAATAAATACTGCTGTCTCTAGTCTGAATAACTTGCTGGTTTAATTACATTATTTTTGCTTCTAATTTCTACTTTAGTAGATTAGTAATTCACTAAGGGGTCATTTTACAATGTTTTCCGATGGTGGATTAACCAGGCTGGTTAAAAACCTAGACAAAACTCCATTTTCCACCCTCAGAAGCTACTTGTTTCTCAGAGGAAAAATTCCCACAGAATGTCACTGAGACAGGACGGACTTCGGCCAGTGAAATAAGTTCCCGCCGGATTCAGGGTGGAATTTCCCATTTCCAGAGGCTAAGGCCAGCACACCCCAAGCAGGAAATAACTCCGTTAGCAAGAGCCAAGAACCTTGGTGGAAGCGCTTTCTTTCATCAGCCGCCGGTGGGGCGGGGAGGAGCCAGGAGGGACCGTCTTTGTCGTGCCGTAGGTCTTTTGCAAATCTGCAGCAAGGAGCAAACTCCTTTCCAGTTCCCAGCCGGGAACATTTTGTTCAGAGGTTTCCGAGCTGGGAGCAGCTGGGGCAAGGCTGGCCGGAGATTTTCCTGCCTGATCCTGATCCTGGTTCCGCACCCAGGGGTGGTTCCGCAGAGGGGTAGATTTGGGTCAGCCTGCCTGGCTCTCCCTGGGGCTGGGACAAACCTTCCCCCTCTTTTGCTGCTGAAGAAGATGCACTGTCTGGCAGCGCTTCGGAAGGGGACGTGGAGGAAAAAACCTTGAGCCTTGTAAAATGGGTATTTGCACTGTGTCTGGGACCTTGCTGGGGTGATGCAGGGGAGCCTGAGCAGAAACTTTCCTGTACAGCCAGGGCAGAGACCTGTTCAGAGGCTCACTGACTTCCCACAAGCTTTCAAAATGGTCTTGCTTCACTTTTCATTTTTTGGTTCTACACGAGGTCTAACCTCCCGAAGAGAGCTTTGCCACATCCAGACCCATGCCCACATGGCAGTGACTAGTGGGACTGTGAATCTGCACTGGCACAGTGGAGAGCTGCCTGAGCCCTCTGCCTGTGGGTACCTGCTGTGGCTGCAGAGGGGGTGGCACAGGTGGCCCAAATTTGCATCGGGCTTGGCAAATTCAGCTTGATAGATGGTGTTCAATGGGCAGCCAAGCCAGGTTTTGATAGCTAAGCATGTACACACATAAATGGCTGACATTTAATGAGTCACCTTACCACAGCAGTGGGAGATGGACAGTCCTGACATCTCTTTGAACCTATTTACTTATCAGCACTTTCTTCCCTGCAGGATAGGCGTGCGATCTATTAATTCCCAGCTATATTGCATCTCACTGAACTGTCCTTTTCCTTTACTCCCAGCATGTATTTTTTTTCCTCTCCTTTTAGTCCTGATTGTCTGACTGTGTCATACCAAATTTCTATCCTCGGTATTTACAGCTTGCAAATATTCATTGGTTTATTACATTGCCTCTGAGCCACCACTTCACCAAGGTCTATGTATATTTTTCCTCATTAATCAGTTCCTCCAGACCCCCTATTTTTTGCTGTTCTTTCCTGTAGAGTTTGCAGACTTTGATTTTAAAAGACAGCAGAGGGAAGTTTAATTCTCTTTTCTTTAAAGAAGGACAATAGCTGGATGAAATTAAATACATATTAAGGAGAGTTTCAGGCAAACTTGCATTTGAGATGGCCAGTTCTAAACTTCATACTTGTGCCCTCTTATTTGCCACATTTATTTGGATCACTAGCATTTTGTGCTGCAAACCTTCACACCCCTTTTGTAAAACATACAAATACAAAATTCACTGTCCTGGGTGAATTCGTTGACTCGCATGAAGCCCCCAGGACAGGCAGGAACATGTGTGGGCAAACAGCTGTGTGATTGCAGTCTCAGGATGAGACCTTCAATGGTACCTAGGAATCCAACCTGCACCATTGCCAGAAAGGTGGGGTTTTCTGCAGCCAAAATGCAGAACCCAGGTGGAGCTTCAGCCCTGCCTGGAATACCAGTCACAGGTGGCTGCAGGGTCATTGGTCACTGAGAAGGTCACACTGGCTCTGTCTCTGTGTCTCCCCTGCATTACCCCAAGGCAAACAGGCATCTGAGTAAAGAGAAATCTATTGCAACATGGTGTGAGTACAACAAGTCTCTCCAACCTTTGCCACCAGACGCTGCGTGGTTGCCTTTCCACAAATTGTACTTTACTCTGCTGAGGATCCCCCTGGAATCTCACTATGCTTACTAAGACTTAGTGGGAGCTGAAGAAGAAAAAAAATAATCTCCAGGGAGTTTAAATAAGGTTTGATTATTCATGGGAGCAGCAGGAGAATGGTAAAACTCTCCTGGATTTGTTGTGAGCCTTTGGCATTGCACCAGACTGCTGTTTTCCAAACACTCTCTTTTTTTGGATGCTCTTAAATCCAGACTGTAACTTTAGATTAGTGAAATTCTGCATAGATGTTGAAGAATCAGAGGACAATTCAGGGCTGCCCTCCATTTGGTGTATTTTGAGTACTTCAAGGAATTTTGACTCCTTACAGATCCTGTAAAAAAGCTAAATCATGCACCTTTTGTATAACTCTCTCCACCAGGGGCTATTCCCTGTGGACTCTGTCTGCAATGCAGCAACCAGAGAGAACAAGGTCTGTAATTTTAGTTCAGGTATATTTGGGCTTGATTTTATTCACGGGAGCTACAGCAAGCTGTAGCAGGGCTACAGATGCCACTTCAGCTGCAGTGTTTCCATTAAGGCTGATTTACTACCCAAAAGCAAACGAATGCAATGTAAAAACCAACAAGAAAAAGGCAACTAAGTAAGTGATTAACAATGATATCTACTTGTCTTTGCAATAGTTTTCATGGTCTTTGTGGTTTAGGCCTGTTTTATGGTCCTTTTAATTTCAAGAAATGTGTGGCATGTCAGTAGTTTTTTCAGCTCTCAAAATAACTGATAAGCAATGTTTTATCAAAAAGCTGACAGCAAGGATTTTTAAATAATACCTGAATTGAATTCAATCCTATCATGTTGCCCTAGAATGATTTCTTAAGAGTGTGAAAATGGGGAAAAACAAATTCCTATATAAAATTCTTCGTAACTTACACCAAGAAAAGAAAAGAACGCCTTCGAGCTGGTCTGATTAACAGCTAATATGTCATATAATGATATCAGCATAACAAATATGTTTCATTTTCCCTAGATAATTTTAGTTAGCAGTTAACCCAGGTCCAAAATTAATTTAAAAAAATATAATTGACTGCTGAACTGCATTTCCCTCACAGAAAGCAAGGTCAAAGTTCTGGTTTAAAATACATTTTTTCCAGTAAAGTTAGCAGTTTTCTGCTGCATAAAACCAGCACTTTGAGGATGAATCCAAATATTCTAGACTGAACTTCTGAGGGAAACTGTTTCTATGAATCAGCTCAACCAGCTCCCTTCAACAATAGAGCACTTGTAACTGTGATAGCACCGTCCACTTTTCATTAATATGCAGCTATCAGTGTGGTGAGTTACACTATAAAGCATTTAACAACTGCTCTCATAAATAGCATACACCATCTGGTAACTGAATCAAAAGGCTACATGACAGTTTTACTTTGGAATAGAAAGGTCTGTTTTAAATTTACACCCATAGTCTCAGGGAGAATAGATATTACCAAAAATTAGTATAGAAAGATGTCATCCCAACCAATTCCCCAAAAGTACAGCCGAGAATGAAAAAAACAATTATTCAGTGGGATATTTTGACATTATACTGTTTGTTCTCATTGCAAGTCAGAATTACAGGACTTGAAATTTTCATTGTTCATGTCAAAATACACCAAACTTTTTTTTTTTTATGTTCTTAGGGAAGATGTCTGCATTTAGTTTCTTACTAAATTATATTGAAATGAAATGTTCTGATATGCCCAAAAAACAAAAAAAAATTATTCTGAATTTGCTGGATTGACATAAAATACTTTGCTTCATAGCAATTCAGTTTGAGACTTCCACTTGGTGACAGCATCACCTCATCTCGCAGGAATGCTGGCTCCTGCCATCATCCCATCACTCAGGCTGGACACTGATTAGGTCACACAAGAAGGCCTGGAAGTCCCCTGATGCAGCTCACTCAGTGACAAAGCATGGGAGACTCAACAAGAGAAAGCTTTGGACATTATCACTGCATTGGCAAACACTGCACAGTTGGAATTCAATTTCTGTAAAACTCAGATAACTCAGACTGCTGAGGCTTATTGTCCTGACATAGAAGTTAAGGGCATTTTGATCAGAAAGGACTTGAATGCTTATAAGATGTATTAATTAGTCTAATGAAATG
>JAYDZK010000001.1:48313786-48395001 GCA_034509185.1 Euphonia xanthogaster
CATCCAGATGAACTCCCCTGTGAAATAGTGTCCATCATCTGCTCTATGTGTAAGGTGAGGAACAGTTCCATTACTGTAGGCATCTTCTTTTAACACAGTTATTCATACACAAGCAACAGCTGAAGTGGCTGCAGGTTTTCAGAGCTATAAACCCCTCTCACTCAGCTGTCAGAAGCCTTGGGACAGGGAGAGGGAACTTCAGACTCATCTCTTGTTTCAACATTTTCCCTGCATCCCTTTGCTTGGTACCCTGGCTGCTGTACATCCCACAGTCTGGTTCCTAACTCTTTTCCTCAGCTGTATAAAATAACTAAGGTGTATAACTCAGAACTGCAGATTTCTGCCTCTGAGGTGGCTCTGGAAAGTCAGGTTGGGTGTCATCATGCTGGGGTCCCTGTGTGTCTGGGTTTGGTGACCTTTCATCCTAGCATATGTGAGTACAAATCCAGATTCTGGCATCCACTTTTCCAGAAATGCTAAATAAAGACAAGACTGTCCTTGTACTGCCGTTCATTCCCTGAGATAGTTTTGGAGGTCTTATAGAGCATCAGTATGAATAACATTTCATAATCAAAGGAATAATCTGAAACTTTGAGTTTTTGCTATTTAAAAAATAAAAAAAGGAACTGCTTTTGAAGAATATACCTTTTAAGACTAAAAGACCCTAAATGGAGCACCCTAGATCACATCAATCTTACCAAGTATTCCTTCTGCTATACTGCAAAATGCCTTCATGAGTCTGAAGTCATTACTGGGATGTTTTTAGACACTAAACAGCATGATAATACTCCCTGTAAATGAGAAATGTTCTAATTATAGAGCAGCAGTCCAGGAACTGTAATGGTGAGGACCAAACCTTGTAAGTTGGTATCTCAGCACTGTGGCTGGGAAGGACCAAAGGAACTTGTAACTCTGCAGACTCACAGTGGGTGTTACAAGCAGCTGAAGGAGGGAAAGAATGGCTAGTTTGCATCTGTCATCTGACCACCTTACGACTTATTGGTTTTTTCCCTTTCAGAATAAAGATAACAGCTTCTCGAAGAGTGTGACCAGAAATGTGATTAAAAATAGCACATCCATAACAGACGTATCCAGAAATGTGATTAAAAATAGCATATCCATAACAAGCAGCTCTTAATGTTGTGAATAAATATGTTCACATCAGTTGGCAGATTTGTTTCTTTACATGAAGACACTTGAAAATTATTGTGCCCCGAAACATAAGCCATGGAAAATGTTCCTTTGTTTAGGGAAAGAAGAGAGACACAGTAAAATGAAAGTCATTATTTCTTTAGGTATCTACCCTAATGGTGCTGTTCCCTCCTCACATTTTTTTCCCTTGTTGGTTTTGGGGTATTTCCCTACTATGGGCCACCTCAGTACTATCAAAACCACCCCAGTGGCAGATGTCCAGCAGCCTGTTCCACCTTCTCACAAAACCCACCATCCTCACCAGTTGCTGCTCGGGACAATCAGGCACCACCCCCTCCTCCTGAGAAGGGACTGTCACCGGCACCAGGAACAGAAGTTGAAATTAAAGTTACAGCTAACAGAGCTTCCACAGGTACTTGAAATGCTGCGGTAATTGTGGCTCTGTGTGTATCTACCTCCCGGTGGCAGCTCTTTCAGCTCTGAAGGTCATGAACACTCACAAATATTTAGCAGTAATAACCCACCAGAAATGTCAAAGCCAGGAAGTGAAATGCTACACCCACAATTCTCTATGCATTGTATTTCGCTTTCAGTAAAGCATAACAAAGCAAAGCAAATAGCCTCAGAAAAGTTCATTTAGCCAGTTAGAGAAAGAAGGGATTTTTTTAGTATGATTCTGGCTTATGTATGCATCCATTTTCTCTGCCTGACCTTTTCCAGATCAGCCTCTGTTGCTCAGAAAATAGGCTTTTATTCATGCTGGGTTTCCACCTGACATCAAAGAGGGTTGCATATGTGGATCAAGAGATCAAAGGTGCTGATAATCTCCCAAAATCTGCTTGGATGTGCCATTCAAATTAATACACTGGTAAGAGTTAGCTTCGGTAGTTATTATATTAAAGAAAACATCAAGTTTGGGAAATTTTGCTAGCAGGGTTTGTTGCCATTCACAGGTTTGAGACAAACTCGACTGCTAAGTATCCCTAATTAGCCTAACTCTCATGTTGATTTCTCTTCTTTAGCAATTGGTGCTACATTTCTTTTTTAAAAAGTGCAATTGTGAGCTAGGAAAAGTTTGCAGCCTGTAAACAGGCACTCAGTCCGTTGAGGCTTGAACAGATGCACAATTCATGAACTGAAACTACATGATATAACAACTCAACCATTTATTGACTTGATGAAGCAAATCTTGTTACTAACAATAGGCTATTCATACCATCTCTTTTTCCCGATAAACAGGACAAGAAACTATTTGGAATTCTGTTTTTTGCAATACAGATGAACCCAGTTTAGCTCTTGCCATAGATAGAAAACATTTTCTGGTTTATTCTTAAAATATATAATTTTTAACTTAAAGTTGTTTTAAAAATACTTCTGCAGCTTTTCCTAGAGAAAGATATTCCAGAGCTATGGAAAAACTTTGCATTGGTTCATATTCTCCATCAGCTTGCTCATTTCAAGGTTATAACAAAGTTCATCCCAAAATGATCTCAATAATTAATGCCACTAAACATCTGTGGTTCTAATACATGGAACAGTTCATAATGTACATGACTTATAATTAATTCATTCAATCCATGTCCTTGAATTATCAAATGGAAAACAAGAAGCATGGAACAAAATTGCTGCAATGTTTTAAGAGAAAATCAACTTTAAAAACTCACAACATTCTGAATGAACTCACAATAATTTAAGATTGTCTGCAGCAACAACAAAAAGCAGTAAATGGAGATCTTGTTGCAAACTGTGTTGCAATCCATGTTGGATTCTCAGTGAAGCTGGAAAAGCATGTATTTTTATATCTGAGAAACATGCATAATGAAAAGCAAAGAGCTGGATGAAAACAAGTCCCCATCAATACTGATACAAAGTTTGACCTCCTGATTTCACTAGCAAAACTGGAAAAAGTGCTGCAATCACTGCATCAGAGAAGAGCAGTGCACTGAATGTACAGCAGTTTCAGATGTGCTATGGATGTAGTTTTTTAATGCAAATCAGGCACTGAATTTTTTTGCATGATTAAGAGGCTTTTGGGGAAGGACACAGCTGCATAAATGAAGAATATTCAGCCAAATGACTCAGGAGGTCACTGCTGCAGAATCATGTTTTTATTTGGGTGGGAAGACATTATATATTTGGTAAAAAAGCATTGACACTCTTGATTTCCATTTAATTTCCCTTTCCATTTCCATCTTGACTATACAGACACTTCACACATCTCCAACAGGAAGGACTGGTGCATACCCATAGAAACCGCGATGTACTCCAGATTGGAGAAAATTCTCTTGGGTAATCCCAGCACAAATTCACTTGAATAAATAAGCTTTCCAAGAAAATTATACAAAAATTTTAAATTTGTTGGTGGTCTAACTTAATTACAAGCCTCTATGTTATCCTTAAGTGGGAACTGCTTTTGTCCTTGTGGTACTGGGTTGATTTTTTATGACGCATCCAAACAGACATGGAAACATGAGCGTGAGTGTCAAGATGCATCTCTAATCCAGTGGATTTGGTGTCCTTTTGGAAATCTGCTGCCTTGGGTTCTCAGTAATGTTTCCATGTGAAATCGTGTCAACAGGAGAGGAAGTCTACTTTTACCTTCCCTCTTGCCACATTCAGTTGGCTGAGATATAAGTCCAGCAAATGGGAAGCTTTTACTTGGCCCCCACACCCAACATGAGTTATATGTCAAGATCCTGGAAAACAAGTCCTGAAACCTTTGGGTAAATTCAGCCCAGCTGAGGTGATATTAGCATTTCCCATCCCATGAGGTTTGCCCTGCAAGGTAGGATTGCCCTGCCCTTGGATTACCTGCCAGGGTAGGGCTGTGTGTCCCTAAGGCCAACCCTGGCTGCCACAGTGGCAGAGGAGAGCAGTGGGTGGCCCGCTGCCCCTTTCGCTGCTCTGCCAGGCACTGAGGCTGCCTTGGGATCCCTGCTGTGGACAAAGCCTTGGCACTGAGTCCCTAGGAAGGTATGGTTGCAAGGACACAGGAGTACAGTGCCAGGCTTGGAAAATGCTGGGATCAATTCTCTTACTTCCCTAGAGATCAATTCTGGTGATTATCTTCTCTACTGCTCTGGCTTTTTGGTGTGAAATTGTAAAGATACTCCACACTAGCACTTGTGATGTACACATTGCTTTAAACACAGCATATTATTTGTGAGATCTTGTAGTCAGACACATTCTATTAAGCAAATAATGTATCAATTCCATTATTTGTAACTAGATATTGCAAAGAGTAGGTGGGTACCAAGGAGAACACATTTCTAATGCAGATCCTGTGTCAAATATTATAAGATCATAAAATTCCCTAGAAGTATCTTTTCAGACCATTATTGTTTTCTGCCTTCATCAGTTTATGAAAGCTCAAAAGAGCCAACTAAATTTCTGTTGAAAGGAATTACAAATTCTGAAAAATCAATAAATACAACTGTATTCCCAGCAGAACATTTTTATACTGTGGTAGACAAGGATGAAGATGCATTTCCTGTAAACTTATCTATGAAAAAGACAGCTCAGAGACTACAATTTAATTACTAAGCTATAACAAGACATCTGGGGAAATTGCTAGATTGGCAGCTTTTGAAAGTGTTTATAAAGTGATTTTTCAAAAAAAAAAAAAAAAGGAAGGAAAGGATTAATTTTTTGTGTAGGGTATTTTTTTCCTAAGGAATGAAAAGTTTGTCAATATTTTAAAACAGGAAACAAAAAAAAAAATTAAACTAAAAGGCAGATATAACTCAGTAGAAGTATGCTGCTTCAGAAAAGCAGGTGTCCTTTCATAGCCAAGTATTTGTTCTTCCTTTATTGTATGGATGACATTTATAGCAGATTCTATAGCACAGTGTTTGTTAACATGAAAAACCAACAGTTAAAATTATCACTCTATTAGCCTTTGAAAAGTTTACCGAGCAGTGAATTTATCATCAATGACATTTCTGTATAAATAGCATTGCTAATTTTTCTAACCTAATAATATGTTCCTTGTTCTTACAGTATTTATTTTATTATCAAAATAAGCAAAGTAATCCTTGATCTTGTTTTCTCTTTGAATTCAGAATGTCTTTTCTTTTCCATTGTGTTTTTAGTGCTGGTGAAATTCCATTGAATTTATGAGCAGCTACTCTGTTATAAAACTGATATAGCTTTTTCTGTATTAAGCTTTTCTAATCAGCTTTTCTTTTATCACCTCATATAAATAAGACTCTTTATAGAAATATATTCTATTTTTTTATGACAAGTCCCCTTGTCGAGTTTGTCGTTCAGAAGCTTTAGTAGATGTTTATCCAAACCTGGACATAATGGTTGTTCTCTCCACACATAAATAAATAAAATGTCACCAATTTCTTTATCCTCCAAATTCACTTCTCTTCCTCAAAATCTGCAGATATTTTTTGTCTACATCACACCCTCAAAATAATATTGGGAGATGTATGTAATTGGTCAGTGTCACCAGCTCAGCTTGCAAGAGCTGCCCAGGTCTTTGCAACACCAAAATCACAGACCTTAGTTGTGAGAGGCACTGGTACGAAACCAATTTCGGTACCAACAGGTCTTCAGCACTCTGATTCATGAATGAAGTCACAGTCAACTGCATTCAGAAGTGCTCCAGGTTTGTTGATTTTCCCATAATGGTTCCACAAGCAGACAGGAGCAAGGCACGAACCTGAGGCCCATCAGACCGTGAGACAGTAAACTCCCATTCTCCATTCTTTGCACCATGGTTTCTGGTGTCTGATGAACCAGTCATATCTAGAAAGATCCACAGCCATCACCTGGACCACATCAAAAAGGGAAGCAGAGAGTACCACATAGGAATAATTTTGCTTCTGAATTAAAATGAATAATATGTAATCTAGCAGAATCCCTCTATTAGTGTTATCAGTAGCTGGGGAGAAATCAGAAATTATGACCTTGTGATCACAGTTGCAGCCAACAACCCTCAGTTAAAAATGTGATGCACAAGGAGCGATGTCAAAATCCCTGCAGATTCTTGACTCGGAGACAATCAAGATTGTGTGTGACATTGGGACACTGGGACCAAATCATGCTGGATTTCCTGTCCATCAGGGGCTTTTGTCCTCACACAAGCAGCATTCCTAAGCATCCAGTCATTAAAACCTCCTAGCAGCATTGTGCCACCAAAGCAGCACAAAGTAGTTTGAGTGTCCTGCTGAGTGAGGCAGCAAACCCCCTTGCCTGCCCAGACACAGCTTTGGAAAGATCTGATACATTCCGTACTCACATGATATTTGTTACTCATTCTGAGCACAATATAGCAAGTGTTACTCCGTGCTAGGGGGACTGCATGTCCTGTACTGAGCACTGTAATAAACACAGTGTTATAATAGCCCTTTGGCAAGAGCCTGTGTCTCCCTCAGTGACAGTATCACCATTAAAGCTGCGCCTGTAGCTCTAATCTCTCTGGCTGCTCTTTTTAAGCCGGCAGTCTTTTCTGAAGTCCATTTTCCTTCCTTGCGATGTTATCGTTTATTACTGACAAAGGGTGAAAAGCTCAAACATTTGCAAACAAACGTGGTAAGACAGTCCCTACCCTGAAGATAGCATCATTTACTTTGGATATAGATAAATTAATTGTTTATTCTGAACTTTTGTCTCCTTTATCAAAACTTTGGTGCTCAGTCATCAGTGCCAGACCTGTACCATGGGAGCAGAACAAGCCCCTGCCTGACCTGTGGGGCAGAATGGGAGATCAGAGCAGTCCCAGCCCTGGTCAGGATCTGAGCCCTGATTGCAATTCACACTGAAACTGCTTCTGTTTTAATATTCTCACCATCAGCCAAAAGGAACTGCTCTAGATACAAAATTCTTGTTTTCTCAGAATCTGGCCATGCTGAACTTTTGATATGACCTTCTCTAAAATAAAAGGCATCTCTAAATAATTCAGACTTTGTAAGGAGCTGAGAGGGAAACACAGGTGAATCCTATTTTTTTAAACTTCCATATCAGCAAAGAAAGGCACTTTTAGAGAAAAATAAAATAAACCTCCCTACCACTTGCCGTTCAAACACTTCTTTCAGACAGCTGGCTTCACTTTCAAACATGTTTTATAACAAGAGCAAATAAACCCAAAAAAATTGATGGTAACCTATCCAAAGTGCTTGGAGTTTTTGACATGCTTTCACATGTACTTTTGGCTGCTATAAACAACAGGTTAGTGTCAACGTGAGTTCCTCCTGTCTGTTGCCCTTCTGAGTTCCCAGGAGGCAAAGGCACTCCATATCGGTCTTCCTGAAGGTCACATTTGCTCCTGCTCACACCTTCTGCAAATACAGAGCTCGGTTTCATAACAGCCAGGGCGGGGGCACTGGTAAATCCATATGTTCTGCAACATCAGGGGAGCTCTTAGTCCAGCACTATGTTGAGATTCACTCTGTGTCGTGACTAATTAAACTATGCACAAATTCTTTTCTGCTTTCAGCTGCTATGTTCCCATTTGGACTTCCTGTATACCTTCAGGAGAATCAAATCAAATGTTATTTATGAGAAGGTTTGAACCCTTCTCCTGGGCTCTGTGTTTGTGTAAAGGTTTTTTTCATGCTTTTTTCCTTCGTGCCTTTGCCCTTTAATATTGTTCTCCTTGTGACTGCACAAATATGATGCTTTCACTGGAAGTTCAGAAGTGATGCTCGTCCAGAAGTTCAGAAGTTCAACCTTTCAAATGGTACGTACAAAGGCAAGAAGTGGTGCAACCTGCAGGTGCAGGTAGGAGCACCTGAAATTTTAGGCATGCATAAACTGAGGCCAGGCCTCTCAGTGTTGGAGAGAACAGGTCCCACTCCTCACAGTAGCTGTACATTTACATACTCTGACAGGCTTCTGGCAGTAGCTAGCTGAAAATGATGAGCTGTCTCAACAGATTAAAATTAAATTCTATTGAAGAAAACAACATACAAAAATTATGTTTCTGTATAATCTGTGTGATTAAATGTTACTTGTTTCAAAGCTAATGTTTCTGTCACTTTCAATTACAGCTTTTGGAAGCTTTATTCTGCATCATTTAATCTCTTTAAATAACTCTCCTGTTCAGCTTTGTTATAGGGATCGGCACACTTAGTATGAATATTGCACTGCTACTCACTCCTGCAATAACATCGCTGACTCTGATTTAGAATTAGGTTAATCATATCTGCTCTCCCTATCATGCCTGGAAGTTGGAAAAAGGAACAAAATCAAATGGAGTCACATGCTGGAACTTCTTTACTGGTCAAGTTATATTGAGCAGGCTGATGTCAAATATCTGTGATAAACAAACGAAAATTTAATAATTTCTACACAGTGACAGACATTTCTTGTTGGGAAATGATTTTCAAAGCTTTTTTTTCAAAAAAATATTTGCTATTCTAAAAGCTGAACAGTTTAATATTTTCCACTTGGTTTTGCCATTTCTAAATTTTGAGACAAACACTGAAACTGAATTAAATTTTAGTGAGGTTAAACAAATTACAACTTGTTCAACTAGTTTAGAACTCCTGACAGAAAACTTAGACAAAAAATCCTATATTGGTTGACAGAAGAACATTTCAATCAAAATCAGTGTAAAAATGGATCTCCATGTCTACATTTGGCCGAATATTTTCCTTTATTTGTCAAAGGAAATTACGATTTATATGCAAAAAGGAAACTACATTTGCAATTAATGAGCAAATGGAAGAAAGCGGGGGAGGGAGGTTTGCTAGAAAAAAAAAAAAAACTTCCACCAAAGCCTGCTCTCCAAGGCAAGCTCTGCCACCTCGTGGGCTGCAGTCCTCTTACAGGGAAGCACCCAGAGTTGGGGGCAGGAAAGCACAGGGAGAGGTGGGTCTGTAAAAAAACCCAAACGACTCAGTATCTAAAATAAATTGTAGAAAGAATTTCAATAACATCAGGGGTTTGAATCATAATTATTAAAATCAGTCTCACACTGAAAAGGAAATTATGTCAACAGGACAGAAAGGTATATTGGTCTAGCTGATTTTTCCAACCATAATTCCCAGATTTAAATCCTTTTCAACCAGCATTAGATACAGTGCAGACACTCAGTGCCAGTATTACTGGATCTACACAAATCCCAACTCCCTGCTGCTGTGCCCCAGGCACGGGCCCTGGCACCCTGACTCACAGGTGTGTGAATCCATACAGACCCCAAAGCACCACAGGCTGCACCCCGGCAAGCACAGGTAGGGGCAGTCCTAGCCCAGCTTTGTGACCCAGATATGCCTCTTTTGTAGATGTTTTTTATTTTTTTCTCACAGAAGGTCACAGAACCATGCAAATCACTGGGTTTTTTTCAGTTTGCTGTCCTGAACAAAAACCTGGATCAAGTTACAAACAAGGAAAATCGATTCTCTCTTGTGAAATGAAGAGCTGGAAAAATAGTTTGGATCAACCCACAAAACTTCTTTGACAGAAAAGAATAATCACTAAGCAGTTGAAAATACAAGCTTGGTGATTTCCAGCTGAGAACATTATTTAGTAGATGTTCCTTTTCAGAAATGTTGTGCTGGTGTGAGTTTTCTTGCATTTTCAGCAAGCAATAAAATCGAGACAAAATAAGCAAATACTTTCAGTGGCCCCCCAGTTTTAGCATGTTCCTTAATCACCAGCTGTACTCAAGGAGCACAGACAGCTTTGGTCTGTGACTCGAGATCCTAATTGTGACCTTCCTGGCAGGCAGCACCAAATGGGAAGGACTGGAGAAGCGTGGGGAGACACCTTGTTGTACAGAGGTTTCAGTGTTACCTCAAACAGCAATCTCATCTAGTGATATAAATATAGCTGTCACACTCACATATACGCTATTTTAGCCATATCAACACACCAAAAGTTTGCAGGTAACCTACCATTAGGGGAACAAACAGATTTTTAATATTCAGTTTAACCATTTAAACTGAAAAGCCATGAGAAATAAGGAAGAGGAGCATGTCCGTGAAATGCCACATTCACAGGGACGAATCTTTTTACTACAGAGTTTGACTATTACTGCCTACACAAACATGCTCATTTCTCAAAGGAAGTGGTTCCTTTGTACTTTCTCTGTGACAAAACTAAAAAAAGAATTAGATGGATGAAAATTCTCAGATATATCCATACAGCTTTGATCATTTAGGGGTCACTTACAAAGTATGTTGAGAACTTCAAACATCAGGTGCTTTTTGGAATTGTAACAACTTCTTATAAGACAAATGTCTGAATTTTGAGCACTTGACAAATGGCTAATGAAAACAAGGAGCTAAAGGAGATGTGTACAAAATATATTGCTCAATTTTGTTTCTTGAGTGACCAAGCAAATAGACAATTTTGCCTGAATTACTAGAAGTCTCTGTAATAGAGTTAAAAAATAAGGGGGGAAAAAAAGGTGTATTTCAACAGATGTTAAGCAATACACTTGGAATGACATTTATCTATTATATATTTTAAATGATAAATTAAATATACTGAAGCACCAGAGATTCTAGGTGGCTTTGCTATTGTAGCTGCTCTAGTGTTGAAGGCACATAAATAGTTAAAGGGTAGCTGTAGATAAGGAAGATATGATTCTTCCTCATTTATTGATGAATCATACTTCCTTCATGGGGGCTAGAAACTAGCCACACTTCTGTGATGATACAAAAGTATGAAACTCTATGTTCCTACTAAATATTTTTCAATGAGCAGTGCTTTTTTAAATAAAATAGTTATAGGAATTCAGATTAATTCTGATATTCCTGTTAACTGTAGGTAATCCAGATTTTTCTGTTAACTGTAGAGAGTTTACATGACAGTTTATTACATTTATTTTTATTTTTATAATGTTTGTTTAATGGTATGATTAATGAGATGGCTTTGAGGTTGAAAAAGTCATATAGGTAGCTTGGATAAGGAATACAGATAATTGCCTACTATTAACCAGTGGCAGCAAGAACAAGTCTCTAAGTGATGCAGCAGAAAGTTAAAGATTTCCTGTAGGAGCTGACAAAACCTTACGATTTGATATCAACCGAAGAAAAAAAAATCCTGAAGAAAGCATTTTTCTTTTCTAGCACCACTAGCAGAGCATTTATTATGGATAGGACAGTTATATTTTTATTAAGCACTACACATTGTATTTGTAGTCACAGAGATTTAAACAAGGGACCTGCTGGCTCCCCAGATACATGGAAACAGCAGGCAAGGGACTCTAGTTTTCCCTCTGCGTTCTGTCCGCAGTTGTGTGACTCCTACCTTTCTCACTTCAGAAGGACTGGCTGCTCCAGGAAATATGAGGTGTCACTGGACCCTTTAAAACATGGCCAGTATTCACCATCATAACATTTATATTTTAATGGGATTATTTTAATCTTGGAAGCAGAAGCACAGCAAGGCAGGTTATTTGCATCTCTTCAGGCTGGTTAGGACCAGGAGCAACCTAGATCAACATTACTGAAAGTCAACATCTCTCTGGTGGTTTTAAAAAGAATTTGATTGATGGCTTCCCTTGGTTGTTGACAAAAATTTACATCATAGAACTGTCCTTGAATCATACAATACCTTAGTCCAGAGAGAGGACAGCAGAGAAATACAGAAAAAGGCCTCAAAGGGCCCACAACACGCTGCCTTCTTTGATTGCAGAGAGGGTCGATTCTGTTTGGCCTGGGGGTGTGAGGCAATGCTTGCAAGAGGTAAAGTCAGGACCAGAGGAAAACACACAGCTGCAGCCAGATTTGTATCACTTTACCTATTGGGAAATGACCTGATCATTTAGGGCAGTGCAATAAAATCTACTGTTCTGTACTAGAGACGAGTACTCAAATTTTTGTTAACATTTGAATTCTGTCACAGTAGGAAGCTTCTCGTGCTGCACATTATTCTTGTGTCAGCTATGATAATAAAACATCCACCTCCTGAATTTTTTTTATGAGCAATAATTTATTTTTACAATAAAAAAGCACTTTAGATTATTTTTAAACAAAAACAAACCTGTGAGTATATGGCTAGCAGCAGCTATAACAGAAGGATCTAATTTGCTTTTCTCATCCAGAACCTCATGAAGTGTCATTTTTCTTCTTCACATCCCTGTGCTGTTCAAAACACCAGTTTATAGAGCTTACAAATGCACTTTCCTTTGGAGTCTGGTATGTATTCTCCTGAGGGTCTCAGACAATTACAGTAAAAAATAGAAGCATCAATTGCAATATTTTTGCACAGCATGGTATTGCTCCTGCTGAGGTTTTAATTTGCCCCGAGACGGCATATATCAGCAGATTTTCAAAATTACATTATAAACTGATATTTCATTTGGCCTAAAATTCTGCTTAGTTTCTTGTTGTACCAAGGTTTCCCAGACACCAAAATCAGTGTGATTCCCAAGCTCACAGGCAAAGGAACTAGGGATTTGGGATTCAAGAGTAATTACAGAATCTTCCTAGACTGGGGAAGCAGCAAGGGGCTAAAAACCTTCCTCTGCACATCACACTACCACTACCAGCAGAAAGCATCAGAGTTAGGTACAAGACATTATTATATCCTGGGACAGAGGGGAAGAGAACAGGGATGGAAACTGCTAGAAGAAAGGGAAGAAAAACATTTCCCACCTGTATTTTTGTACCTTGCCTTTGCTATCTTGTCTAAAATTTTTGAAAGCTGTCTCCTGTTCTCTGCAAAATCTGTGGATTTTTACTCTACTTGCAGTGGCATGAAGACTGCTGGAAACATCCTCCATTCTAATCAGTGGGAACACTTGAATTTACACAGTTTTGAATTAGATTGCATCTTTGCATTTGCTTTTAATATAATAAAGAATCCCCAGCTGAGGGAGCTGCGTTTGTTTCTTGAGAACAGGAGACTCAGGAGGGATCTCATTGCTCTCTACAACTCCCTGAAAGGAGGTTGTAGTGAGGTGGGGGCCAGTCTCTTGTACCACCCCTGCAGAGAGAGAACCAGAGGAAATGGCTTTAAACTGAGACAGGGGAGATTCAGATTAGATAGTAGAAAAAAAATTTACTGTTAGGGGGCTCACATATTGGAATAGTTTGCCAATGGATGTGGTGGAGTCACCGTCCCTAGATGGGTTAGGAAGGCATTGGATCTGGCATTGAGTGATCTTGTTTAGTGGTTTAGGGGTTACAGTGATACTGCTGGGTAGGCTGGATGATCTTGTTGGTCTCTTGATGATTCTATGATTCCATAATTCTATGCCATTAACAAAAACATTAAATAACACTGGTCCCAGTACAGAACCCTGAGGGACAACACTGACATCCATCAGGACTCTGAGTCATTGACCTCTACCCTCTGGATGTGATCTTCCAACCAATTCCTTATCCACTCAACAGTCCATCTACAAAATCCATCTCTCTCTCCAGTTTAGAGAGAAGGATGTTGTGGGTGACAGTGTCAAAAGCTTAAGAGTTCAGGCAGATTCTAGTTCTGTCCTTGTCCACTGATGTAGTCACCCCATTGGAGAAGGCCACTAGGTTGGTAAACTTGCCCTTGGTGAAGCCATGATAGCTGTCTCAAATCACCTCCCTCTCCTCCCTGTGCCTTAGCACAGCTTGCAGAAGGATCTGTTCCATGGCTTTCCCAGGCACAGAGGGGAGGCTGACAGGTTGCTGGTTCACAGGGTCCTCCTTTCTAACCTTTTTAAAGATGGATAAATTGTTTCGCATTTTCCAGTCACCGGGAACTTCATCTGACTGCCATGATTTCTCATGATTTCTCAAATACGGTGGGAGTGACTTGTCAATTCCATCAGCCAATTCCCTCAGGATTCTGGGCTGCAACTCAGCAGGTCCTACACACTTATGAACAATCCTCAGGTGGTCATGAACATGATCTTCTCTCATAGTCAGAACCACTTTGGTCCCCCAAAGCACAGTGTTTCCACCCAGTTTCAAACCAGCCTTCATGACAGGCAAACATGATGACCTCAACACTATAAAAACTTCTGCTCCAAATGAAACTCTGTCCAAATGAACCACTATGTAATAGAAGTGATTTTAAAATCCAGGATTTCCTCATTACCTATAAAAACCAAAGATGACATTCAGCCAGGTCATGAATAAAGCAACATGTAAATGGAACACACTTTAGAACAAGTAATCAAATATCAAATAATCAGTCCTAAGAGTAGACCTACATTAATTTAAAATGAACGAAAAAAATCTGTTATTACTTTCTTAACTCTTATAGCCTACTGAATACCTTCAAAATATTTCTACAGAAACTTGTAACTTCTACAATGCTGACAAAGTGTAAATTTTGCTAATTACATCTGCCCTCCTCCTTGGCAATCCTAATAAAGATGAGTGAATTGCAGAATAACTTATTCTAGCATGGCTATGTGTTTCTTAATTACCTACAATAAAATTCCAAGGCTTAAAAAACATAAGATTCTACATTAGAAAGACAGCAGATCAACAGATAAAATCTTGTTTCAATCTCTGATCAGTATCTGATATTGTAAGATGCAGAAAAAGCTCCATTCTTAACCACCCACCTATTTATCAGTTACTGCATGGGAAGAATGATTCTTGTCTTTTTGGGCAATCTGCTTACTCTTTGATGTATTAGATATAAATAGCTTTATTTTTACCTTTTTAATAAATTTATGGGAAATAATTAAGTTTACATAAATAATTAATCAACAGTGTTTGACTATTGGAAACAAAAAACCTTTGGACAATCCTTTTATTCTGAAGCCACGATGACTGACACCAGCATGTACAACAGGGGAACAGGATGCATGATGCTGTATTGATGAATGATGTCAAGAACCTGTACCATATGGCATTCAATGATAAACACAAGTTGCAAAACCAAAAGGGAGAAGAAAGCAATGACACTTTACCTGAGGGTGCTTCTGTAACATTTAGCAGAACAGCTGGATTGTCCAAGAATGAATATTCCACTGTATTACTAAACATATTGCAAAGTTAGTAAGATTTTAAAGCTAGCAAATAAAAGTTCCTTTGTAGATTATAGATAAAATCTTGAGCCTATGGAAATGAACAGAAAAATAACTATTTCTTTCACTGTGATAAAAATCCTTCCCATTTCTATATTGATTTAATAATTAAAACATTTAATAGTACCAGAAACTTTAATGGTATTACCTTTTAAATTTGCATATCTGACTTTTCTCAGGGGTTCTCTGACTACAGATAGAGGATGGACTTCACATGATCAGTGAAGCTGATCAGCTGCCTTCTGAAGTCAGTGGAAGGCCTCAGAATTGTTTTGACAATCATCAATTTGATAAAAACAATTTTCCTGAAATAATGGTATACCTTCTAGAACAAGATGAAGACTTTAGATGTCTATTAAAAATACAAGAAAGTTTCTATTAGAAACAGAAGCAAATTTTGTTTGTATATTTAGCACCAACAAGATTTAGATAAGGGACAGCATGCATATGATATGGTCCTAAATGTATTTCATGTCTATGTCTCTTTACATAGTCTTAAACATCTAGTGCCTATATAAGCTTGTGAGTTCACACTTGTGTATTTATTTGCACACTTTGTGCAAATAAATTTTCCTCTGTGATACTGCTATAACTCATTTACCCATATCATGTTCTCTCCTAGTTGTTTATTAACACCATTTGTTATGTCGCATTTAAAATTAGATTGGGAGATATTTGGGGGAGGAATCATTAGCAGGTTGCAATCAGAACTCTTAATTATGCTGCTACTGGAGGGTGTTGAGGAACCCATAGCTGAGTGAACAGATGTACTCATTTTTAATAGGAGAAGTCATGCCATAGTAAATTACAGCTCTATTTTCTAGAATATGGGCCTATTGAAGGATTTGCAGGTAAAAAGTGGTAGCAGAGCTGAAATTGAAAAGCTGTGCCATATCTGACACGCTAAGTGCAGACACTTCATGCTGCTGCTCAGACACTGCACACTGATGCAGAATGCAAATACGCCCAAGACTTCTTCCACCAGCTACCAACAAAGCTTTAGAAAGGCAGACTTTCTGGAACAGATAAACAAAGTGGTGACAGGAGAAGTTACAAGAGAAAGGAAGGGTTTATTGCCTGGCAGTGTTAAAGAATTACAGCAGCTTTTTCCAGAGGCAAGCTAATTTACAAGCAGAGGCACTAATGGGCTAAAAAGCCAAATTTTTGCTTCCTAAAAGAAATAGTCTGCTCTGGGAGAATGACAGAAAAGTTAAAGAAGAGCCTACTAAGCTAAGCAGGAAGCTTATGATGACAAAATGCCCTAGGTCTACAGGTGCTGAAAAAAATACATTACTTGATCCTGTCTGGACTAAATCCCCACAGAAAGCAACAGAAAAATAATGAGCAGTCCGAGCAGCAGACTCTGTATGTCACTGGAGGCATGCACAGTGATGGAGAAGAGACTGAAGATAAATATGGGAGAGCACTGCAGATGGACCAGACACCTCCAGCTCAGCATCCTGTCTCTGACAGCAACCACAGAAGGTACACAGGGCAGGTTATATAAGTGGGGCAAATATAGAGCGGCAATTTCCCTGCACATTTTCCCAGACTTCAACAATGCTGTTTTAGGGGCTCTCTGTGCCAGATATACCTTCCACAAAGCCAGTAAACACTGCAGCTTTTTCTTCTGTGAGTTTATGTGGCCCTAAACATCTGTAAACTTTAAGCCTCCCCAGTATCCTGTGTCAAGGACTTCTAAAACGTAACCATGACCTGTGTGAAGAGCCACAGTCCTCTTGTTTTGAACCTTTGAAAGTACTTCTTTGAGTTTGTGCCCCTTGGTTCCCAGAAGAAACATAACCAGTCTGCTTGCAGTGCTGAAGGTTTTCCAGAAGGCCATCAGCACTGCTGGCTGCTAGACCAGCAAGTCATACGAGACTCATGTTTCTTCACATGGGTAAGTGATAAAGGCCAAAGAATATGTGTCAGCACTATACTCCTGCTCGTTCATACTTGCTAAGGCAATTCAACGCACAATTCAGCATGTCCCATGGATGGGATCATTTTGGTGTCTTCCTCTATAACCTTTGGTGACAGCTCATCTAATTTACTGAGAGTGGACATTCTCTGCTTTCATTTACTACTTCAGGTTTTTGTCGTGATTAGCAAGAAAAGGCCACTTGCCACTTGTACTGGAGTGCTCACTGTCTAGAGCACTCCAGTACAACCCATTGGCCAGGTCCTAAAAGATGTAGTGGCAGCCATTGGCATACACCGATCTTACCTATTTCCTATCAAGCTTGTTAACTTATCTTAGAGGTGCAAAGAATTTATCACAGTTTTGACCTCTGATACAGATGTCTAATTAGCCGTCACACAAGAATATTATGGACTAATAAAAAGAATGACACCCAAGTGCAGAGGACATACTAGGACAAGAAAACCAAACAGGTTCCAGAAAGGAAAAATTTGTAGGAGGCAGAAAAAGTGACAGTCTGTGCTTTGAATGCTACTCACATCCACAGTATCCCTATAAACAACTGACTTAGAGAAGGACTGTTTATAAAGTGGGAGGTGTCTCATTAGATAATTTGAAAAATACGTGAATTGTTAGCCTGTGCACTTTATTTCTCTATCATGAACAGTGCTGTCATATCTGTGTAGTTAGAAAATAATCCATCATTTTAACTACTGCATCTCTGAAGGATGGACTTAATGGTTCTTCAAGACCTGCGTATGTTGCTAGTTTAAGCTGGTTTTTCCAGATGAGAGACATCTCAGGCAAAAGAAAATAAGAGAACAGCTTTGTCGTGAATACAGCAAATCATTCATATAAACTCAATTCTACTTGCACTAAAGCTTGAAAAGAGGCTCTACACACAGCTGAAAATGAGTTCTCTTCACTGCAAGGAAGTGTAAATTAAGACTGATACCTGAAGAAGTGGAAGGATAAAATAGATGAAGAGAATGAAAGCAAAATATTTAATCTACTATGTCTTGTTTTCCTTAAATTCAACAGCATAGTAGACTGTTCCTCCAGGTGTGCTTAGCATTTACAGCTGGGTTCTGCATTGCCAACTTTAAAAAACCCCACTAATTTTAAAGTGTCCTTGTGTAAGAGCTGTAAGAACCAGAGGAATGATCAGAAGACATGTTGATGCTGTCCTTGTTTTTGTTTGACAAAAAGAAAAGCAGCAGTTTTGTCACTATAGTGTTGTAATGCTGAAGAACAGAAAGTCAATCACTTAATCTCTGCTGATAAAACCTGCCAGCACCAGGAGCTCTGGGACTGGGGTTCATTCCCATTCACATCAATAGCAATACAGCTCTGAGAAGATCTATCAATACTAATAGCTTTTCATAGTAGTATTGCTCTGTGGTAATTTTCCAAGACCTCAGCTAGGTAATAGTGTTATGTGCACAAGGCTCCTGTTACCAAAGGTGGATAAATCTGTGGTAAATGTTTTCCAAACTACATTTCTACTCCAGATTTCCTTTGTCATTGTGTATTGGACATTTTAATGTATAAAACCAGGAAGTGTAGCGTGATGTAGCTTGTTATGTTGTTATAGATGTGTTTATAACAGAAACATTTACAGAGAGGATGTGAGAATACACTGCTTTTAAGATTCCACCTACTGACACATGAACAGGACTGGCCTCAGAATCAGCTAGTAAATCTGAGTAAACCTCTGATGACTGACTGACATCAAAACAAAACTTGAAAGATTAGCAGAATTTATGGGAACTGACATTAAACATAAGATGAAAGCTCTGCTGAAAACAGTCTTTGGAGAAAACTAGGAAATTCAAAAGCTTTGGTATGTCCATTGATTCAACAAAAATGTAATTACTCTACAAGGGAAAAGACAAATTAGGAGACAGGAGCAAGACTGCTGTGGCCTGAATAAAAGAGATTCTACAAGTGTAAGTTGTTGATTTTATAGGAGATGAAATTAGGAGAGCCAAGATGTGAAATATTACTGTGTTCACAAAACATAGAATGTGCTATAGAACCTTTGAGGTTCAGTAAATGTATGAAAACCATGATCAGGACAAACAATGTGATCTGCCAGTGGCACAGGATAGACACAAGTTTGGGTAACATTGTTTTCTATAGGAAAACTTTATAGGAATTCGACAGAAATCTGATTTTTACCTGCCACATCTATTGTGATATTTGGAAATACACCAAGATGTTGTCAGAGGTGTCTGAAATTAATTTATTAGCATTCTATGACTTCAAAGGAGCTGAGACATTTATCATGAAGAGAAAAAATTATATTTAAAAAAAAGGTTATCAAAAGTTAGAAACCTGGAAAACACTTATTATCCTCACCACATTAGTTAGGATATAACAGGCAAAGGTATCTAGGATGCAACTTCTTTCTTCTACACCCATCTAATTTTTTGCAAAAGTGCATTATTTGTCATTATTTTTTTCATTGTAAAAGTAACTCAGATCAATAAAAAAATTCTAGGTCAAGTCCTGATGAGAATGGAAGCAAAAAAATAATCCTTAGCCCACTGTCAGTGACATTTACCTTTGTCTAGAAAAAGACAAGAAACATCATATGTTAACATCTTCACAAAACTGATTTCTAATTACAGGACAAGCATCACATTTCTTTATATATTTAAATATCTTACAGTGTGTCATTCTTTAAAGATCTTATGGACTAGTTTCCATAAGGTACTTTGTGTCTTATGTAGAATACACCCTGAGAAGAATGCCAAATATTTCTTAAATTACTGAGTCGTGTTCACAGCAGTTTCAGGAGACTTAAGTTAAAATCTGCAATCCTTAGTGGACAAGAGCTTCCTTTCTGTTCCAGTTCTGTTATTGCAAAATGCAGGCTGGGGGAAATAGGAACATAAGTGTATATTTTAGTGAGTGACCTTACAAATCTCTGGTGTAAAGACCCAAAATACACATGAAAATATCCAATGGTTTTTAACAACATCCTCAGTAGAAAAATGGGCATGTATTCAACATAGCTGAAGTTCATCTGAAGAATGGATCTGTAACTCCACATGTCCCCAGACACATGTTTGAATTTATTTTCAGGCTATTTAAACAATGTCAACAGTCTTATGTTTTTCTATTATGATTAACTATGCTGTAACTCTTGCTTTAAACATGTAGCTGGACAATTCTTACTTCTGGGAAAAAAAAAAAAGGGTCTTAGGTTTGCACAGCTATGCACAATTGAGGCCACAGAGAACATAGGAGCAGCAAGACATACCTCACTTTTTTTTCTTGGCTTCTCCAGGTACATTGGAGACAAGGGAAGCTGAGGAGAGTCTGGTTCTTAGCAGCAGGATTTGGAACATGAAAAAGTACTGATTACATCGGAACAAGTGCCCTGGGTGGGGTTTTTTTAACACACCTAATTATTTTCACCTTTCCCGATCTTTATGAAAGGGCTTTTTTTAATCTTTTCCAAATGGACAAATGTACAAAAGACTTTACAGTAATGACTGATTCACAGGATGTATCCTCTAATTAAATATTAACTCCATAGCCTTTTCCAGAATACAGATTTAATGGTCGTAAAGAAGTATCTTGCACCTTTTTAGCCTCATCCCTGCATGGAAAACTTCTATAAGGTTTTTATTACTTTAATTTTCCAGATTAAATAAAGGATTGTAAGATAAACCATCAGAGTCCTGAAGAAAAAGGATTTCTTGGTTTTACTTCTCTTATGATGCAGCTTCTTTGGTGCTGCCAATCTACATGAGATAGTCTTATTGTAGATTTTTATTTGGCTATCACCATTAGTTGTTTTTCCCACTGTCAAATTCAATCTGCATGACATCAGCATGTCACCAGCAGAACAGATGTCACTTTATTATGGTTTCTTTTTTAATTAGTGATCTATTATTCCTTGACATACTCCAATTTACTTGCAGCAATATAGGTGCTCTGATGGGGACATAACCTAGAGTGACAGCCAACAGAGTGGCAGTGATCTGTTGAAATATTTGAAACTGAAAAGAAAAATCTATCTCAGTCAGATAAGCAGCCTGAAGGATCAAAGGATGCCAAAAAGTCTTCTGTTTGAAAAATACAAGTGATTTTACAGCAAAATGGTACTAGGACCTTTCAATGGCTTACTTGGATTGCTAGCACCAATCATGATGTAAATTTATTTAGGAGGTCAGTGTAACAGCTCTCTAATTTGTTCTAATGCTTCAATAATTGGTTTAAAGACATTAAAAATGTATGCATACATATATATATACACACACACACATGCACACATGTATATATATGCATATACATTTAGATAGAGGACACAAATCCTACAGTTTTGCTTCAATTTGGGTATAAGATGGAGCTTCTCTGACAGTACCTGACATTGTGTCATTTTCTGATAATGTGGCTGCTGGTAATAAGAGGCTCAAAATGCCATTTGTAGTTAAAATCTCTATTTTCAGATATATTGTCTAGTTTCTCATGCAGAGAAGTCACTTTACCTTTTGACCTTTCTGCTGGACTGAACAAAACGAGTGAAGACATTCTAAAAGTCTTTGTGTTTGAGTGAATTGTGACTGCAGCTGAAATTGTCAGTCTCCTGTATTATTCACATTAATTTATTTGTAATACAGTTGGCCAAACCATTCCATTTTAGATAGTTATTTCTTTTTGTTTAGATTTATAGTGAAGTTAAAAAAATTAATGAAGCAGAAAATCAAAGCATTGTAGAGCATTTTAATAATATATGAAGTACCACAACTGCAATGATAGGATTTTTACTTAACAAATTAATTTCATTCTTTTGCCTAATTACTTTCTGTAGCACAAAATAATGAAAGTTTAGGTATAAGCCCATGCTTAAATGCATTGCTGAGTTAGGGCACAATTTCCAAGATTTTCTTTGCAGGATAAGAAGAAATCTTATGGAATTTTAATAATAAATAGAGCTAATAATAAAAAGAGCCTAGGGCTTTTCAGACATGTTATGACTTCACTCCTTGATCTTTTCAGGAGCTGAAAGAATCTAAAAGACTGGATTCAGTCCTATCTGCTTATGTCTGACCTCATGCAAAAAGGATTTGTTTCCACTGGTACTTTAAAAACATGGAATACCTGTCAGAGCACTTGCTGGAAGCTGGTATGAGTTAGCAAAAGCTCTCTGGGGGCTGGAAAGACTGTGTAGGTTATAAGGAGTTATCAAGAAGTTGCAATTAAGTGGCATGGATAGATACAAGAGGAGCAGCACATCATTTAGAAATTATTAAAAAGTCAGGCAAATGAGCTAAGGATCTGGAAAAACAAAAACAGGGCAAGTAATAAACACAGCTAACCAAAGAGAATAACAAATAAATTATTGGTCAAATTCAGAGATTACTTTCAAGAGCAGCAGGTACAGAGCAGAGAGAACAGCCATGCATGAGAAACACTGTAGACCCCAAAATGTAAATGTAGCAAAGGGCAGAGGAACAGGACATCCTGTGGTGCTGGGTAGAAGATAAGCACTGGGTAGGATTTTGCTGCTGCAGCTTTCACAGACTCAGTCATGCACTAGGGCAGTGCTGACAAAGAAGTACCAAGAGAATCACAGATTCAACTAGATTGGAAAAGACCTCTGAACCATCGGGTCCAACCTACGACCCAACGCCCCCTTGTCCATCAGACCACAGCACTGAGTGCCACACCCAGTCTTTCCCTACACACCTCCAGTGACCTCTCTGAGCAGTCCATTTCAGTATCTAATCACCCTTTCTGTGAAGAATTTCTTTGTAATGTCCAATCTAAATCTTCCCTGCTGCAGCTTAAAACTGTCCTCTTTTCATGCTGTGGGATGCCTGGGAGAAGAGGCTGACACCCACTTGGCTACACTCTTCTGTCAGGTAGGATTTGCTAATTCATGGCAATCTGCAAATGAAACCGATTAACAATGTCCAGGAGAGAGCAAGTAATGTAACTATTTCAGAGAAACAGGGAACATGGTATTGATGAAAAGGGCTCTACTACCTCGTGCCCCTAGCAGGTTTTTGTGATCTTCATGAGTAACTCGAACGTCTAGGTTAGAGCAGCCATTGCCTGCACTATACTTTCTGACTGTGGGAATAAAGGTGCACACAGACCTGATAAAATATGAACATTTTTTTCCACAAAAATCATATAAGCAAAGGAAAAAAAAACAAACAAACAAACAAACAAAAAACCCCCAACAACAAACAAAAAACAAAACAAAACCAAACCAAAACAAAAAAAAAACCAAACAAAAGGGGGCACATTCCACATTTCAGACTATTCATGTGTATATTCTACTTCCAAATAATTTCACTTGTGCATATGCTTCATTTATTAGGGCTACAAGAAAAAGAGCCAAATAAGATTGTCTATTATGTACATGTTTTTTGTGTAATTCTCTGTGTAGATATTCTGTATATACACAAAGACACACACAGATGAAACTTGAAAATTCACTGTACGAAATATATATTATGGGCAACTCATTAATTTGTAGTGAAGCTGCAAGAAAAGTTTTTGAAAAAGGGAAGAAAATAATCGTAATCCTTCTGAAATCTGTTTTTTGCCATAAAACAAAGTAAAGTAAAAGAATTGGCGCAGGAGATATAGTTTTAAGGATAAAATGGCAAGATGAACGTCATCAGATCACAGTGGACATTATCAATAAGATAACAGTGATGACTCCACCAAATAACAAGAAATAATTTAAAAAAGATAATAATATTAATAATAACAAGTTTATAAATGAAAAATAATGTTATTAAATTATTATTATTATAAATAACAATAAAAAGCCTTTTTAGGTGTTATGGGCTTTTGGAGATTGCACATTCCACATTGTAAACTCCCTCGACCAAATCTTTATAGCCTTAAGTTGCTCCAGGGGAAGTTTAGGTTGGACTTTAGGACGAATTTCTCTTCAGAAAGGGTGATTTAACATCGGCATGGGCTACCCAGGGAGGTGGTGGAGTCACTGTCCCTGGAGGTGTTTAAGGGAAGACTGGATGTGGCACTCGTGCTATGTCTGGTTGAGTTGGTGGTGTTGGGTCTCAGAGGTATTTTCCAACCGAACTGATCCTGTGATTCCTTGAAATGAGCCGCTACAGGAATGGTTTCAGACAGGGCTCGGAGGGCTCCCTCCCCCAACGGAGAGGCAGCGCTTTGGTTTGGGCGGGCGGGCGGGCAGAGTTAATCTCCTGCGCAGCGCTTGGTAAGGGGCTCTTTTGTCAAAGCCATCAGGATCACAGTGCCTGCCGCTGCCAAGGCTCAGTGGTGTCTCTGTTTTTCTGGAAGAGAAAACCTCGCAGCTCCAGCTCGACCCGGGCGGGGGGCGCTGAGATCCCCGCCTGGGCCGGGCTGGGGCGCGGCCGCCGCGCTCCTCTGAGGGAGCCGCGGGGGCGGGGCCGCCGCCGGGGTTTGTCCCTTGACGGCCGCCGTAAGGCGCGCGCCACCCGCTGCCGGCCCGCGCGCTTCGGGAGCGCCATGAGCCTGTGGGCGGACAAGCACCGGCCCAGCGCCCTCGGCCGCCTCGACTTCCACCGCGAGCAGGCGGCGCGGCTCCGCAACCTGGTCAGTGAGCCACGGGCTCGGCTCTGCCCGGCGCCCTCCCCGCCGGACTCTGCCTGGGGGCCCGCCGGCCTCCGGGCTCTCTGGTCCCCTCCTCCCCGCAGCGAGAATCCCCCCGGAGTCGGCATTGCGCCTGAATAAGGGGGGGAAACTTTACTGTGCGGGCATTGGAAGAGATTGCTCAGAGTGGCTGTGAAGTCTCTGTCACTGGAGATAGTCGAGAACCCTCTGGATGCCATCCTGCACCCGGTGCTCTGGGAGATTGGGCCACGGTGGTCCGTTCCAGCCTGACCCATGCTATAACTGGGATTCCTTGCGGGCCCGTAGCGCTGCTCTGTGGGGCCGGGGTGGGCAGCTTTCCCTCCGTGCAGGCCCTGCCTTTCCGAGCAGCGCCCGTGCCACGGGAAGCGTCCCCGCATCGCGCCCTGCTTGGGAGCGCGGCCTTGGTGCCGAGGGAAAGACTGCGCGGGAATCAGATACTCGACTCTTTCGGGAGTGGTGTGCACATGCTCTTCCTGCTGGTTTCAGTATCCCCGAGAACAGGGCTTGGCTTGTTTGCCTTATGTTAGCAGAAACTTGTGAGGCGAGCAGCTGGGAATGAAAGTCAGGACTGCTTCCCCTGCCAGATGTGCCGACTGGCATATGCACTTGCTCAGGGATGAGTGATAGCTAACTCGTGTAAGTGCTTTCTGTGGGGTATGATCAGATGTGCTCCAAGTCATGCATTTTAGGTTTCCAGGTAATAAACTCCTAAACGTGTGTATGTGTATGTATGTATGTGTATCTATATCTATTTCTCTCTCTCTCTCTCTCTCTCTCTATCTATATATCTGTATATGTATATATATATATGTATGTATATCATGACTACATATATAAGCATCTGTTTTTATCTTTGTTTCAACCCTTTTTTCTGTGTTTCTCACAGCTGTCACTCTAGTAACTGTGGGAAGCTTATAAATGTTGGAGTGGGGGTTTTGGGGTTTGTTTTGTTGTTGGTTTGCTTGGGGTGTTTTTCGAGCAGTGGGGTGTTTGAAGTTAAACGAGTTGCACATGGCTGTCAGAAAAATACGATGTTCTATAGTAAATGTTGCTGCAGGAAAGGATTTCAGCAGTTTTAATTCTAGGTGCTGTGTCGTGATGGAGGTGGAAAAGTCATTTAATGTAAACTTGGGTGAAAATGAAAGAGTAAATGATCTTCTAAGGAAAATACTGTGGTAGCTAACTGTTGTTTCTTTTTTGTTCAGGTTCAGTGTGGTGACTTTCCTCATCTGTTGGTGTATGGACCATCAGGAGCTGGAAAAAAGACAAGAATAATGTGTTTGTTAAGGGAATTATATGGTGCGGGAGTGGAGAAACTGAGGATTGAGCATCAGAGTATAACGGTAAAAAAAAAATCCCATCTCCTATGAAGTAATGCGGAAATACTGACATATTTGTGTTGTGAGACCTTTGTAGTTTTTTGAGTTTTAAAAATTAGTGTTTATCTTGCACTCAGTATCTATCTTCAACCTTTTTATGTAATTACATAAAATAGTCATACCAGTCATAAAATTACATAAAATAGTCATACCAGTTAGGTTATATGAACAAATTATTTTCCAGATGTTCTTCAGGCCTTCAGGATGTGGGGTTCTCTCCTGTTTTCTGGGCCTGGTTGGCTGTTCTTGTGGTGTAGGTTTTTTTGTTCAGAGTGGGTTTTTTAATTTTTTGTTTACAATTCATTTTGGACCATAGCATCTCTGCTGTTGGTATTTTATGGGCTGGATGATGTGTCAGTATTCCTTTTTTTCTTTGGAGGTGGGGCTGGGACTGTAGGAGATAAGCAAGTCTGTGTCTCGAGAGTTCTTTGATCTCTGAGACTCTTGGTTTGCCTGTGATTTAGCCAGGTGTAAACTCTAGAACGCTTTCTGAAATTTAATGTGTTTATTTTCTATGTAGGCACCTTCTAAGAAGAAGATTGAAATTAGCACCATTGCAAGTAATTATCACCTTGAAGTTAACCCAAGGTAAGTGTGCACCAAAAATGCCTCACTTCAAAGGTAAGCCACTGGCTGTGTTGTGAGTGCCTTCAGCCTGGGTGTATGAGAGACTGATTGCCTGATTTGTTTCCTGAGCAGGTTAGGTAATGGTCTATGGGTTTGGTCTGCAAATGAGAGCAGGGAGAGGATTTTTAATTAAACAACTCTGAATAAACAAAAATTTGGATTGCTGTATACTTAAGGCAGAAATGTTCTGTTTAACTGGCTACATAAGTGTGCTGATGTTGAGGAATGGACAAAAGAGACAATTCTGGATTGATAGATTTCACCATTTCAGTTGAAATGAAGAACTTCTACTGGATCTAAAACCTCCATGTCATTAGTTTCCTCACAAATACAAAAATTAAGGAATTTGAAAGAAAGAAAGGCTTACCCTGTAACTCTCCAAATAAAGTGTTTAGAGCATGGGAAAGACCACTGCAATATACTGTGGATCCTGTCTTGAGTGAGGTCTGATAGTGATTTAAACAACAGAAGCTCTAGTGGGAGCTATCTACATCTTCTTTGGCTGTTATGAAATTGCTGGTGATAGTTCAGAGACCCAAAGCAAATATTTGTATTTACCTGAAACACATAATGTTGCTTTAAATCACAGTGAGTGAATGTCATTGTGCACTGAGTGGTGTTGGTTACTGCTAAACCGTAGCTCATGCTGCCTTGCCATATAGAAGTTATTCTGCACTGCCAGGTCTCCTTTAAAAACTCATTCTTCAGCTAATCTGTTTATTGATTAGTGAGTATCTGCTGGTGTTCTAATACAGACACAAATAATTATTAGCTAATTACCAGTAAAAGCTGATGCTTATTAGTAATCACTGTTTTGAATATGTCATTTTGGTGATATCAAATGTGTGGCCATTCAATCCAGCTGTGAAAACCTGATACTACTAGCACTTTTCCTGTTACTCTGTATAGAGTACTTAGAGCTTGAAACATAAAATAATTATATTTCAATTTAAATACAAAATTGCTGAGTTTTGATTAAGGATTAATATCCTGATTTGTAAGCTTTCAGTGACTGAGCAATTATCATGTTTATGTCTGACCAGACAGTACACCTCTGTGCTGTGCAATGGCCTGTGAAGTTTGACTGAATTAAAACAACGGTGAAGTCATGTGCATCTTGAGTAACATGGAATGGGGTGAATGGCTAACAGGGAGAGGAAGTGAATTTCTGGGAAGGACTCTGCAGAATAAAACCCTGCATTTACATCAGTCCTTTGAGTCAGGCATCCTGCTGCGGGGTTAGGCTTAATTGTTATTCCCATAATGAGTAAAAAGGTTCACACTGTGTGTCCTTGTTTAAACTAGGTAAAAAAAGTTTAGGTTTTTCATCTGAAGAAAATAAGTTCTGTTTTAATGAGTTAATAAAATAGTTAACAATGGATTTAGTACATTTGAATAAAGTGCTACTAAGCCAGTTGCACCTGCATAAACTTTGGGTTGTTTTTATTGTAACAGAGGAGGTAACTTTCAACAAAATATATGGGTAGTAGTTTAATTCTAACTCAGCAGCTTCTGAATTCTTTTGGCATTCTTGCTCATTTAGTTGACTTTTGGAGTATGTATTTTATATGCAATATGAAGTTGTTTTAAAACAGATTTATTAAAATTCCTGGTACAGCGATGCAGGAAACAATGACCGTGTGGTAATTCAGGAGCTCTTGAAGACAGTGGCACAGTCCCAACAGCTTGAGACAAGTACTCAACGAGATTTTAAAGGTGAGTAAAACACTTAAAACTGGTCAAAATGCTATTTAAACATGGGGAGATTTCACTGTTTTGTTTGTACCTGTATATTGCATGAAGATTGTACAGTCAAAAAGGCACGCAAGTAATCTTAATCTTTATTTTCCTGCCTGTGGGACCATGCTGTGTTTTTCTGTGTGTTATCACTTATTTTGGTGTTATTGCTTGTATGTCAAACGTACTTTTTTCTTAGAAAGATTTGGTATTAATACAGAACCCCACTATGTTTAATCCTTTTTTCAGTGGTGCTGTTAACAGAAGTTGACAAACTTACTAAGGATGCTCAGCATGCTTTGCGACGAACAATGGAGAAGTACATGGCGACCTGCAGGTTGATCCTGTGCTGCAACTCAATGTCAAAAATTATAGGACCCATTCAAAGCAGATGCCTGGCTGTACGAGTGCCTGCTCCCAGCATTGAAGATGTATGTTGAAACAGAGGCAAAAATAAGTGACTATAAAATTCTTACTAGACAAGTTCTTGCTGTGGACTTCATTTTATTTTCACATAATGACCCAGTTTTCCTTTGTGTTGGATGATTCTCCAAGCATGGCTTATGAAAGACTGGTCCATCTTTGATCCAGAAATCTTTCTAACAGAAGATCTATTGATGGTGAAAAGGTTACTAAGTGTTGTACTCCCTGCTATCTGTTTTCTGTCTAGATCTGCCATGTCTTGTCCAGTGTGTGTAAGAAAGAAGGCCTGACTCTTCCTCAAGAGCTGGCTCAAAGGATTGCAGAGAAATCTGGCAGGAACCTTCGGAAAGCACTACTTATGTGTGAGTCCTGCAGAGTACAACAGTAAGTCACTGCAAAAATTAATGTAAGTTCTACTATCAGACACATAAATGACCTTGCTTCTAAGGCCTTATTAAAATAGGTAATAATTTGCTTAGATTGTAATCTCTAAAAAGATATTATTTTTTAGGTATCCTTTTACTGCTGATCAGGACATTCCTGAGATGGACTGGGAAGTTTATTTGAGAGAAACTGCAAATGCTATTGTTGGTCAACAGACACCACAAAGGTACGTGAATGCACTTGTTAAGAGCTATAAATGGTGTTTTCCATGTACTGTGGAACCTAAAAAAAAAAAAAAAAGTGTATTCAAAAATGTGGTGTCTCCAGTTACATGTAATTTTCTGTATTTCTACTGGAGCTGGTACTTTGCAGCCAGAAGAGTTGAGCTTTAAAATTGCCAGAGAAGGCTGAATGAGTATCAGGAACTGAAGAACTGTTGGTTTTCCTTGTCAAAGCTTAATCTAAAATGACCATAGGCTCAGTTGCATGTTTTGTTTCCTGGTTGGGTGATTTTTTTTTGGTGTGGGAGTCATGGGTGTGTATGGTCATTCTGGTTTGTTTGTTTTACGTAAAATTTCTCTTTGACCATCTTTACCATAAAGCACCTTTTTAAAAGAACTGAAAGGAAGAATTTGTTTCTTTTTTTGAGCACATTAGCTGATGACTTCTGTGTCCATCTCACTGTCATACCCAAAGCCTGATCCTTTTAGCCTGTTCCATGTATTATTTGCATGAGATGTCACTTAATTTAAATGCTTGTAGCATCTGCCCTTCTGTTTTCAAAAGCTGAGCTTTGGCTAATTGTGTCAGCTCTGCCTCCTAATTGTCTTACCCTTATAAACAATGAAGACAGAAAAACACCAAACTCTGGCTGTAGTAAATTAGTCACTAGTCTTAAGAATGAATAACATTGGACATGAAGAAAAATTAAAGGGAAACAATCCTGAGACAAATTATGGTAGCCTTGTAGCTTCTAGATTAACTGAGAGCACTGTAACTAGAGTATGTGTCATTTATCTTATGAGTAAAAGGTGATACACAGCTTTTGAATTGAAGTTGACTCATGCAATGCTTTTGGTTTTAAAATAACACCCAAAACCAAAAGCAAAAAAGAGACGTTGCTTGGATTGCCTCTTTTCCTGCAGTGTATTTCACTGGTTGTGAAAGACAATAGTATGCTTTGGGATCATACTTCTCATATTTTGTGGTGTCTTTCCAACAGGCTTTTAGAAGTCCGTGGACGGCTTTATGAACTCCTGACACACTGCATCCCTCCTGAGATTATAATGAAGGTAATTGAGCTATCTAGCTCTTAATGTGCTATAAATTTTAATATTGCGACTGTCTCAACTAAAGCTTTTTAAAAAAAAGTACACCAAAGCATCATAAATTATCCATATATTGATGAAAAGCTGTGTCCTTTTCAAATAGAGTAAAACTTGTTCAGTGGTCAAAGAAAAACAGGATCATAGCTGAGTAAACATAAAGGAGGACATTCTTAGTCCACTTCTCAGGCCAGTTACTATATTAAAGCACAGTTGAGGATCTTGGTGGTCTTTCACAGCCTTAATGATTGTATAATTCTGTGGGCTAATCTTTATATGATTGGTTTTCTTTTATAAGTTTTGTTGTTACGAGTTCATTATTTGCTATGTCTTAGTGGAGAGGTGTCCAGCAGGACTATTCAAAGACAGATGTCACCTTGGGAGGAAAAAAGCAAGTGGGATGTACATGTTTTTATTTTAAGGAGAATGAAAGGATACTGAAGACAAAGTAAAACAAAGATCAAAAATAATGTTTGCAACTTAACCTAGTAATATTTGCTTTGCCATCAGACATAATTTCTTTTCACATTAACAAATTTCTGCTTTCTGATGGTTTTGGTATTTAGATGTTTCTTTACCTTTCCTTTCCTACAGTAGGTTAGTAGATCTTCTATTGCTGTGTTTGAGAGGAAAAAGGTGCATGTTCTCTACTCACGCCCTCTTCATAAACTTGAAATGCTCTAGAGATGCTCCTCACTTAATCCTGGCTGTTTTAATTGAGATGGATTTGTGATGATTTTATTGCTGTCTCTAAAATAATGCATTTTAGGGTTTTGTAATGACTAAAGTATTGAAGTCAAGTTGTCTTGTGTGTCTGCACATAAATACTTTCATAAATACAGACAGAGACACTTAGAATTTAAGTAACCTTTTTCTTGGTTTTTATTAATGTTGTTTCTCTTTGTGCTTGATGCTGTCAAGATATAACTAAGTGGTTTTAATACACTTGCTGTCTTGGTAGGAATTCTCCTCAGGCCATGTTCCTACATGCAGTAGAGGTTATAGTGTTCGGAGATGAGCTTAATTAATTTTCTTTTATTAAGGCATAAATGATCCCAGTAAATGAATATATTTTCTGTTGGATTAGTGAGTGAACTATTGGTTAATGCTTGGCTATTTTCAGAGAACCAAGGTTATCCTCTTAACAAATAATACATAATTTTTCAAATACTGCCCTGTTTTTTCCCATTTTAGGGTCTCTTGACAGAGCTTCTACATAATTGTGATGGACAACTGAAAGGAGAAGTCGCACAGATGGCGGCCTTCTATGAACACCGCTTGCAACTGGGCAGCAAAGCCATTTATCATCTGGAAGCATTTGTTGCAAAGTTTATGGCAATTTACAAGAAGTTCATGGAGGATGGGCTGGATGACATAATGTTCTAACTGATGCCTAAAGTTGTACACAGAATGTTGCATCAAGATGCCAATGGTGTTGCAAATGTCTAGTTGTCAGTGCTTGATTACATGTGGGTCTAGTTCTAAGTCAAATATTTTTGTTTTGCTATTTAATAAAACAATGTTTGTGCAGCTTTAGAAACCAGATGGATTTTTTGACAGCCACAAATCCATCTTTGGAGCCATACAAAATACATTGGCCTTTCAGAAAGACAGCACATTGCCTTGGAAGATGTGCAAGATCAGAGCTGCTTTGCAGTATTTGTAACCTGACATTAAGAAGAGAGAACACAGGTGTTGTGTGCTTGGTTTATGTTTGTTAATCACAGATGGGCAAGGCTGAAGGAAAAAGATGTTTTTTCTGTGTTCTGCCAAGTTCCCCCTTGAACATGTATGTTCTGCCTTCTGATCTATACATATTAGTGTTTGTCTGGCTTCTTTTTTTTAGCCTGAGTGCTGTCATGTGTTCACACCAAATGTTTTCTTTCTTTTTTCTTCGTAAGCAGTTGCATTGAAATTGTGGAGGAGCAATACTTTGGTGTTGCTTGTAAATCACATGTTTAGAAGGATTATACCTTCATAAAGCAAGTTCACTTGCTGTCTGACGCTCTTGGGTTGGCTTCAACCTGCATAATGCTGTTCAGGTAAAGGTTATTTGACTATTTTTTTTTAATGAAAGGAAAAGTTTCAGCTTTCAACAAGTATCTTTTACCTCTTAAACTGATATGTGACATTTTTAAAATGGCAAAATAAATTGTAGCAAATATGAGTAAGAACGCTGAATTGTTTTTTTCACACTGTGCGACAGCCTAGGTGCATTCATCTGCTTTGATGTAGACATCTTTCAGAAGGGTGGGATATCCCACACATGCTGTAAAACTGAAGGGAGCCACTGAAGTTTAAAAAAATCCAAATAAATACAAGCAACAAGAAAAAGTGAAAAAAAAGCCTCCCAAAATAATAATAATGATAATAATAGAAAACCAACAACGCCTGCAAGTCTGTGCTGCAAGTCTGTCACATGTTATGCCTGTGTACCATGGTACTATAAAAATTACTGAATTCATGCTCTTTATTACTTCTCAATGCTAATTTAGGCTATTACTAGACAGTATTTAAAGCTTAAGTTAATTAAATGCTGCTGTTCTCAAGGACTTAAGGGTTCCATGTGGGGTGTTAAGGCACAGCTTGCATTCAGATTCATTCTCAGTAAGATGGTGCTGCCCTGTTTCCTGCTCAGTGGGGCTCCTGAAGAAATAGATGAGAGTTTTTTTTCCTTCCATATGCTTGTCACCCAAATCCACAGCACTGGTAACTTGTCATATTGTGAATGTCTTCACTGTCAAAAGATCCTGGAGAAACAGTAAATTAGTCAGCGATGGCAAAAAGGAATACTTAAATTCATTACAAAGTAGGGCACAACTTTGTAATGGAGGGGGGGCATAATTACTGCACATAAAAACTGCCCTGCTCTGTCTGGACCCTTGTCTTATCTACTGATTTTTAAAAGCTGAACAGTTCTTATGATTTCCCTACTACTAACGTATAGTGTGTGATAAAGTAAAAGTGTTAGTTCAAAGGATGGCAAAACACTTCCCCCTCCCAAAAAAACCAACCCCTAAAGCTAATCTTGGAGAAGAAGAATGTAGGCAGGGGGTTGTGAAATGCATAGGGACAGTGTTGCTGTGGAGGGTGGAGAGACGGGAGCTGTGTTGGAGGTTTGTTGGGGCAGAGGAGCAACTTGCTCTTTCAAAAGGCCTCAGCAGCTTTGTCTGGGAGTCAGAAACACCAGTATGAATCTCTGTAGGTGCTGCTTGTTCAAGTTTAAATTTTTATCCTTTATTACCTGGGATGAATTAAGAGTAGCCAAGGATGGAAAAATGGTATAATGACAGAATTTCTGTGAGAGAACATGGCAATCACTCATCCTGAGAGCCAGCATTTCCACCTGCTGATCCTGACCCTTCCAGTCTGGAAGACAAATTTAAGCACACATGGGCACAACTGTCTTATATGTCTCTGCACATCTTTCCTTGCTAGTAATTTTTCAGGAAATTTTGACTTAGTATCCATAACAGGCTTCAGGGGAGGTGGTCATGCCACCAAGCCTGTCAGAGTTCAAGGAATGTCTGGATGTTGCTCTGTCATATGGTTTAGTTTTAGTTTGTCCTGTGAGGAGCACAGAGTTGGACTTGACGATCCTTAGGAGTGACTTCCACCTTGAGAGACAGTGTGATGATCATAAGTAAGGGTTGTGCTTTCTGGGAACATTTTAGAAGCTCACTGCCTTAGATGCTGCTTCCTGTCCCTTAGGGGTAGTTGCAGCTCTTGCTTAGAAGCAGTGTGATGTAGAACTGAAGTGCTGGGCTCTGCTGTAGGGAGCAGGGACTCTTGAGCTCATGCAGGTAGCTGTCAGAAATAAAACTGAGGTTTTTGCTTTTTTTTCCCCTTCATGGGGCTCCCGTGCAAATCCTTTTACCAAAAATTCAGAATGTTAGTCTGGCAAGCGAACCTCTTCTGGGTGGGCACCGCTGCCTCTCCAGCCTGGAACAGAATCACAGAATCATTTAGGTTGGAAAAGACCTCTCAGATCCAGCTGAGCCTGCACACACATGGCCCAGCAACAGTGCTGTGCTGGACCTACACTGAGCACAGCACACCTGCCTTGCACATCAAGTGGAAGAGGCAGTGCAGATAGACTGCTGAACACTGACTAGCACGGGACCAACCTCTCAGATGATCCATTTCTTCAGCGGATTTCATCTTTTAAGACCTGCTTAGAATTGCTGCTGAATTGCATGCTGAGAGGATTACCCTCGCTTTTATCCAGCGACACCTCCTGCTAGCTGGAAATGGAAACTCCAAGCTGCTCCCTCCCACGTAGGACTTAAGCACTGAAGGTGTCTGAGGGGTTGCAGAGGAGTCAGCTTCATGATAGCACAGAAAGCCAGAGGTGAAACCGGTTTAAAAAAAAGGATCAAGCAACTAAAGGCAGCAACCACTTCTGTTGAAACTTTCTCTGCTCTGCGGAGATCAGCTGTGCAAAGGGTGAATGGTGCATTCATACTTTATTCCCCATCTCTGAAGCCCAAGTGCTAACTCCTCTGAGGAATGTTATCTAAAGAATTTGACCTCTATTGTTGAATGTACCCAAAGCAATACTACATCATCAAAGGTGCTTGTCAGGAATTAGTTACATTTCACAAAATGGCTAAGATTAAAATAATTTGTCATTAACTTCCACACTTGAGAAATTGACTCAGAATTTTCTCTGTCATCAAAATTGAAATTATTTTCTGCCCCAATTAACCAGGATCCCTAGTTCCTACTCCAGGTTTTTGCCTTTTTTTTTTTTTTTTCCCCTTTTTAATGCTGTGGATTCTTTGCTTATTTGCAAGTTGACCCCAGCAAGAGTTAAACATTCCTATAACAAGTTGTTTGTCTTCTACAGTTATGTACACTTGTTGAACTTCTGGAAGAGATTGAATGCTCTTTTTCAATAATCCTGGCATTAGTAAATTTGAGGCTTAGGTGATGTTTCAGTAGAGGCGGGTTTGGCACCTCCTAAATAACAGTGAGGCATTAGCTATTACAAGCACGCAGTTTCACCTCTGACACCACTGGTCCATCTGTATTGCTCCTAGCAGCCACCACCTCTGTCCTGGCACCTCTTGGAGCTATCTGCAGTTCTATTCCAGGACATGGAGTAGGTGTTGGTCTTTCCTATATGTTTTAATCTCTTTGCAAGCCACTGTATACAATTATAAAGAATAAAGTTTGGGCATGGGGAAATTGAAGACTGAGAGCTGGGGACCTACTGTGCTGCTCTCTCTCTTGGCTGACCACAAGTGTCCCCAAATAATTTTTCTTGGTTTTCCCTGGGACAATCTACTTTGCTGTATGAAATGTGATGCTTTTAGTTGGCAGTCTGTGACAGCTAGCGAATGGCACAGTTTCACTATAGCTCAATGTTGCCAATGTGGGCTTTCACTGCAAGCAAGCTGGTGTTCTTTTTTTAAACTTGTGATAGTATGTTCATGTCAAGTGATTTTTGTGCCAAAGTATAAAGGCAACACTTAGCTCACTCCTGGTCATAATGAGATATGAAAGGCATGCCTAGTAAAGCATGTGTATTGAGAAATCCATGGAATATTTCCTGTGCTTTTTACCATTCAGAATCCTTCTGCAAAAAGTTATTTCAGTCTTGAGTGAGAATGAAGGAAAGAAAATCAGGAGCCCCTAAAAGAGAAGAAAAATAATCAGAATGACAAAGCAGGCAAGGACAGATCCTGAGGGAAGACAGGTACACTCATTAATTGTATTTACATTTCAAAGACTAGTCACCTGCGGTGTTCTCAGTCATACCCTACACTTACATTCCCTGCCACACACCATGAATAATAAATGCATTTTTGAAGATAGAGTAAGTGACCAAATAGGCTTTTTCCAGTTTTAATTTTGTGGATGATCTTGATTTGAGAGGTCAGTACAAATGCCTTTGGTAAGTGGCAATTTTAGGCCAGTAATTGCTAATTAAGACAGAAAGCAAGATGCTGGCTAAGGCACTTTCAGATAGATCACAGATAACCTTGCAGGAGCTGATTAACTCAAACAGAATGCCTCCTTAGGTGATAGCTACCAAATGATACTTGGAACAATTTTTAAAATTAAAAAGGATGAGGGAAAAGGATTTATGAAACTCTTGGCAGCATTTTCTCTGGAGAAAGAATTTTGATAATAAGTGGGGTTAGCTGTTTGCTAATTAGCAAACAATTAGAAGAAAGACATTTACCCAGCGGGCAAACACCTTTTATGATAGACTAACACTCATCAAACCTGTATATGCTGAAGGAGGATAAACATTGCTGTGCTCACAGTTTCTCAGTGATGTGAGCAGCACTGGCTGCTGCTCCTGTGCCACCTTTGCATGGGCTGGCTGGGACTCAGTGTGACAGTGCTTAACGTGGCAAGCACAAAACAGAGGACCCTGCACTGAGCTTGTGATCCTGGGGTAGCTGAGGACAATTTCCCAGAGCTCCACAAAAGAAATTAGGAACAGCACAGCAACCATCTGTGGAGAAAACAGAAATCTCTAACACTGGGGAATTTTTTGGGACCTGCAAATCAGAAAAAGTGAGAAGACATTAGTTTTATTTATATAAAAATAAATCATTATATTGTGTAAAGGAGATAATAATTGATAGATCATAGTTAGTGTCAGACATTGGAAAATTTTCTGAAAGTGTCCCTTGGACAGGTGAGGCCTCAAATGACCAGAGGGGTGGATGCTTTAAAGTAAAGCAGAGATAAGACAAAAAGCAGCAACCTTTTTACAAAACAGGGATGTGTCATCAGAACTGCCTGGTGAAAAGCTGGAGGGGCTGATGAATCTGTCTGAGTGTTTAAGGCTGAACTCCTCTCCATGCTCCTTCCACAAGCAATGGAAAGAGATGAGAGTTGCTGAACATGAGCTTGCTAGTTCAAACAAATCTTTAAGGTGTATTCCATTCTTCATCCTCTAAAGGAACTCCTCCTTGCCATTAACTCCATAGGCAATAAAGGAGTGCAAAGCTAGACTTACATGCAGATCTACTGACATGATGCCTAAATGAAGCCAGAAAAATTGTACCTGTCTATTCTAAAATCCAGTTCAGAACAGCAAAGAGTACAGAGGAAAACAAATTGAGATCAAGTGCTGCTCAGGAGTGCAGAGCATTTCCCTCCTATATCCCTTGGCACAAGGTAGTGCCTACCTTGCAGACTGCAAATGCAGACTGTGCTGAAGAAATTAAGGAATGCACTCAGTCCTGGTTTTGCTACTGGCATCCCAATCAAAACAAGAATTTAGAATAGAACTTAGGGCTTTATCACATTTCTGATATGCATAAATGTGAGGATTTATTAATACATGATCTTTGCAAACAAATATGTATTTTTACTTTCTTTCCACTTTGAGGGCTGTGTCTGAGAGCAGTTTCATTTGCAAGAGTCTGAATGAAATCTGATCCCAAGAAGTCCAGAGGCAGCCATTGTGAGTGCAAGGCGTCTCACATGGCAGCAGGTCTGACCCAACCCTTAGGCAGAACTTCCCTGCAAAAGTGGCCCTGTGCAGTTCATTTCATTCAAAACAGACATTAACTCCTTGTCTGAGGTGACAGCTGCTTTTAGAACTGCTAACAGTTGTCCAGAGATTAAAAATCCTTCCAGCTAGGCTAGTATTGTCCCTGTGACATGGATCTTGTTTGGAAACAGCTGGATCAGGTAGACAGGGGATCAGCATTAGGAGAAATCTAGTGGTAACTCATTGCACCTGAGGCAGGAGCTGGAGATGATGAGCTCTGAGGGAATGATGGAACAAGCTAAAACCTTCCAAAAGGAGTAGCCAGGTTCAGTTAAAATACCTGTGTTGTTCCAGGAAAAAGCTAAGTATCAGGTGTGCTTGGGGGCAAGGACTGGCAGCTACCATCAGAGGCATTTTTCTTGTGCACTGTGTGGGTAAACAGGCTGTTGAACCAGGGCAGCAAATATGATGGAGGGGCTCAGAGGTGCTTTGGGCAACCTGAAGATGCACGAAAAAATACAGAGATGCTGTTAGAGAATGGTGTAAATAGTGCTGAGGTTGTTCCATCCCCATATGGGCCACTCATTTAAGAATTGGACTGAGTTTTCCTTGTATGAAATGAAGGGAATGGTGTCAACAGAGCTGAATGGCAGCAACATTTTTTGTCTGAAGATTATTTTCTCCATTTGCTAACAGTGATGCTAACATATATGGGGAAAAAAGGAGCACTGCAGAGGCAATCATTACAGATGGAGGACACTGATTAGCCTATCTAGCTCTTCCACCTGAGAATACAAGATATACTCTGATGGTACCATGGAAGGAAGTAAAGGAAATGTTATTACAGATATTATATCCAAATTGAATTAAAGCTGCATTAAAAACCAGAGACTGCTGCATTTTTTCATGCTAGGTCTGAAAACATGATATACATCTGCTAGTGACAGGCATGTAAAGAGCATGCAGGGGCTTATTTCTCAGAAAACAAGTTTGATCTCTGACTTGCTTCTTCACAAATCCATGGAAACAAAAGCAGGAAGTAAAATTATGGACAGACATTAATAAATAAACATCAGCAAAGCAGCTGTGCTCTTTGGAATTATTGTATGTTTTGCTTCCAAATATTTACTTTACATTGCAAACTCCAACAGTAAATTGTTACAGTTTCTTTATCTATAAAAATCAGGTAATGAATCTGACTTTCTTTGCAAAAGGTGAATCTGCAGATGAAAAACATTATGTTAATAAATATTTTCTCAGTAGATGAGCAAAAACTGGAACACTTTTCTGTGCTGTGTTCATTCACTGTGGAGATTTAAATGAGTTACTAAATCCTTCTGACTTCTAATTTTATTGGCAGGGCAAGAGCAATCCTTAAAACATGAAGCCCCCTTTTAAAACTGTGGTTTTGAGGGGTCACGTAGTGGCATACAGGGAGGCAAGTATCTTGTTGCTTCCTTAGCTGTGACTGCTCCAAAGCTGTGAAAATATCTCTGGAATGTGACAGTGTCATGAGTTACTGCCTCTGCCACGAGGGCTCTGTACACCCAGGAATTCTCATAAAAGCCAGTCTGTCTCGTGTGACTGGAAATATCACATGGGCTGACAAAGTGGAACTGTAATAAAATGGTGTGTCTTTCACTTACTTCCCATGTTATATTACATCAAGTGGCAGAGTACAATAAATTCTAAAATAAAAAGTTGACATGAATGATTATATAGTAATAAATGAACAACAAAGACTTTTAATGCACACATAAAAAATAATCCAGCAATCACCTTCCAACTGTATTTTATCTGTTTTCAAGCAACGAAACACAGCTGGCAGCTGTTTATGAAAAGGGATCAGTGTGCTAAAGTGTGCTCAGCCTGAAATTATAACTCTAGGAAAAAATTTCAATAAAGATGTATTTTAAGAACAAAATCAAAGAAAACAAAGTCACGGAACCTGAGAGTTTCAAAGCAGCTTCTTCCTCATACATGCCCTTCTCACCAAAACAAACCCAAGGCTATAAAAATTTCAGGAACTGTTTTCAAAGGAGCTGAACTTTCAAAAGAAAGAAAACCTCTAAGTATTCCCGGTGCACTTCAGTAAGGGAATTTTCCCTAGAACTTCCACACTTTAGTGTTTTCTGTGATCATGCACCAGTTGGTGTGGTCAAAGTACAAATGAGTAATGCATAGCCCAGGAATATGGTGCTCTTTCAGCTTGGCCAGTTTCTTGTCTTTAAAAATGTAGCAGTACCTCAGTCAGGCCCCAGCAGGACCTGTCTGCTGTCAGCTGTGCTTGGTCAGGGCACTCTCACTGACTTTTTTCTGCATAGAAGCACCTACTCTGCTTTTGCTTTGAGGTTAGCAAGAAAGCTCCTTGGTTTGGGTGATGGTCTATTTTAAATTGTTATCTGACAGCTAATTCTTTCTGTCGTGAAATCAGGTCAGGTAAATACTCTGCTGCTACCACAATGACTACCTGCTGCCATTAGGGAGCTGTGCAGTTGCTTGCCCTAATTCTGCATAGCAGCTGCTGAAAGCCTTTGAGCAGCGTGGTGACATGGGCAGCACAGGCTTAACAGCCACTTCAAAAGCTGTTGTATTTTAAAAACTCAGTTTGCAACGTAGAAAAAGTGCGAAGTACGTTTTGGAAAGCCATGCGCTTTGGATTTTTTTCAACTTTTTCTCCCCTTTTTAATTCATTCAGCTCCACACTGTAATTGCCATAACTAACGAGCCCTTCTTGGTGCCATTGATCACCCAAATCTAATACTGAGTCAAGTGACCTTGAGAACAGAGACCATCTCAGAGATTTCTCTGACACTGTGCACAGTGCTTTTTTCTCCCCTCTGCAGGATGAGCTCCATGCTGTCCTGCATAGCTCTGAAGTCCCATCCAGCTTATGACAGGGCTGTTTCAAAGCCAGTTCTTTGTCCCTGTGAAGAATTGATTTTTGTACTCCATGTGAGCAAGGCTCACCTGAGGAGCAGGAAGGAGGTGAAGGTTTCTAAGGAACAAAGTTGTCTTGCTTTTCAAATCTTCCCCATTTTTCTCCATTGCCCACACATATATCATTATCTGGCCTCCTACTCTCAAGATGTGAGCCATCTCTTTTATCACTTGCATGCGCCTCTCTTCCAGTTGAAAAATGGTGTATCACTAGAAGAGAACAGATAAGGTGAATAAGTATCCCTTGAGGCACTAATGAATACAGAGTGTAGGGACACGGACTAGCTCTGACACAGTGGAGGCTGATGGTTTGCACCGCAGGAATACATCAATTATCTTCTGTTGTGCTATGTGTGGTTGTAGTACCTTTATCATCTCTGACATGCTGCTAGCTTTAACTTTAAAGAGTCCCTACCACACTGTCGTATTTTAAAAACACATCAAAATTTAGAAATGTTGAAACAACTGACATCTGTCAGACTGGCAATAAACAACAAAATTATCTTTTCCCAGTGAATGGCTATTTGGTCAGTGGCAAAGCAACCTGGAATGTTGAATCAAAATACTGGTGAAAGACACTAGGTCAACAAGCATTTGTCTACTTCTTCCCAATAACAAATATGTACAATTGAAACCAATAGTGAGATAATCTCACTCCTGTGTGATACCCCCCTCCCAGCAGAAAAACATGTGAGATGTGGAGAATGCCTCATCAGTAGGGTGGTGAAACTCAAGCAATGCACTTTCCCTTGAGCCAGAACCCAGTTTAAATTCCACTCTCATTTCAATAAAAATTTTTGCATCAGAAAGGGCAATTGGTCTCAGACTTTGGCAGGAATTTGCAGAATGACAGTGCTTCAGGTTGGCTCCTGCTCTCAGGCTGAGCAGCTTTGGAGCAATTCACAACAAACAAGGACGTTGATTGGGTCTTGGTCCACTGCAGGGACTTGGGCAAAGGTTCTGCTACATCAAGGGAACATTAAATCCTGTAATAGTGCTGTAAAGGAAAGGGCATGTATTGAAGACACTGAAAACAAAAAGCAATAGAATTAATGATAATTATCCAACCTTTCATTTCCCCCAGTGAAAATGCCCTGTGCTAGATTGAGCAGAAATTATGGCTTCCACAGAGAAACAATGTGTCTTTCAAGGAATAATAAAGAAAGGCTTGATTCTTTCTAGAAACATAAGTACAGAAAATGCTAGCTGAAGCTCTGTATATGTAGCCTCTAAGTGCCTGTCAGGGTAGCCATTCACCATCAGATCCATTTTGCCTCAGGAAAAGAGGCACTTTACAATTAAAAGAATAACAGCATGCAGTCCAGCTGTCATAGGAAAACACTGCAATGAATGATGCATTCAGAGTCTCAGTGGCAATGTGAGGATCAAGAGGCAAGCTTTGAAGAAATAGGGTATTTAACATCCAGTTGACTGCTCTGCCTGTAGGTTTCCCTTTTCTGAGATCAACAGAAATCAATTCCAAAAGCTTAGGTGTTCTAGCAGTAGTTGAGATGTTGATACTGAAATGTTATGGCCTTTGTAATTAAAAATGCATCAACTATCATTAAGGAAATTACAGTTTATTAATACAATCTCACACTGAACAAAATTGTAGTCTTGTCAAGATAAATATGTCAGATAACTTTAAAAGCTCTGAGTGATGTATTCCATTAAAAAAAATGCCTAAATCTAAAGAAACAGACAATTTGCGTGGGGCACCATCACGCTATCCAGAAATCACAGATGTGAATTACTGCACATGACTGTTTTTAATCAAAGCCAAGCCTGTGAGACTCCAAGACCACCATGAAGTCACATTCACTTAAAGCAAGCAGCTCACAAAAAAAAATTTTTTCTTTTCCTTGACATCAAAGTCGTTGTCTATAGAAATTGTTTAAACTGAGCAAGTTGCACTGTGCAGTTTAGGTGCTGCTTCAGAGATGGAGCTGAGCTGGCAGTGAGGCACAAACACCAAAGCCTGACTGCAGCCCAGCAGTGACATGAGCCTGCTTCCCTCCCCTTCCCTCCAGCGGAAACAGTTCAGAGCTGCTTCTCCTGCAACTCCTCCCATACTGATGAGTCAATGGCCCTGGAGAGAATATTTCATAGAATCATAGGAATCATAGGATAGTTTGGGTTGGAAGGAACCTGAAGATCACCTGCTTCCATTTCCTGCACCATGGACAGGGACACCTTCCACTAGACCAGTTCGCTCAGAGCCCCAGCTGATGTGGCCTTGAACATTTCCAGGGAGACAACATCCAGAATTTTTCTGCACAACCTCTTCCAATGTCTCACCACCCTCATCATAAAACATTTGTTCCTTTTATCTAATATAAATAAAGTTTAGAAAGTCCCTCTCCAACTTTCTAACAAGCCCATTTTAATTGCTGAAAAACTACAATAAAGTCTTTCTGGTCCTTCAATGCTACCCCTAGCAATCTCTCACCATCGGTTCAGATCTTTTAAGGTGGTTTTCCACCATCCAAGCACTATAAAACAAGGGTCCAGGTGCTTGAGAGTGCATTTATTATAGTGAATGGTACTTTAAATCAAAAGTAGCTTTGTCCTAGATACAATAAATACAGGAACTTGCAGGTGGTGAAAACAATATCAGGACAGAGGAAACTTATTCTGAGTCAGAGCAAATGTCCCTCCAGCATGGTGCTGTGGCAGCAGCCAGCACCAGAGGTACAGGAAAAAAAGAAGTGAAGAAGAGTGATGCTCAGTTCCCTTGCCTCCTGTGGTCTGCAGCCTAAGAGCTGTATCTGATAGACAGGGATGGATCTGCCCTCCATGGATACTTGGACTCACTTGTACTTCTGATTACACCAATTCACATGTCAAACTAATCTGCAATTTAATTAAATAGATTTTTTTTTCTGTTTTAAATCTTTCCCTGTGCCTCTCCTGTTGCAATAAAGCACAGAAATTTACTCCTTAATCACTAATTTAATATAGTTTGTGAATTCCAGGATGCTATCTCCCTCAGAAGCAGTATGAATTATGCACTTCCTTTAAGACACTTTTGTGATGACACTGTGTTTAATTAGGTAATGAGCCATAGCCCATTAATCTGTCCTCATACACAGTCAGTTTGCACCTTTGATCATTATAAAGACCTTTACTGGTTCACCTATATACTTCCAGAGATGGAGAAAACCTGAATTTCATGAGTATTCAAGATATGGGTGCATCAAGTATTTATCTTCTACCATTCTTCTGCATTTTACTTTTTCTTCTTAATATTTGAAAACTGTTTTGACCAGGTTTGAACACTTACCTAGTACTTTTCAAGGCAAAGAAAATGTGTCTTATGATTATTTCAATAGCTTTCCTGAACAAGAACAGAGGGTACCTCTGTGCCCTGTACCCTTAGTTATTTTTTTCTATGCACATAACCTGGCAGTTCTCCACAAATACTTTTCCGAGATTTTACACCCAGTCATTGGTTTCATGTGAGAATTTTTCTTGCAAATCCTTGCAGCTGGTAAACCTGAATAACTCTGTGACACCAGCAAGCTTTATCACTGGTCTAGTAATTTCCTTTGTAATTATGAATTGGTATCTTTTGAAGAGCAGCCTTTATACAGGTGCTGTACACATATGCTGAGCATTCACCACTTTGACACTCCTCTACCGACATTTTACCCTTCTGGCTTTCCCTTCCAATTTTCCTTAGAGTTTCTTCCTTTCTGGAAGTAAACTTTTATGCAGTGAATTTTTTAAAGCATTTTCTAGCAATTAGTTTGGTTGTAGTCCCATTAAATTTAGCAAGAGGATGTGGTTCTTGCACAATTACTTATTGATGTGGGCCTGATGCACTATTTCAGACTAATAAGAGTTTTTTTCCCTTTTGGAGGTTCTCAGATTAATCTTTTCAAGAATCTTTGTGCCCCTGTTGTACCATTTACACAACCTACATATGGAAAATTGTGGTTTCTCAATATTGTGTTTTCTGCCCCCACTGGCCCTCTAGTCTCTTTCAATAATCTGTGGTCATTTTCTCTAAGTTTATCAAAGAGTCAGCAGTACATCCTTATTAGTACACTGCTCTCCTTTGTAGCTTTCTACCTACTGTTTTTTCTTCCAGAAATTTATCCTCCTGCTACTTTTCCCACAGAGGAATGCTTACATCTTTTATCTTTTTTAGCTGTTATTCAAGCCGTGTAACAAAAGGTAGAAAAACACTTAAGGGCTTTAACGAACATTATATCATTATCATACTAAGCAAGACCATGCCACGGTGATGAGAAGAAGTAGAGCCACTTTCAGTTTTTCAAACACCCAAACAAACCAAAAAAAAAAAAATTTTGCTTGGGTTGAGCACAAATGCTTGACCAAAACTGCTGACAGCTCTGTAGCAGCAAAGCCTTGCTTCATGGATTATTGGTTGTTTTAAATCAAGCATTCTTTTCATTTTGGCGATACATTCCTCCACCCTACCAAAAAATCAATCCAAATTAATTTTGTGTCATGTACTTCTCATTCCCACTGCTTTTGTTTAAATTGAAAACTGAAAGTTTTTCCGTAGCTGAAAAATACATATTGCAATTTTACACTTTAAATGGAGAAGGTGAGGAAGAAAGAACATTTCAAAGATTCTTCTCTTCTTCATTTCACAAGGATATAATTAATTGCTGAATTTGTTAATTGAATACTGTGACTAATCCTACTAAAAGAGATTATTTAGAGCAAGCAGACAATGCTAGATACATTTTTGTGCCATTCAGCTGTCTTCAGAGAACAAAACTGAAAGCATAAACAACTTTTCTGATTTTTTTTTACAAGTCACTTTCAAAATTAATATTTTAGGTCAGTGACTCAATCTAAACCCCGTTAAATGGCAAAAAAGAGATCTGTGTAATCAGAAATTGCTTTTCTCTGTTAAATTTCTTTATTGAAGCTAAATCCCTTTAGAGACATTTGACAAGTATTTAAGGATCACAGAATTTTTATCTCAGAGACTCTTTTGTATACACTATATATACACTTCAGATGCCACTTTATCTCTGTCAGCTGTAATAATGGGAACAATTGCAACATGGTTCTGAGCTAAATGTTATTTTAGTCTCTCCATTCTGGTGATATCAAAAATAAAAAGGGGAGGAAAAATTCAAATATACTGAGGAATTATTTAAAAGCATTGTTGAATAAACTTCAAACAGTGTTTCCATGAAAAACTTTTTCCTTTTGAAAACAGAACTCAATTACATAGGATGGAAAATTTGTTCAATCTTTTATTTTTTGCACATTTATGGTTAACATGAGGAAATAGGGCTGTTGCCTTTATAAAAAGGCATAATTGTGGAATGTAATTAACTTCTTAAAGTCTTGATTCAGGAATCATATGCTTTATTTTAAGCATTTGAATAGCTACAATGCTTCAGCTGGATCACTTCTGTGTTTATTAAAGATGATTTTGAAATGTTTGTCACAGCAGCATAAAAGTGGGGACATCTATAACTAAAACCAGCAATAAAGGTAATGAAATAAGGTAAAGTAAAGCAGTCTTCATCAAGTCATCCCTCTCCCCTGTTTTCTGTCATCCTCGAAGTGCCTACCATGGATTACTTCTTCCCTCTTCCTCCGGTGTGGCCCTTCCTGGAGCTGCTGGCCCAGTCTCACCAGGGCAGTACCTGGGGTTCACCCGGCTGGGCTCTCAGAGATGGCTCTGTCTGCCTTCAAGGACCATTTTATCTTGGTTATGTACTTTACATGAGTTCTCATTGCATAGAGAGAAAATAATGCAGGCAGCTGCTGCCTCTCCTCCCCTCCCCTCACAGCTGTGCTTCTACATGCTAGCCTACAGGATTAGGCTCCTTTTCCACCTCCTTTGGGCTATTTGGCTGCAGGTTTCAAGTGTTGATGGTGGTGGTTTCCTCACCAGTGCAGATGAGTGTTGAAGGACTGGTCCCCATCCCTGAGGAGTGGAAATGTGGGTTTGAAGCCCCTCCAGCTGTGGAAGGAAGTGTATCAAGCTCTTCTGCTTTCTGGGTCTTCTGCTTCCCGAGGACTTGGCTGTACTAGAAAAAAAAAACCAAAAGAGAAGTCTCTGTAATAGCCTGTTAGACACCAACCCCAAAGAGACCTTGGTGCTAGGGATCTTTATTTAGTGAAGAAGGTGTAAATGTGCACCCAGGTCAGGTGCCTGGATACTGTTCTGGATCCATTCTGGATCACAACGTCTCATTCAGCAGGACAACAAGCTTTTGGCAGTATGGTGTGAAACCCCCCTGCTAGGGAACACTGCTCTCAGGTGACAGCACAATCCTGACAAAACTGTGATGTGGAGGCTGCTCAGCCATCCCCTCTTCCACAACCACAGCAGTGTTGCTCTGCACCCCGAGAGAGGGAGGAAAACAGCTGTACATGGGCAGCTCGTGCAGCTGCTGAGAAGCTGCCACCTCTTGTATTGACCCCCAGCAGCTGGCCAAGACCTTGCAGGCAGGCAATGCTGTGAGAACATGTAGGTGAGATTTAAGACAGACAAACTGTCAACATGGTGACAGTGATAACGCCACGGATTGTGGTCTAAAATAAATTATTCATTTAAAAGTGATAAACAGGCTGCTGGCTGTTACTGTGAAAATTAAACTAAATATAAGGGTGTATTTGGAGTTTGGACCAGTCCTCACTCCAGTAACCTGGAGCAGCAGAGTGAACCATAAGGAAAAAAGTTCCTACTTCTGCAGTGTTTGTTTTCCTAAATAAAAAAAAAACCCAAACCAACACAGTCCAGTTTTCTAACTTGAACACATCCTGAGATAACAGTATCATACACTGGAAATAAACTTAGGATATTTTTGATAAATCAGTTATAACCAGCATGAAAATATCAATGCAAGAAACACAGAGCTCCTGATTTGGTTGAGATAGAAATCCTTCCTGTGGGTGATAATTGCCTAAAGAGACAACACTGTCAGTTGAATGAGTCCAGAGGAAAACAATCTGTAGAAATGACAGAAAAGCCAGCAACTCCTATGGAGCTTCTTTGCATCTCTAAGAATTTGTGATTACTAGCTTGAAAATACAGCACTGATTACTAGCTTGAAAACACTGACATTGGTGAGGCCAAAGCTGAAATCCGTGCTGGCAGATGTCTCAGAAACAGCAGAGGTAATCTGTGGGTCACCTCATCAAAACCAGAAAATCCCACAATGGGTGGTATTCCTCTGGTGTCCCTAAGACCTCTTGTGATATTCAGATTTTGTTAATATTTTGCCCATCTGACTTCCACCAGGGAGGAGGATCCACTGCTGTGAGAGGAGCTGTATTAACTGATTATAGGAGAGTCAATGGATTTTTCTCAAAAACCTCAGATGAGCTTTACATTACAATAGATGCAGAAAAATAGAGGTTATTCATTTTCTTTCTCCATGGAAAATTTAAACACTTGGCCCGAATGTGACCCAATTTCCTCCAACCTGCTCTTAAAATCCTCTTAATATCTGAGGTAAATAATCTTTGCTGCAGGCTAAGATGATATTTTCCCCTTCCTATGTCAAACAAAGAACAGCTTTCTCTAAAAGTCATTTATGTATTTGAATACTATTATGTTTCCTTCAGCCTTTTATTTTTTTCTTTTTCTTGACTAACCAAATCAAATTCCTTCAGGTTCTTCTAACAATTTAGATTTTCTAAACATCAGTTATTTAAAATGTTTCAATACAGATTGCAAACTTTCTAAGGCATGGTCCCCAAAAGCAGATAGGATATTCCACCTAAGATCTCCAACACACCAAGCACAGGAGAGTGACTCAGTTTTCTGACCTCCATGAAACTGTTCTGTCACCATCCCAAGCATGTGTTTGCATGATTTTGCAGCATCATGACACTAGCACATTTTTGGCCAGTGGTCCATCTTGCTTGGTCATTATTTCTTGTTTTGTTCGTTTAATATTTCCTTTCCAAGCACAGTATGTCTCTTTTGATGGTTTCTGTATGACTTCTTGATTCCAGTGAACCCTCTGTTATTTGCCTTTGTCAAATCCCATCTTCCAAAAGAATTCCAGCTCCTCCTATATAGGAACCAATCACAAACTGTGCAATATGCTCTCTAGCAGCCATCAAAGCTATTAATTAAAATTTTGCATAGGAATAGAAGTAGGGTGGCTCCAAAGAGCATGCCCTTTTTCAAATGCATACTGTGCGGAGAGTAAACCACTGATTCATTCTGAGAATGATTTTTTTTCCATATTCTTAGCTGCATTTACTTATTTTACTTGCAACGTTGACACAAGAGTCAAGATGTATCATGTCTTTTCCTGCTACCCTGTCTATTGGGATGATTACCCTGTAAAGAACAGAAAACAGATTGACTTGCTCCTGACAAACCCATATTGGCTGTTTCCCCTTACATTAGTATTCTCTAGGTTTAAACAATGTAGGTTTAAATAATTTATTCTATTTGAATTAGATTATTTAAATTATTTATTCTACTATCCTTGCATAAATCTGAGTTAGTCTGGCTTCCCCTTAATATCCTTTCTCTCTCTTTTGGAAAAAAATCTTATATTTGCTTTTCTTTACTTGCTGGGGATCCTAAATATGATTCGCTAGTTCATAGAAGTTTAAGACTAATTTCATGATTCCCTAGTAATTTGTGTAACCATATTTATATAAATATTCTTTAAGATGTTCTTTCACTTTATATAGTCCAAACTCTTCTTCTCTTATTAAAATTCTCTTAACTTTTTGTGACTGTTACTAATTTTTTGTAAAGACCAAAGAAAAATGCAGGTTTCCCTCTCATTTGCTCTTCTTTCTTTTTTTTGTTTTCCTCTTGCTATGTATACATTTATAAAACCTTCATCTAGTTCTAATTCATGTTATTTTGTAGTCATCCTGATTTTGGTTCTTCTCACCATGCCATGTAATTATTATCAGTCATGGTTTTTGCTGATTTCTTTCCAACTTCTCTGGCATTAAAGAGCTCCTGTCATACCAGACCTCTCTGCTTTCCACTGGGACATAATTCTTGTTTTGCCTTTAACATTGCCTGTTTAAGGGAATTTTCTGACCTCAGTGCCTTCTTGTTGGAAAATCTTTTAGAAAATAATCCTGATTGATCCTTTGGAAAAATGGAATCTGGGAGGACTGGCAGGTAGTGCCGTACCTATCTGACAAAACTCTGTGTTATGCAGTAACCCAGGTTGCACGAAACATAAAGTTTCTTTATGGCATATGGAAACTTTGCCATTATGGCAGGGCAATATTATGCCCATAATAACTGGCACAGCATTGCAGCATAAATACACTGAGATTTGGTATTAACTCTTGGTTTCTTCTTGCTCAGTATCTCTCTGAATTTTACCATAAAGACAGAACCATATAGAATAAGGAAACTCTCCCAGAGCTTTTATTTGGACTTTTTTATTTTTCTCCCAAGAGACTCTTCCACTTTGTGTATTTCAAAGAATTATACTATTTGCTATACTAAACACAGACTGTTTTCTCGGACAGTCTAAATTAGAACAATTCATGTTTATGACACTTAGGTTCCCCTCACTTTTTCTGTTAAATTACCATGAGACTAAAAGATCACAGATTAAAGCAAAGTTTGTTTTTATTTATTGGTATTAACAGTGAGGAAAACCATTTGATGCTCTTCACTCCAGGAACCCTTTTTCCCACTGGGCTAAGAGTCTGATCAGATATTTCAGTAATATAAAATAACTTTACTCATTTGAGTATCTGACACTTAATTGGAGAGGCAAATATGATGTCCTCGCCTTTGCATTTGCAGGAAAGGAATTTCATATCTATATTAACAGAAAAAGGTTCTTCTTATCCCTTGCCCATCTCAGAGTACAAAAGCTCAGTATATACAAAACTTTATTAACTCAGAATATGATTTTTCCATATGAAGGAAAAAACCCCACACTAACAGAGGCAAAGCCATGATGAAGTCAATCCTGTATTATGATTCGGAACAATTCCTTGGCCAAAGGGAAAACAAGAATTCCAGTCCTCTTTCCATTATTACAAGTGACAAAAATCCTACCAATCTCAATAATTCAGCAATGGTTTCATCGTGTTAACAATAAAAAAATCTATCAGTATGTGGTAAAGGGGATGATTTCTGTTGTTTGGTCATCTCAAATAAAATGAATACACTGGGAAAGTGAGTATGATTTTTCTCTTAAAGCAGTGAAAATGTTGTGGAATGAATTGCATATATTCACAGTGCAAACTGTCTCCTGAAAAGAAGTTAAGCATTTGAAAGTAGTGTATTTTAAACTTTTTCTGATGTATCATATCTACATTTGTTTCTTGTAAGGTTACTCCATGCAGCCAGCAAAAAATACTTCATTATATATGCATATGCATTAGGGGAAAAGTACAAGTTAAAATCATCAAGTTATGCCATATCTTCTGCTTTCTTTTAGACTGTTCACAAGCACTCCTGGGGCACAGACTTGGCTCCTTCTGAACATTTCTGCACACCCTTATCAACAAATCTGTCTTGTCCTTCACTTAATTACCGTGGATTTCCAGAAATTGCCAAATCACTTTTGGGCACAGGATGATCCCTCTGGGCAAAGGGTGTGAAAAACTGGTAATAAGGACGATTAGCTATTGGTCACGGTTCTTAAATCTTGACTGAAGGATTTTCAGGTGGTGTAACTGAGCCTGGTTCTCAGCCCCATACATAGAAGTGACAATGACAGAAAGTCAGATTTCAAGGTGGATTTGGATTTGAAAAGTAAAGTCCTTCAGGGCTTAAAGGAAGATCACCTGAGACATGGAGAATAGGATGCACCAAGATATTCACTAACTTCAAGAGATGCAAGACATTAACATTTCGCTTTGATTTAACAAGGCTTGGAGACCTTCACATTCCTTTGGTTGAGAAAAGGAAAATCGAGTTTGCTGAGCACTGTAATTTACAATACTGTCTAGGTTTTAATCAATATAGGCTTAATACCAAACTTTTAAAAGGTGGTCGAATAATTCCAAGACTCCAAAACAAAAGAACTCTCAAAATGTAAAAGAGAAAAAAGCAGAGGTTAACTCAACCATTGAGTGTTTCCTTTAAATGTGGCCAAAGGCAGGTAGCTGCTCCACTGTTAAATTAGGATGAAAAGGGCAAAAAATCAAAAGGAAAAAATATGACAAGAAATAAAATCGGAGGTTACTTAATGAATGTTTTGATGTGGAAGTGCTGAAGTAAGCACTTCTGCTTGATTTTCCATCAGCTCCTTGTTCTTTTCTCTACATTATGCCCTGTTTTGCTGAAACATGTCTCTCTGCAGAGAAGGAACAGGTAATTGATTTGGCCAAAAACAACCTCTCTTTTTTCTGGCTTACTTTCCAGCTCTATCAATGTCATGGTCATCCTTCCTCATAAACACACAAATAATTGCGCTGGCTGACAAACCATGGAATGTGTGAGTAAATCCAGAGTTTGGGAAGGTTCACAATGATGTAATATTGAGCTTTGAATGTGTACAGTGTTCCTAAGCAAGCTTCTTTGTTATGCCTTCTTCCTGACAGAGACAACATTTCAAATTTCTGCCATGTGATAAGACACAAATAAGTCTTGCCTCTTCTGTTTTTCACATTGTAGTGTAGTTGTGCTTGGGCTGGAAAAAACCTCTCATCTGTGTGACTTACCCATTTTGTAACTTTTCACTGCATTTGCAATAATACAATTTTCTTGTGCTAATACAGATTTACCTGGTCTTCACAACCCAGGATATTCTGTTGGTCAATGAAGAAATTCCAAACCTAGAAGAGACAGCAATGGCAGCCTAAGTGGTTTAGACTGTTTATAAGTCTGTCCTGTAGCCGCTGCCAGCACATAGAACTCACCAGCAATGGATGAGGCAGTGTTGAAGCTCTCACTCCCACAAGGCAGATGTGAGCTGTGGCAGAGTACTGCTTCATGGCCTCCAATTTGAGCCAGTTCCACCGATGGGAAACAGCAGTTGCAACCCAGTTTATCAGCTTGAGAGCTGATGCGAAGTTATTCGCCATTCCTCCAGCCTGAAGGAATAATGAGGAGGAGAAAAGAAGGGCATTCTGTGTCTGTAAAAAAGAAAATGTATTCCTGACATATGTCACAATGTATACCCTTGACTGGCCTAGCTTGAAATTCTCCCCCCATTTTAAAGAAGACAACTGCAGTGGAATCTGGGTTATTTTTTACCCTCACAGTACGATGAGCACAGAATGCTCTCTCCTGCCTAGCAGGCGCTCTGCTGTGTGATGGGAGGTGCTCAAGTGAGATCGCTACAGAAGGCCATTTACCTTGGCCTGCCCAGCACATAGGAAATCAAAAATATTTATGGTAATGGTGCTACTGCAATTCTGCTTGTAATAGACTCAAAATGCTAAGTGAAGGCATCATGTAGTGGGAGCACAGCACTGAATTATTCCTGTGTATTGAAATGCTGATAGACAAACTAGGCTGCTAAGTAATTAAGTCACTATTAGACCAAACCATTAAATCCATTGTCTGCTGTTCTAACTGCTGCTAATTGCTGTCACCATGACAACAGGGGAGTTTCTTTATCTGATATCTCCATGTATTTTCCTTTTCATAATGGAGCCTGCCACATGGAAATTGACATCTTCCCAACTTGAAATACTTGCGTTGACATAAAGGCAGACATCTTTAGATAAGAACAACTTTAATATCAGAGGATCTTACCTAAATTTTTTAAAACTTCTTTGCAGAATTATCTGGATCTTAACACAAAGTGCATTTTAAAATAGATTATTAATTTAAAAAGCTTGCCTTCTCACTTGCATGATAAAATTCATGGTTCATCTTAAAATCAGGGAGGTAAATGCATCAGGCTAACATAATACTCTGTAACTTGTGCAGATTTTAGTTCACATCCTGTTTATGGCTACGTTTGTGTCAATATTAACCTTGGACAGAGCCCAGATTTTATCTCTAAATATTTTTTAAAAAGAGAAATAGTTATTTAGGAGCCTTTCAAATATTTAAATCCTATATTTAGGTTATTGCCATCCCATAGCACCTGTTCTGGAGCCCTATCAATCTGTTATTCCATTTGAATGGGAGATGAATCACTGCTGAGCTGCAAATAGAAGTCTGCTCTGAACTGCTTGTCTAATATTAACTGCTGATGCCATCTCTGAAGAATGAAGGAAGGATATCCAGAGAAAAGCTGGAGTTCTCTCAGTCCTTCCCATGTCTTACTTCAGCACCAGCTGAGAAGAGGTGCTGTGAAACAGTGCCAACACTTGGCTAATATTAGACCCTATTTTGACCCTATTTCCAAGGAGAAAGGATAGAAAGAGGACTACCTGGGAGCTCTATCTGGAAAAAGAACTTCAGGGCTTTTCCTTTGTTTGACTTTTGAAGGGATAGGCTCTCATATAAACTGAGCAAGAGCTACTAAAAGGATTCCCTCCAATCTGACAACAGGGGCTGCTTCCCAGGGCTGGAGGGCAGAGGGCAGGTGGATTCCTGTCCAGTGCTGTGGCACCACACTTGGCAGCTGTGTTTTGTCTGAAAATCGCCCTTGTCCATGGACACCACAACAGTTTGGCATCAGCCTGAGCTTAAATTACAGCAATCAAGAAGTTGAAAGCCTGTGACATTGGTAAAAATTCAATATGATGGTTCTCTGTGTGTGTTTTATTTGTCCATATGGAAAACATTGTGAAATCTGCCATGATCTGGTACAAATATGCTTCCCAACATTGGGACTGTGATAAACTGGGAAAAGTGCATGGTAAATTATGAGTGACACACAAAAAGTGTCCTACAGAAAGGGAAGGGAGAAAAACATGCACTGTAACTCTTATTACCAAAGTACATTTCCTTAACTTTAGCAGTATGACATTGTTTATTTAGGAGATAGTATTTCCAAATATTATGTTGCCATTAAAGAGAAATTGCTGAGGCTTTTAAAGGAAGAAAGGCCATCTGTTCTACATTTTTATACAATGTGTTGTTTTCTTATATAAAGCTGAAAGGAATTTTATGACCTTTAACACAATGTTTATTAACTTGGTTATATTGTACTCAGAAGCTTTTGGCTTTTGCTTCATAAAGGCTTCCAAAGTTTTTAAGTCCACTCTTGAAAGAGATATTTTCTAACAAGCCTATTGTTAATAGACACATCTTTAAAAATGGCAGCTGAAAATGATGATAAATACCAAAAGAATCTCAGAGTCTGAAACAAAAGCTCCAAGACGTGTCATTTGTCCTCTGCTTCATTCAGCACCCAGGAATATCTGTATCTACAAGACTCCCACTTCACAATTCATTGTCACCATATGTTACTGGGGACAAATATCTTTCCAGCTTTCCAAGCATCCATTTTTTTCAGCTGTTCTGGGTTGGCATGGTGCACAGGTATTAGCAGTGCCCCCAAGAAAACCCTGTGATATTGAGCATAGCTGATTGCATCCTAAGCCATTTTCAGTTCAATGTAAAATTTTGTACAGACAAGCTGTAAAAATTGTGATTTTCATTGTACATATACTGGCCTGGCAGGATTTCATTAAATTATCAAAGCTTTGGTCCACTGAGACAGACTGCCCCCACTCCAATAGCATGATTCTAACAACTCAATGCAGAAAAAATTCTCTGAGGGAAAAGTATTGATGGCAGAGCCTCACCCAAGATCTCTGCACTGTAGGCTGGCCATTAATCTGGCTTTGATACAGTCCTTATCTGGTCCTTGTTTTCAAACCCATGCACATTTTACATCTCTTCAGCTCAAAAGACTACTCTTGTGCATTTTCCTAGGCAATTGCATCACAGCAAAACACTGGAGCAAACTAAGCCCAAATTCAGTCTTGCAGCAACAGCAAGAAACTAACTCCAGAGGAGGTTTGGTTATGTCATTTATTTATCTGAAAAGCTGTGCTAGGATTAAATCTTTTAGCCCTTGGTGTCTTCTGTCAGATCAGATATTCAGTCAGCATCACTGGGAAATTGCCTAGATCAAGGTGATGACAAGTGTTGGAGCGGGATGAAGAAATTCTTTGGAAGTTCATCACTGTTCTCTTCGTTATATGTGTTCCTAAATTATAGCTGCTCTAGAAACACAGATAATAAAAAAATGACAGAGTAGATGAGTTGCCCTGGTTTAGTCTCTCCCACAGAGCAATGCATATATTTTTAGCTTCTAGTGAGGTTTAAAGCCACCACCTTGCAAGCACTTACACAGGTGCTTAACTCTGTGTGTGCAAACAATACCGCTGAGTGCCTCCAGTGGGGATATTCCAGGCACAGAGTTCATGACATGCATCAGTGAGTGCAAAACTGGCTCTCTGAGGCAGAAGGATTTTTTTTTTTTACTGTTCTTCATTATAACCCAGCTCTGCTGAAGAAGCCAGTTTTTTAAAAATGCCTTCAGAAAGACCCTGGTTGAAATAGTTGAAGTGCTCTGCTGGGGATCGTTTCAAGAGGAAGGTGATGTACTATCAAATATACAGGGAAAGGCAGAAGGAGGCTTGAGAAGGAAAGGGAAATTGCTCTTTGGAAAAGCTGCAGCATCATTTCAAAGCTTTGCTATTGCTTTATTTGACAAGGGGAAATAAAAACTGGTGAACTGATGTAAGATCACAGGAGTGAAAGAGCACAGAGCTGTTTAACTCTAGCACACACTCAGGATAGCTTGCTTAGGCTGAGGGACAGCCTGAGATTTGCTATTACCTTGATACTTAACTAGCAGGAAAAGAAAGAAGGTACATATCAAAGCACCTAGCAAGAGAAACTAGACACCCTTTCAAATTAGGGCACAGAAATGTTTAAATGTAAAAAACCCATCATGAGCTGTGAGTAATGCAGTGTCTCCTCTGTGAAGGGAGAGAAACAGATGTTTCAGCAGTTGTGATTCTCTCCTAGAATTACAAAAAATACTGTATCTTTTGTTTTAAAAGGGTAGCTCCAAGAGTGGGGTAAATGCTCTGGACTCTTTGAAGTCTCACAGTCCAATTCTGAAAGGCACTATTAAATTAAATTTTCCACAAGATTCTTTTAAGAAAATAATCCTCCTGGGAGAGGCTGGAGGGAAAGAGCCCTCAGGCTGATTCCCAGCAGCCACCAGCAGTCCTGCTATGGACTATATCTGCCTGGAGAGCCTCAGTGCATGTCCATCTCTCACACTTACCAAACTAAACCACAAAATGCTCAACAGCTCTCCATTCAAGGCTTTTAGTATAACAGGCTGAAACCTGTCTAAAATATAGTGACCACAGAAAGAGAGGAGAGAGATGTTTGAGGGCACAGAACTGAGACTAGTAACTAAAAAATGTTCTGACAATCTTAGGAAGCCAGTTATAACCCACATCACAGAGGCAAGGAAAAAGCCCAAGACCAAAATTGAAAAGCAAACAGGGACGTCCACCAATCTTGCCTGGGGGAAAATAATTTCTAGGGGATTGACTCAGGTTCAAACACATGATTTATACATGCCAGTCTGAACCTCAAAGATTTGCAGTTTCTCTATCATCACCAACATTCTTTCTCTAGTCACAGGGAAAGCCATAAAATAATCCGGAAACCAAACTATGCTTCAGGACAAAGGATGTTTTCTGCCCAACACAAAATCAGATATTTGCTGCTGCAAATGTCACACAATGACATTTTACATTGCTGTTGTTTGCTAACTTGCATAACACAGGATTTGGGGAATGAATGCAGATATTTTTTTTTGAGCACACTCACCCCTATCTTTATGTGAATTTAAAAAAAAAAAGCAAATCTGTTCATCCAGGGCCAACTGGAAAGCAAAAAGCAGAGCAGCAGTTCATCCTTAATGCTTGCCACCTAATCTTCAGCTAAATTTGACACAACTTGATTGAAAGTGAAATTAAATTAGAGTTTAAAAGTCATTGAAAACTTCTGAGCTCATAAATGATTATTAACCTCCTAAGCACTGTGAAGGCTCTGACTGTTCATGTGGGATGTGAGCCATGTGCAGGCTGTGCCTGATGCTTCTGAGAGCCCATACACCTCACAGCATTGCTCCCCAGGGGGAACCACGGACTGGTGGTGGAGAGAACTCTGGCTCCCGCATCCAGAACAGGAGCTTATCCTCTAGCTGTGGCATGGTAGCTTCTGCTCTGTTCTTAATGCCTTAAATTTATTTTTTAATTTGAAAATAAATTATTTGGGACTGTTCTGTTCTGCTTTTGGCTGGTAAAGTTAATTTTCTTCCTAGTAGCTGGTACCTTGCTGTGTTTTGGATTTAATGTTGATAACATGGTGATGTTTTGCTTGTTCCTGAGTAGTGCTCCATCTACTTTAAGGACTTTTCAGTTTCCCATGCTCTGCTGGAGAGCAGGTATGCAAGAAGCTGGGAAACGACTATGGCCAAGGCGGCTGAGCTGAACTGTCCAAAGGGATATTCCATACTGTGGAATGTCATGTCCGGTGTGTGAACTGTGGGGAGCTGATTGCTGCGTGGGGATGGGTTGGCAGCAGACATCAAGTGATGCATTACTTGAGTTTCTTGGGATTTATTCCTTCCTTTACTACTACTACTATTATTATCATTATCATTATTATTATTATCTCAAAACTATTCCTTTATCAACCTATGAGTTTTCTTGGTTTTACCCTTCCGGTTCTCTTCCCCTCATCCTGCTGCTGGAGAGGAGTGAGGGACTGTTTTTATGGTACTTAGTTGCTGCCTGGGATTAAACCATAACAGAGAGAAGAATAGGCTTTCTAATTCTAAATAATGTCATTCTTTGGGTAACACCCAATGTTGTCAATTTAACTCAGCAGCTTTGTGGTTCAACCTAATAGGAGAGAATAAACTGAATTGGTAATAAGCTTGCTTTTGACAGAGGCAGACTTCTAGAAGGATGTGTCATCAGAAAGCTCCCAGATGGAATGAGTAATTCCTGATTTAAAAGAAAAGCCTATTCTTCCCCTCTGCCCCTGAGCACTTGCAGCTGGGAGAGCAGCCACAGGATCAGACTGCCTGGAGCAGCACAGTGGCTCTTGCCAAACTCTCGCCAGCACTGCTGAGGCCCCTCTGGCCCCTCCAGAGCACCTTGCACATGGGATATTGCATGGAACAGCTGGCAGGAGCATGGGAAATGGGGCTGACTCAGGGTTGTGTCCCAGCACCACTGAGCCCTCCCTGATGCCGGCCAGAGAGACAAAACTGGAGCTGCCAAGCTGAGCTGGGCTTCTTCAGAGACATGATTAGCTTAAGTTTTACAGCAATTAGTGCCAGCAAGTGAGGTAACAGCTGCCCTATCATAGCAGAAAATCCAAACCAGCAACTCCAGGACCACACTATTTCCAATACCTATGAAAGAGACGATGATGACCTATTCCCCTCAGTTAAATGAGTATTTTTCTGATGATACCTTTGGAAAACCTGCTTAATCCTTCTCCCTCTCTGTGCCCCCTGCACCATCAGCATCCCCGTCTTATACACAGACATCACATCATGACTGCACTGAAAAAGCTTGCCTGTGAAGCACCAAATCTTTGTGTGAAACACAGCAAATGTTCATCTGGACCTTGTTAGGGTTCCTTCAGAGATCTTCACCAAGTTTGTTCTTCCACCAGGAGCTGCAGCCACCACAGGAACACTCTGCCAGTCAGATTATCTGCTTCTACCCCTGCCAAGCAGAGAAGAGGAGAACAGGTGAGGAAAAATCAGCCTTAAAGCCCTTGGAGGACAGTTCCCATGAGGTGTCAAAATCTGGGAAAGACTTATTAACAGAAAGGGAAATGCAATATGGGGGGCAGAATTACTACAAGAAAAACAGAAATGAAAGTACTAGATGGGAAGAAAGTGACAAAAAGGAATTTTATAAATAATAAAGATGGAAAATGAAGGACAAGGATGTAAATGAAAAGACCAAAAGTGAGAAAAAGAAAAGGGGATAAAAAAGCAATCATAGGTAGAGAAACTTCATGTTAGTATTTCAAATAATTAGCTTTGGTGCATTTTTCCCAGATACCACCATGCACAGGCACAGCACCACAATTTGGTAGTTAATCAGCTATTTCTGGATTCCTCATAATGCCCTATTAATATTAGTACAACCTGGTGAAACTTCCCACAGCCTCCCAGTTTCTGCAGCACATCATACTGGACTTATTGTCACCCTCTTAAATGGCTGAGAGGCAGCAGATCTGCATCTTTTCCATATTCCTAAAGCCACCATTTGGTACATGCCTTTCCAAACCCCCCACACTCTGCAAGTGCAGTCAGGGCAGTGGCCACATGCAGAAGAGAAGCAGGAAAGAGGAGCTAGAAAGGAAGGATGGGATCTGTGAGACTGAACCTGTGCTCACTCAGAAAAAGCCACAACTTTTGGAAGACCTGACATGGGAACATGCTCACTTAATTCAGGTAATTAACCCTGAAGGGCAGCCTCACTCATTGACAATACCCAGTACAGCTTCCAATACTGCAGGAGTGGGCAAGGAGAGAAACTGCCCGGAAAAGACCCAGTGTATTTTGAAAGGAAAATGAGGACAAAGTTAGCTCCAGAGAGAAGATGGTGGTGCTATATGGGTATTGTCATAGAAAGCTGGATTGTGAAGGCTGGGTTGTGAAGCCTGATCCATAGTCCTGGATTCTGAAATGCAACCTGGAAGCAGGGTTGGAAACTGTAGGAAAACTTTTTGACCCTTCAGACTAGAGAAAGTGCTGAAGTGAGCTATACACTGATGCCCTTTGTGACTTTCAAAATGTGAACTTTGGTTGCAACATGGCAACTAATTTTATCAATACTTCTGTAATGAAGGCAAAACCCGTTTAGGGAATTTGGGACACTGGATACCTGAGTATTAAACTAAATATTAACTCATGCTGTTAAAACATCCAATCTGGGGGAGTCACCATCCCTGGAGGTATTTAAAAGATGTCTAGATGTGGCACTTAGGGACACGGTTTGGTGGTGGACTTGGAAGTGCTGGGTTAATGATTTGACTCAATGACCTTCGAGGTCTTTTCCAGTCTTAAAGATTCTATGATTCTATGTGTCAGTGCTAGGCTCTTGGACTTCTGCTTTGTTTCCGTGTTGTCTTCACTGCCTGACCTCAGGCACTATCAGTTATAAAATTCCCCTCTATGTTCTTGCCTTCATGGACAGACAGATGTCTTCCTGCTCACTAGCCCAGACCACTGTGGTATGATTTGCTGATCCCAGCCCTTTGGAGGTGTAGCACTACAACGCATCTTTTCTTAGGAAACCCCTTGCAAATCTCTAAGTAAACACGGTGCATGAGAGGAACAACATTCACCTCAGAGTAAAGGAGGGAAGTAAAAAAAAAATCCAGAGCTTTAAAAATAACAAAAGCAGGCACACTTTTTTTGTCCTAATGTGGAAAGAAGATTGACTCCACAGTATTTGAAAACCTACTGGTGGAATGGGGGTGTCACTTCTAGAAGCTTGGCTGCTGTGCCAGTTACAGCTTGCTCTCCTCAGCTGCACTTGCGACACAAAATTCACATCTTGCCCAATTCATCAGACATCTGAGGAGAATTTTTATAAACACATGTTGGCAAGAGCTATGGGTAATAAAACAAGTTTGCATCACCACCACAACTCCCTCTTCGTGGCATGGAGCTGTCACTAGAAGGGAGGCTTAAGCAACAAAACTTCCCTTGGAGATGCCCCTGTGCATCCCTTAGAATGCTGATGCTGTCCAGGCAGCATTACCCCAAAGGGGGCAGAAAAAAAAAATCACCCAGAGAAGATTGACTCTGCAAACTCTGCAGTGTCTAAAAACAGATACATGTGAAAACAAAAGGCAAATATAATGATATAGCTTACTTATGGTGCCAAGTGTATATGTGAATCCATAAAATCATCACACTTGATGGTTTTCTCCTATCTAAGAATAAGGCATGCCTGAGAGAGCAAAGCAGTAATTGGATTAAGCTGGATTGAATGTCTTAGTGCTACTTTATGCCATTACAAAACTGACATGATTATACAAATGGAAAGCATAAAATTGGAAGTATTAACCTGAAGTTCTTGTAAATTTAGTGCTTGATTCTTCCTGCTCCAGAGACCTCGAAAAAAAACCCATATTTCTGTAAGCTGCATCATGGCTGAACCCTCCCCACCAAGCCTGAGGTACCAAGAAGGGACTGTACCTGGGAACAAAGAGGAGGAAAGATTTCCAGCACTCTGCTTAAGGTTTTATGCATTCAATTTCCATTAATAAAGCTAATATTTACACTCAGAATTCCAACCTTGAAGAAGTGAATTATGTTCGGAAAAATAACAGTTTATAAAAGAACAGTCCATAGCCAATGAACTGCATTTTAATTTTCAATGTTTTATTTAAAGAGTTATTTAAGGGGAAGAAAATAATAAGATAAGCCTCTGGCCACTGATGATCTGAATCATTTTATAGATGTAGATGCAAGTAGTCAGCAGAACAAAACAATACATGACACCATTTCACAGTTCAGGGACTGCTGGGAACAGAGACATCATGTGAAATAATTTTCAATATATAACTTTCTGTATAATAACAAAGAAACAAAGAAACAAACAAAAAAACTAAAAGCAAAAACCAGATAGTCAAGAAATCACGCACTGACCACAGCTCAGTGAGCTGGTTGTTGCAATGACAATTGCTAGAGAAAAATTGATTATTGATGCCATTTTCAGAGAAAAATGTGGTTTCATCACTTTTTTTTGGCAAAAATTGAGATAATTTCCTGAGTGCAAACCAGTACCAGGCTTCCAGAGAGCGACCTGAGTGCATGCCAAGAAAAGAGATGAAACAACGTGAACATGCAGCTGAAACACACTGGAATTAACCAGACACCAGATATTTTTCTGTAGCAGAGCATCAGTCACTTAGTCTTGATATAAACAATTCAGAATAAATTGCTTACATGTTGTAAATCTGAATGTCTGATAGTCTGTTCAAAGTGGCTAATTATGTGCTTGAAAATACGTGGTTTTGGACTACCCAAATTCCAACACTTTCCAGTTTGGATTAACAGACATCAAAAGTTCTTACCCTGTGTTTTCCATCCTGGCAGACCCTACAGTTACAGTAAGGGTTTCAAATAAACATGGATTTTATAGAAGATTTTATGAGGATATCAATACACTTGCTTAAGTTTTAATGGGATTTATATTCCTTGGCAGCTTTAGGTTAATGGTTGGACTTGATGATCTTGGAAGTCTTTTCCAACCCAAATGATTCTGAGTCTGTCTAACCCAACATGGACACATTCCCACAGGAAAGTTTTGCCAAGACATTACTGAAGTATCACATCTCCATACTTTCACCTCTTGCTTTGGACTAGGGAGATGATGCTGTGGAGCAGTAGGACTGGCAGCCTGCTCAGCTCCTAGAAATCCCTGTGAGACACATTGTCCTTCATGCACACCTTGGTGCACAAGGTTATGGGGGATTTTGGGCAGTGCAGGTAGATTTGTGAGATTCCCTAGTTACACAGCATTATACTCCAATTCGTCCTTCTCTTCCCCATCTTGGGCTTGAGAGAGTGCAAAAGTTGGATTAAAAGGCTAAATCACATGAGAATGGCTCAAGAATTTCCACTAACATTTCCACTACAATGAACTAGGCAGGAAAATACTGCCAGTTCCCTGTGTTGGTGACTTTTCCACATCTCCCTGTGACAGGTTTCACTTCCTCCATGTACAGAATCACAGCCTTCGCTTCTTAATACTTCTACTTCCTTGCTCTCCAGCTAAATAAATGAGCACTGCCATCTATGCCTGGTAATCCTTTCTTGCAGGCATCCAGCATCCCCTTACAAATCTGTGCTTTTCAGATAGAAGCAATCTATAGTAGCCCTGGTCATCTGCACTCAAACACATGCCATCTGATCCCTGTTTATTTAATAAAGAGCTTGTATTGGAAACCACTGGCAGTAATTCAACAGTGAAGGACTGTGGATTTGAGCATTATGGATTTACGTAAGTGGAGAGAAAACCAATCTAGTTTGTGCTTAAATGATTGTGTTGAGTCCTGCCAATTGAGCTGGGGGAAGCTCTTGCCTTGCAACTCCCCTCTTAGCCTGTGGGATATTTGCCATGAGGGGAAATGGGAGCTCCTTGTATCGTATTCCCTTCTGAGGACAAAAGAGCAGAGGAGATGAAGTAGAAGTAAGTTTATCTTCATTAAAACTTCAGTATTGTAAACAAGGCATCTTATAATAAACTGGATGAATTTGCACAATTTTAGCAGACTGGAATGGTATACTTAATTTTGTTAATGACAGCTGCAGTTTTGTCACTGTAATAGTTAATTTCTTAACTTTTGATTTACAATCATTTAACAAGCTTTTCCTTTTCCCCACCTCTATTCCTACTTTTAATTGCAGAGCCTGAAAAAAGAAGATAAAAAGGAGCATCAAAGCAGGTATGGAGGCATCATCAGGTCCTGAAACAAAAGCCAATAACCTGATTTTGCATTAGTTTGGATCACAAACATCACATCCATTAGAAATTAAAACATCACATCCATTTAGAAATGGTACATTTTCTCAGCTTAGAGGAGCCATTCTGAATTTCCTGAAGCATCTCTCCCTACCCCCGCATCTTCTCCACTACTGCATGTGCTTGTACAGGGCATGCCAAAAACACACCTCTGAAAAGGCAGCCAAAACCCCAAAACAACAGGATGGCTATGAGGCAACAGGTGAGACAGTGAGAGAAAATTGCATGCATAAATACAGCAACAACATCCCCTGACAAAGTTGGGAAGAGGTGGGTAATTTAATCCATGTAAGGGCAGGGATAAAAAAGCAGTTGTCCCACACACTAAGGCCCCTGTGGAAAAAAAAAAATTGGTGCTAAAATTTGGATTCTACAGAAATCCTAAAGAAGATACATTTGTGTGAGTGGATGCAGTGAGGGGAGAACTGTTTATCAGCCCAGGACTGTGGTCAGGCAGGTTTTGAATGCCTCTAAAGATGGAGACTTCACAATTTGTCTGGGCAACTTTTTCTAGTATTCATCACTCTTACAGTAAAAAGATGTTTCTTGTGGTCAAACAGATGTTTCGAGAAGTCTCTGACTCTCCCATCTTGTATTTATGTATACAACAAAATAAACTGTTTTTATATATACAATTTTTATATACAATAAAATCCCCTTCTAAACTGAAAGAGCACATGGAAACATCATCACAGCATGTGGTCACAGAAGCATCATGTAGGAATCAGAAAAGTGCTAAAGCCATGGGCTATATAGTGTGCATGTGGCCAGCCTGCTCCTAGAGAAGCTAAACCCAAAGTAGCATGGACACAAGCCAGACTGACATCTGACCTGTGGGTCAGGAACTACTCCCATGACCTCTTCCCTTTGGCATGACAGACATAAATAAACCTCAGGTACACCCACACTGAGCAGCTGTTAGCTCACCTCTGTGCTCTGACTGGTTTTCTCTAAGTCTTACTGCTCTGAAGAGGAGGCCCATGATGAAGGGGGTAAAGAGCAGTGTCGGCCTAGGGGCTAGAGGGCAGTACCTCACCTTTGAATTAGCAGTATGGATGCAGCTGAATTTTCAAAAGGCCTGGTGTTTTCACACAGGATATCCCACGAAATATTAGACACTGCAGAGCAGAGAAGCTGAGTGAAGCCATCATCTCTTTGATGAAGTGCTCGGAGAAGTGCAATAATTGCTTTGGTGAAGCTGGGAACTGACATTTCATATTGTCCTGAGGTCTGCTCAGGAGGAGAGTCTGCACTGTGGATCTCAGGGAGATGGAGACTCAGATTTCCTTCTGGCTACAATTTCTTTCCACTCAGACAGCCAAATACTGGATTTAAGCAGAATGAAGGTGTCCGTTACAGAAGTACATCAAGCAATGCAGTATTAACATGGAAGGAATCCACAGGCTGTGTACAGTCAGTGGAAAGATGAAGACACTGGATTTAAATAGGAGAATTCATTTTTCTCCACTAACGTTGAACTGTGCAGTTCTATTGGGTTGCCTGATCCACTCCCCCTTCCTCCTCGCTCTCTCCACCTCAAAGCAGTAATGTGGAAGTCTGGTTGGTGTACCAGTGCCCCAGCTAAGCAGGAAGGATTTCACACTAAACAACTGCAGCCCACTGAAATATGTACATCCAACCTCACTGAGGCTGGCAATGGTTTCCACAATCAATTCCAGCTGCAGCCTCCCCTTGCTGTTTTTACAATCCTCAGTTCATAAAATTTACAGGGGCAATATATACAACCTGTTCTGCTCTCAGAGATAGCTGTGGGATTGCGGTGAGGCCTCCAATAATGCCAATTTTTTCCCCCAGATTTAATACTTGAGGGAAGAATAAGAATCGAAAAAGTAGGCGACAGTGCAAAATAGCTTCCTGCCTCACAGAAAGGATCATGAGAATTCAAAGTAAAATATCCCAAGCAGGATTTACTAAACAGCCCCTGGCTACAGAACTTCCTCCACTGCAGCTGCTTTCAATAATAAAGCTTCAATGCCTATTGTTTTTTTCCTTACTTACAAACAATTCCAAATGGTTGATTTAATTATGCTGAATACAAAGCTGCGATGTCTCTGGCCAAAATTGCTTCTGACAGTACAGCAGTTGCAAGGGTCCAGTCTCTCAGACCTCCAGAATTTAACCTGTCTGCAAAGAGTAGTTTGCATAGCCCCCAGGCTCTTCTTTCTGGGGTGAAAACAGAAAAAACAATGTGACCTTTCATCCAAAAGAAGATACAATTTTAAAAACCTTTCAGAAATTGAAAGCACGGGAGGTCTTGACTGCTATCTCACATAACAGGAAAATGGCAGCTTGTTTGCTATTTTCTTTTAATTTCAGAACAAAATAAACCCCTCTACAACTGACTTAAGACTGAAAAAAGGAAGAGTTGTGCACAAATCCTGAATTATTATCTTAAGCCAAACCAAACAAGCATGATATAGAGAGAACAGTCAAGATAAAAGGGAAGCCATAAAAATTTCAAAGCAGTTTGGAGCCACTTGTGAGCTAAGGTTTGATCTGTGTGATGATAATGTAGTGCCAAAGTAGCTTCTCCAATGACATCAACAGAACTACTCTGGCTTTATACCAGCATGGCTGGATTCACAACCTGGCACTGAATGCATTTGTAATTAAACCATCAGTGCACTTGCCATACTCCCCAGTTTATAGAGGTTCTAAAATTGTTCAGTGAGCAGTAGCTATTTCCAGGATATGGATATAGTAAAACATATCAGCCAAAATGGTCTAGGCCAAATCTTAAACTGATGGAACTCTACCAATTACTGACGTGACCGGTGCAGTTGTCCCATGTGTGTTGCTGCATATCCGTCAGGGCAAGATGGATCTGCAGAGTGATCTCATCTTGCCAAAGTACTAAAAAAACATAGCGAGTGCAGTGAAAATTAAATGTGAGGTCAGCAAAGATTCAGACCTGGGACAGTGAATATCCCAGCAAATCCTATCCTCTGGCATGCAATTGAGGCTAAGCCTAGCATAAAGACCCTGTTTTGCTCAGTGAGCTTATGGGGTTCTTTTCAGCAGAAGCCTGGGCTTGACTCAGGGTGTCCCTTCTCTTCTGGTGAGGGCCCTGTAATTCTCAGCCAAGAAACTGACTAAATTCCAGTCCATGAAAGCCTCAGTGTGTGAGAGATTTGGAACTCATGGAATATAAAGGAGCCCTGGCCTTGGCTGCTGTTGTGGAGAAGTGGTGGGTGGGTGGTGGAAGCGAAATGAGATATCAAGGCGAATGAAGTGCAGGATAAAAGGGAGGAGAGGGAACTGTGGGAAATCAGAGCTCTGTTTTCTGCATCACAATAGGAAGAAATAAATCCACTATTTGTATTTCTTAAAGGACCTGGCCTACCAGTAGTATGTCAGCTTTCCAAAATCTCTAGGCAGCCCAGAAAGAGTCAGACTCTCCAGCTATTGCCTGAAGAGTGCTCCATGTTTTTATCTCATTGTTTTTCCCCCAAAAACATCCCAACAGGAAAGTTCCCAATCGTCATCTGCTAACTCTTCACTCCCATTTGGCTGAGTTCAACCAGCTGTGGTCATTCATTCCATAAGGACTCCCTTTGGGAGCAGCTGCATTTTTCTTGTGGTTCCAATGTCTCCTAATCACCTTCTCACTTTATAGTGTAGCTAATACCATAATTTGGTTTCACATTTTACTTTTATTTTAACTTCATAATTTTTTTTTCTAACACTGTTTCAATTGACACTTGCAGACTTTGAAAAACTTTTTATCTCTGCTGTCCCTAGCATCTTCAGCCAAAAGCAAGAAGAAACAGGTTGTATGGCTGATACCCATCACTGGCTGTGGATAAAGGTTGTCACCTTTAGAAATAGTACAGGACAATATGCTCCTGTTACAGAGAACAGCCAAAATCTCTCAGCAACTTTAGCAGAATATGAAGTAGTTTTACACTGGCATAAAGCCTAGAGAGTGGTCACCATTCCTTTCTGCCCAATTCAATGATGTTGGAACAAGTTAGCCTGAAAAACAAACAAATAAAGTCCCAAAGAAGCCCTCATAAACAGATGAAAGTGGCGTGATATGTAAAAAATGTATTTGTTAATATATGAAGTTAGAAAGTTGCAAGTCATCTTGCAGTATAGAATCCCGAACATTAAGTTTTAAAGACAAATGAATTTTCTAAAACAGTTTTGATATACAAATCACTAAACAAAACAAGCTTCACAACAGGAAAGAGAAAAAAAAATAATAGGAGTTATTAGCAATTTATTTCTCATGAGCAAACTTGCTGCCAATTCCCCAGTCCCTTTACATAAAACAATATAAAGAGATGAGAAAAACATAGTCTGCTGTAGGAAATTCATTCTCAAATAAATATGGTTTTAAAAGTCAAAACAAAGAAGGTCGTTCTGAAGCCACAGAGAAATTTCAATGTCCCCAATAGAGTTATAACTGATGACAAAGACTCCTACTTGTGCAATCTGTCCTACTCAGTGTCCTTGGCCTAAGGAATGATATAGGATATAGGGTGCCAAAAACTCAGTAGCATCATATTCTGAAATTAAAGGAAAAAATGGCAAAAGAAAATATCGCATAATATTTTCTCCACATTTTTGTCTTCATTGGAACAAGAAAAGACAAAAGAATAATTACCAACTGGTGAATGAAGTGGCCTATATCTTCTTGAATGGCAAAACCACTAGAGAATTTCAATGTCAAAGCATCTGCTCCATGCAGGATGTCATCAATCCAAGTTTCCAAGGGAAGGGAAAAACCTTTGCTGCTTAGACAGATATTAAACCTGCCTAGAATCTGAAATATATGTCCCATATTAGAGCAGTCATTCATGCTCTTCAGAAGAATTGTCTCCTACTGTAGCTCTTAGATTAAACCAGGACAATTGAAAATATTTATAAAAGATGGGTATGTTTGATATCACGCCCTATGAGAGCCTGATAAATCAATAAAACTTTCAGTGCCCACTCAGGAGATGAAATTCCCAGTGAACTATGGCAGGACATTAAGACATTTTTGTAATAATAGGATATAGATGTTTCAGATCTGCAAGTCATTTTAAGGGTTCTCATTTCTCTTTGAAGGACTCTGGCAAGAAGGGAGCTTGGCCTTTCTGGAGAAGGGTTTCCAGTAAGATGTTTGGTCCAGCTTCATGGTTTGGGCAAATGCAACATTCCTGTGCCTTTGTCTCTGACTGCACAAGTGAACTTCTGCAGCAAGAATGACCTTGGCAGGGTCGAGGCTGCGCGAGGGGCGCACACAGCACTGAATGGAGCAGCTGCAGAACCAATTCACGACGGAGGAAGACAAATTTGTGGGACCATAAGTGAAAAAGATGGAACAAAGACACCATTGTCACCCCTCCCTTTAAGCTTTATTTTAGAAAAACCTCAAATATCTCCCAGCAGTAAAGATTCTGAGACACATGGATGAATGGATTTGCTTCCACAAGCACAGAGCACTACTATGCATGTAAATTGGCTCTAATTATAAGATAGTCTGTCTTTCAGTATAATTCACATCTTGGGAGGCCCAAAAAATTATTTCATAGAAAGTAAAGGTGCCTTTCTTTTAATTACAAGCTATAACTTATGTATTTAGAAAACTGAGAATTCTTAGAAGTGTAGTTATTCTCTACTGACTACCAAATTTTAAAGCACCATTAACTCAAACAGATAAAATAAGATTAATTTAGATCATATTATGCCAGTAATGGCTCATAAACATTTCTGCAGTCCCCAGTTTTATCCTAGAAACAGAGCAAGTGCTGCACTGGCAGAAGCCAAAGGTGCCTCTTGCCCAGAGGTCTGGTTCTGCCCAGAGGTCTGGTTCTGATGGTCGCACATAAACAAAACCTGTGGGGAAACCTGTAGGTGACACCCTGGTAGCCCCACAGGAGAATGTCTCTGGTCTCCTGAATTTCTGGAAGTGACAGTCTTTATGATCACCCTACTTAGAATCTGTTTGGGATTGCTCCATGTCCTTCCCCCTGGTTTGAAAGAAACCATGAACAACTACAAAAGGCAGCCATATGTTAAATGTCACAGAATATGCTCACTGATATATATATATCAGTATGTATGTATTAGGCATGCTTTCAAAAAAAAAGTAAATTTTATTTGTTTAAAATTAATCTTACTAATTTTGTGTTAGCCTTTTTTTTCACCCTACATGGTGTTTTTCCTGTTTAAAAAACACTTACTACCTCTCTACAAAAATGGACTACTTCTATTCTATTTTACGACATATTTTTTGTTCTTGTCTCTACCTGTTCTATATGACTTTTTTACTGTATAGCATCCTCTGTATCTTGCTGTTCTATTCTTCCTAGAAATATAAAAGCTCACCTTATTAAGTCTGCTGTGACACCAACCCTACACAGAAGTGTTTGGGGCCCTAGTCACATGTCATTGATGCCTATGAGAAAATAATTGTCCTCCAAATCAATCAATGTTGGCCAGGCAATAGGCTTGTCACGTCAATAAGGAGAAAGCTTTTACCCAGCTGTTAAATTTAGAATACTTATAAAGAAAGAAATCTAACCATTTTCCAGATGACTTAATTCTTCCCCCACTCCCATCTCCTGCCCTGTGCTCCTGCAGTTTGCTGCTTCCCATCACTTGTGTGATTCTGGAGAGGGCTAAAGCAGGTTATCTGCATGTGGTCAGATCGAAACCCTTGCAAAATAAACAAACCAGACAAATCTTGCTGTTTTGGCAAGTTATAGGAAAACAAGGTACATGCTGACTCAGTCTTTGCAGCCAAAAACCCCACCAGCCCCTTGACATGTATGTCCTGAGGATTTGGCTGGAGTACAAACAAGAACTAAAGAGGCAATTCTCCCAACTGCTTAACTATTTAAAATATAAGTTAAAATTTTAATGGGAATTCTTAGTTTGCCTTGACATCCAATTACTTATCTGACAGGTTAGATTTAAGTCTATGAATGTCACTAGCATAGTTGCCTATTATCCATTTAACCTAGGAATACATTTACCATTGTTTCAGTTCACAGGGCTCACACCATGAGCTCATCTGCAGCCTAGGGTAGACAGTTTATTACTGCACACATTTTTTTCTATGAGCTAGTCTGCTTTTAGTATATGACAAGACTTCATCACTCTGTGGTTTTTAAGTTTACTCAAACTCCTCTAAAAACTTTTATCAAACCTTTTCAGAAGGGTAGAACTATGTCCCTTTGTTCTTCTTTCTGTACTAAATTGAAAGTGCTTTCAAAGAACACTAAGACACTAGAGAAAACACAGTCTTTCACAGCTGGATGCACTCTAGTTTTCATTTTACCACCCCCTACTATTTGGCAAAGTTTTTGTGAACCGTGCCTCTCCCAGAAGCAAAGCAGATGCTATGAATTCCAGGCGGATGATGGTGCAGGAGGACCTGAGAACACACATCACAATGATCATACCTGTTGATCAGAGGAGGTTATTTTTCACTGCCTCCCTAAGCTTAGTAGAATCCGTCCACACAGCAAAAGCAAAATGAAAACTCCTGGGCTTCAGCTCATGTATTAGGTTCAAATCATTGCAACCAAGCATCTTTTTTTTCTTTTTTGTTTGGGAGAAATTTCCCATCTTCCTACTGTAGAACATAGCCATAGCTATGAAGGAATTCTTTCTGTACAGAAAAAAAGCTCATCTTTTTTTACTACCTGCTCCCTTCAAAGCTTGCCTGGGGCCCATCTGCTTGAACAGGCTGATGTACAAAGACACTGAATCAAAAGGAGGCAGCAGGGGACTGCAGAGAGTATGAAGTGACTTCCCAACCTTATTCCTGTTTCCCTGACATGCAATATTCCCAATGAAGGTTGGGAAATAAGTACAGAATCCATCCTGACACCACAAAATACTAGGCAGTGTTTAGGCCACTGTCTTAGACTGCTGCTGACCCAGATTTTTCTCCCCATTTCCTTTGCTACTTTGCCTGCCAGAAATCCTGTTCTGTTTCTTGAATCACTGCCCAGGCCATCTTCATGGTAGACATGAGCACACTGTTCTCTGCTGATGTGAGTTATAAAATTTTCCTTCTGATGCAGTTACACAAGAGTAATCCAATTGTGCTGGAAATTGAATAACTGAATTAGCTGAGCTAGTACAGTTTTCCTTCTTTGGGCACAGCACTGTGCCAAGGAAAAACCCAGTTCCTGGAGCATGGCCATTCACGTTTGCGTGCAAAAGACTACAGAGGTGAATTGTAAGCTCTTTTGTTTGTAGCTTACCACTGCTCTGCCCAACAGGGAGCCAGTCCATGGCCCAGCATCCTAAGCACCCCAAAAGTGCTGCTGTAACTATCCAACAATAATTACTAATGCTAGCAGGCCTAGAAAAATTCATTTTAGCCTCTGATTTTATATGGTGTTCTACTACGTCTTTTAAAAAAGTATTTAAAATACAAAAATTCATACTATTCACCCAAAATCAGTTAAACAGTGGCCTCTTATCTTTGGGCTGCACAGGCAGGAGTCTATGTAAACAGTGACCAACAATCTAAAACTGTCCTGCTAGAGAAGGGGTCACCCCATATCAAGGATGGACACCGCTGATGCTCCAAAAAGTACTGGTACTTCACCTCTGAAATGCTGCAGAACCACTCATGGTGTGCACAAACACAGCAAGGTTTTATCTCAATAAACTGTATGACAGCCTCTTCACTGAAGACTAAATTTCCTCTGAATACTAATGCTGCCATTGTGTTGACTTTACAATGCAGAGTTCTCTCACTCCCACTATCAGCTCAACCACCATACAAATTTCCCTCATTACTGCTGTGACCTCACATTCCAAAACTCTCCCTTGCAGGAAATTACATGCATTTCAACAGTGGCAAAAAGCAAGGTTTGACAAATATTCTGCTGCAATGGGATTTGAAATCTGGACTTTGAAAGCTTTCATCTCCAGATGATATCCTATCACAGGCTTTTTCACAGGAAGATTTAAAATTGTGTGTCCTCCTTTGCAAAGACACAAAAAGAATCCCTGAAGGATGTGAAATTGCAATTAATATTGGCTTCCAAAAGTTAAACCAATTGAAAAAAAAAATCAGTTTATATGCACCTTTTCAATAGGATGAGGATATAAAAAATTTAAAAAACCCGTATTTTGAAAGAGAAAGTTCCTGCCTTCTCAATTACATGAATGAAAACCCAAGCGTGTTAGAATTGCTCCTTCAAGTTGCACACGTGGTATGAAAAAAAAAAAAAAAGCATACACCAGCAATATGAGTACTGTTCTCATTATGCAACAATAAGAATTTATCCCACACAACCAAATCCAAGTTCTAATTTAAGAAATAATCCCTCTTGTCATAGATAATCTTGGTCAGTACTTCAACAATACCAAAAGCCCTTATAGGGGGACCTGTTATCTACCAAACTAAGGAAGGATTGTGGATGGAATGTGCTGTGTTTCGATAATCCCAGGCTGAGAAAAAATTCCTTTCAGGGTCACAGGGCAGGTTTCAGTGTTTTTCAGTCTGTGATATACTCCAAAACTTCTAGAGCCTAGCAGAAAGGAAACACAGCTTACTCCATCCTAGCCTTCTCTGCTGTTTGTGAAACTGAGCACCAATTCTAGACAACAGAATAAAATTCAGCTCTGTGGTACAAGTAGGAATGATTTACAACCTTCAGGCTCTTGCTGCCGTGGCTCCGTGCCACTATGCCTATAAAGCCTCAAGGTCACCTCAGCAGGCTGTAAGCCTTACCTGAACTGTACCACAGGCACCAGTAGTGCACCACACTTACCTTACACCCCCCTTTTATGTTTCAGCTATTATCTGTGTGGGAATTAAACAGTTTTCCATTTTCTGTTTCATATGAACTTCATAATTTCAGTGGTCTATTTGTCCCCACTGCATCACACACGCCTATATCCAGGCAGTGGTGGGCAGAAAACACTGAAGGTGCCAAATAGTAAAGGGCTCAGTTATGACTACTGGTCTTGTGATGGGTCTGGATTTTTCCTCTAAACTCACTTGGTTCAACATGCATGTTGGAATATGGTACCTGGGAACCTGGTACCTGTTTGCCCCTTTGGTTAAAATCAGACAGCACTTTAAGAAATTGCTGGAGGAAGGAGACTGTGCAACACAGTTTCATGAGCCATATATCCTTTGGAAATCAGGAAATGAAATAAGTAATTGGATTTTGTAATAATTGACTTTGTGTAAGTGGGTCTGAATTGATCCAAAGGATTAATAGTTGTGAAAACTTTGAAGGAGAAATTTATGAGCCTACATATTTTTCCCTCCCCAACTATTATCTCTTTGTTTACTGCAGTTCATTTGATCTTCAGGCAGGTATATATTTTAATCTGAGCTGTTCCAGGAAATTCTGTAGATATTTTTGAGCTGCTGTACATTTTCACCAAGGTAACTAAATTCAGAAGATATCTAAATATATATTTTGTTTCACTATTTTGCTTGTTTTTCACTTCTGTGCACAGCCCTTCAATTCCTTACATCTGCATTCCTGCATCGAGTCTCTACTTCAGAGGCATATTCCCAAAAGTCCCAGTTCCTTGAAACACAGTATTCTTTTTAAAAGGCAGAAATGACTTTGTGGTCTGGCACTTGAATACCTGAGGGATTTCTACTGAACTTACTGTGTGAATGTTGACAGAATCAGCAGGAGACAAATAGAAGCTTTACTCTTCTAAACAGGGTCGTGGAAATGCCACTGTATTTATAACAGAAGGTATAAATCCCCAAACCCCTTTGTTCATTGTTCTGCAAGCACTTGCTTAAGCAAAACTCAACAAAAACCACTTGTGCAGTAGTTCTGTTAGATTACATCAACAACAAAGGAAAAAATGACCATGAAGACAGTCTTTTTCCAGAGCTTCCTTGTTTTCCACCATACTGATTTATGCCTACCGAAGAGGAAGACTTATCATGCACAGGTGCATTATTAATGTTATGTTAGAGGTAATATATGGCAAGGTCTGCAATAATCAGTCACTGGATTCTTGTTGACATAGTAGGAAAAATTGCTACCTTTGAATACCTCCTGTGTTTAACTAGCTTGACTGAGCTGGCAGAGCTCCCAGCAGTGAGAAAGTCTCTGTGCAACCATGCTCCAGTTTACTAAAATACTCTAGTCTCATCTTCATTTGGAGGGTATATGGACAGAAAGGGTAAAACAACCACATCCAACTCTATTCATTCCTAAGTAAACTCAATGTGAAGCAGAAGATGAACAACTCCAGAAAACTATGCAGTAAGCATGGTGAGAGAACAAGAGGACAGGAACAAGTGAATAAACAACTAAGATTAGATTAGGATAGATTTGTACCTCATTCTGACCCACTTCTCCTTGCAAAACAGGATGGAAAACTTCAGACATGTTTTATGTGTGCACTCTCTGTCCTACTGCATGCTTTCTGCCATCTTTACAGGCAGAAAAGAGACACATAAATGGAAAACAAATGCATGCAATTCCTCATCAGAAAAAGGTTATGGGGCATAGTTAGGTATGCAAGAGCTTTGCCATTCAATCAAAACTGATGACCAAATTTGCATTTGACATCTATCAGCACAACAAAAGCCAGGGTACAGAGAGCAGAAATCCAGCTGCACACACATACACACACAAAAATAAAATAGGGGTACCTGGGAGCCTTAGAGTTCAGAGAACCATATCAAGGAAGGATAACATGATGTCTCACAGAATCACAGAATCACAGAATAATGAGGTTGGAAGAGACCTCTAAGATCATCGAGTCCAACTTATGCCCTAACACCTCAACTAGACTGTAGCACCAAGTGCCATGTCCAGTCTTTTTTTAAACACATAGAGAGATGGTTTAAATCTTCTACCGCCTCCCCTGGAAGAGCATTCCAGTACTTTATTCTCTTTCTGGGTTGCATGTATAAAAATATGACTATCCCACTTCTGTTCCTTTGATGCAGAGAAGCTTTCAGCAGTGAAATTGAGGGTATGTCAACAGAGTATTCGCAGGCATAATTTTGGATTGTATGGGTATACCCAACTTTTAAACTGTGCAGTTCATGTACTCAAAGCACTATAACTGTGGATAGACTCCAACATATATTTTCTAACAGTGTTGCCAGAAAACATAACTACTGAAATTCTGTCCAGACTGGGTCTCGTTTTGGAACCCATTCAGCTTCATTTTCTCTCCCAGCCCAGGATAAACTAGCCACAGAGATTTTTTTTTTTTTTAATAGGATACAACTCTCTATCTGGGCTATTCTAGCCATAGTACTGTGACGCCACATCTAGCAGCATTACTTCTGCAGCCAACAGCAGTAAATTGAATGTGCTTGAGCCCATACTGGCACTGAAGCCAGCAGATAGCCAATATATGATAGCCAACAGAGACAGGGCAGCCATGCAAACCCTGTTACCCCTCTGTACTGGATGGCTGGACCCATACTTCCACTGAAACAATTCCTGCTCCATGCCTACTCCTGATCAACAGCCAGGATTTGTGTATGATTGCAAACATGCTCATAATTGTGCCAGCACAGCTCTGAAGTGAGCCAGAGACCAAGTAAAGATTGGATCTCTGCTCACTTCTGTTACTTGACTCTTAGAGCTTGTTTTGGGTGACTCAGGAGTGCTCAAAGACATACAGCTTAGAGGAGGGCTCACTCCAGGGACTGCCTGCAGCAGGCAGCAGAGGTGTAACTGTACCTGGAATGGCTTACAACAATCCCAGTTTCAGCTCCTCACACTGTCCTGACATATCTCAGGGTATATCATGCACCTCTTGTTACACTGTGCACACAGGACTGCAGAAAGCTACAACACAGGTATCACATTAGTTCAGGCAACCCAAGCTGAAAAGGAAAAGACTCACAAATTAGCAATTACCTCTTTGGGCCTCAAAAGCATCACTTGAGAAGTCAATGTACTAGATAAAGAACAAGTATCTGGAGGTGAGCCAGTTTGCCTCCAATTGCTCTGTAGAACCCTCCCATTAAACACTACAGAAATGGTTTTTGAGGTGCTGTGGAGATTTGGAATAACTGACTGATTCTTCCATCTCCTTTTCTACGTCCATTACATCTTGAGCCTTCCCTTCCTCACCCTAAAATGTAGTCTCTGAAACTTTCATAGCAGCGGCAATATGAACTTCAGTGTAGCGGTTCCTTGAAATCCTTCACAGACACTCTTATGCACTGGGCATTAACAGAAGAGATATGAGGGCTTTTGAATTGTTAAATACTTTGGGTCAAATTTAAAGTGACCCTCACATCCAGGCCTGCAAGTCTATCTATACCTAAACATCTATATTTGCCCTAAAATATCCAGTTTGAAACTACCACGCTTCCAACACACCCTGATTCACTCTTTGACTGTCTCATCCCTCAGTTTGTTCTGCTTAGGCTGAGGATTTGAGAATGAGAGGCCAGTAAGTGACTGAACCACAATCTTCCTCATATTCCTCATTTCTGATCTTCAATACCTCTCTCTGCTCTCCATATGAAGAGACCAGCTGGAAAAAGAGCCAAAAATTTCACACACCACTTATGAGGAGCCCTCTATTTTGTAGCTAAGAAGCACAAAATGTGGGCTGCTCTGCTGTGCATTATGAAGAGAGATACAGATGGTGTAAGACAGCTCACGTGGTTCAGAATAATTGAGAGGGAACCTCAGGATAGACCTGACATATCAATGCAGACATATTATAGTTCCTTTGCAGATGGTGCTCACCATGGCATATAGATGTACCAGAAGCTCTTCACCACCAAAAGTAAAAGCTGAGTGCCTTCTAAATAAAAAACCTCAAAAAGAGCCACACAGCTAAAATGAAGCAATCAGTAATCTTGCCACTACGTCTATTTCTTAAGCTTGACAAGGAGCCTGACTAAAGACAAATAATTTAAAAAAAAGTCTCTTAGGTTATGGACACAAAGTGATTTCTGTTACCCTGGTACATGCAGAAAGGAGAGGATCCTCTGACACGAAGAATATTTTGTTTAATAAATTAAAGTCTGATGCTGCTACACTTCAGTTAGAAGTTCTGACTGTATTATACTTTTGTTTCTTTTTAAAAAATGTTTCTCCTTCTTCACTGCAAAATGCTTCGAGCTGCAAATTATTTCTGCATTTCAGATTTATACAGAAATATGTACAAACTGAAAGAAGAAAAATGAAAATATATTCATGCAGCTGTTTCTGCCTATCACCTTTAATCTTTCATGCACTTTAAAATATGTGCTTCCCACAAAGGGAGAGAGAGATCTATTTTTGCTTTATGTGAATATAAATGTAATTTGTTGCCATAGCAATATTTTTTCCATCCAAATGCTCTGAACGCCACAGTTGCTTCAGGTTTTGAGCAAACTGCAACTATCCCAAAAACCCATGTAAAGTATTATGCTTCAATAACTTTTTCAGTTCCATTACAATTATGTCTTTCTGCTCGACATTATTAACAAAAAATAATTCAATAAAGATGTTTATGGCTATACCAGCTTAGTCCCAGAGATCACATTAAAAATCATTTGCTCTCATCTTGTTTAATTCAATTTGCACTAAATTTCTGCAGAATGGACTGAAAAAATCTGTATCCAGTGGGCCAAGTTCTGAAGCCCACAGGAGCAGTGAACAGATTTAGAGCAAGATGTTAATCCCCTACATGCTCTACTTTCTTAAATTCCCCACCTCATGTAGTGCTCTTAGTAGGGTTCTTAGAGATGTTAGCCCTGTTCATTTCCATAGCAACCCTCTCCACAGAGCGGAACAATTTGTTAAAATTGTTGCAGTTCAGCCTTTGAAAACAGCAATATCACAAAGACTTGTAGGAGAACCCTCGCAGAGCTTGGCCTATGAATCACCACCAGAACATCATTTTTTTTCACCTTAATTTTGACTCTGTCCTGGAAACAGCAACTTCCACAGCTCTGGGAGGACATTTCATGCAAGCTGGAACTATGGATTATGCTGCACAAAAAAGCAGCGCCTGGTTGAGGCTTACTATGCATTCTTATTGCAGTATTATATCATGTTTGAATAAAAATAAAACAGAAACCAGATTAAATACGTAATCTTCAAGATCTTAATAAAACTCCCAATCCCCGACCATGGACGTGTTGGCCACCTACACTGTAAGAGCAATTTCACAACACGGGGGATTTATGTAAATTGAGGTCGACTGCTCTGGCCCACTGATGGTGCTCCCAGGCATGATGACACTTTGATGGATCAAACTCCATCGAAACCTCCACACTGGCCACTCACAGGTCTGGTGAAGTTCTCCTGATGTGACCACAGGTGAATCCCGGTGCAGTTCTTTTGCAAAGAAGGCACTGCAGGTGTGTGTGTGTGTTCATTTTCTGCTATTTCTGACTGGATGAGGGTTGTGCCTGGCCAACTGTCTTTGTTACCTTGCACACATTTTCACCAGCCCTTGAATGCTTTATTGTCTGTTTTGCTGCACATTCTTGAGCCTGTAAACCCTTTGGGGTTTTTTATGGTCTATCCCACAGGGCACTAGCCTGGCAAGCTTTTCTGTAAAATTACAACATAAACACTAAATAAACATGCTTTTTATGGCCCAGACATGCTAACACAGTATCCTGTTTCTTAAAAAATCTGTCATGCACTTTCTTAATCCAGATGTAAATCATGACTTACTGTTGTATTTAAATTATCACCATCTGTTTAAACTGGACATGAAAAGCAAAATGTTCCTTTTTTTTCCATGCTCTCACAAGCAACCTGAAATGCAATATGCATTTTGTTGTCCTGAATCTGAACTCTGAATCTGCTGTAGATGGCTGTTTCGTGCAGTCAGCTGTACCGGTAGTGCCTGCATGTGTGTTTTATGCAGTGGCACATAGAGGGAAAGGAAACAGCAGTGTAGTAGCAAGGGTGAGAAAAGTGATCAGGAAGTCCATAACTGACAAGATATTTGCAGTACATAAACTGCCATAACATACTTGTCTCAAGGTGAAGTTTCATGGTTGGCTGGAGACGGACTAAATACATGTACTAGTGCAAAAGCCTGAGCATTCTTGCCTTCCTTTCCATCCCAGTCAGCAAGTTTCTGCGTGCTCCCTTCTGCCAGCATTTATGCAAGACTGGGAAAGTGATCTAGACAAAAGTGTTTTTCTGGTTTTGAGTTTGGCCAGGTTAAAGTAAGGTCACTTTCCAGAGCTGATCATGAAACAAGCCATGTAAGACCTTCCACAGGAAGTAATTTTATAGTAGTAGAATTACCCCTTTCTAGGGCATCACACCTAGCGAAATGGGGGTCACTGAATCCCTGCTGTGAAGGAACACTCTTAACTGACTAAGTTTCATATGGATAGTGTTCTCTAAGGGGGATGCACAAAATAACTATCCATCAGTATGTGTCAGGCAGTTTACTGCCAGAGGAAACAACTTACCAAAACCAATGTTTCTGTAAGACAGGTGCATATTTAAATCACTATTTTACAGATAAGGAAAGAAAATGAACCTCATCAACTTTTATCCCTAAGGTCAAAGAGGAAATCAACAGAATACCTGAGAGATCTCCTGCCTTTCTGCAAGGCTCCTTTTCTTTGCATATGCATCTTTTTTCATTTGTGAGTGTATACATGTACACAGAGATTTATATTACATAAAGAAATGGGTCTAACACTGTCAAAAATTGATTTCTGCGGTCAAAACCAAAAAAACAACTGATTTTAGAAGCAAAATAATAAACTGGCTTTTACACCTTGGATTAAGCAATAAAGACCCACTCCATAATTTACACTGCTGACTCACAAGTGTGTTTTGAGATTTTTTTTAATGCGTGATTCAAGTAATTCTGCTTTACCAAGGAACAACAGGTGTCAATATTATTGCAACAAGTCATAGTGCTTATTAATGTGCTTATTAACTTTTGTTCTTATTAACTAATGTGCTTATTAACTTTTATTGTTAAGTTCACCTAAATACCACTTAATATGCGG
>JAYDZK010000001.1:48405480-48434172 GCA_034509185.1 Euphonia xanthogaster
ATTAACCAGATAACCAATAATGAGCTAGAATTTTGCAATATGTATGAGCTAATTAACCAGTGTATTTAATCTGAAGTGTGATAATCAATAATCGAGACTTGTAAGACGACCATCTGGTGTCCGTGTCTCCCTTCGCCAACACCCTTCCTCTCCTCCTCTTTCTGGACATGATTATATCTAGGTGCATCCACAATCACCTACTTTATTCAGGTTTTACTACTAAAGATCATCAGCAAGTTTTTACTCTTCATGGCCAGCATGTACTTGGCCGTGGTGCAAAGAGGTCACCACTGCTATTTTTGAGACTTGCTGAATTTACATTCTGTTCCTTTTTTGTTCTTGTTCCTATTTTGTTCTAATCCAATTCCTTGATTTCATGACGGTTTCAGAGAGAAAACTCTATTCACCATTTGAACCACAAACTAGACACAGCTTACCCCTGCTATGACAGTTTAAAGATAACTTACTGGCACGTGAAGAATTTATCCAGAATTTATTAAAGTGCACCAGAATTGCAGTTGAGCACTGTCTGTAGTTCAAGCCTGTGGAATACAAATGCTCTAGTGTGGGCATAAAATTCACAGTTTGGGTTTTTGCAATGTGCCCTACTCAGCACTCACAGCACATAGGCTTTTTCTCCCCCCCTCCACTTGTCAGAAGTGTAATTTAACACAGACAAGGAGATGATCTCAAGGAGGAATCCCAGGTTCTGAGTAGAGCTATCGTGAATCAGCTGCGATCAATGAGACTCAGACATAATAAAAAAGCTGATATAATAGATGACTTAAAATAAATGGAAGACTTACATAGGGACAGATCTGGGAATGACACTAGGGCCAGGCAGGGGAGCACATGCACAATTCATTAAGACCATCTGTCCTATTTATTACTACCTTTAAGCCCATACAATGCAAATACAAATGTATTTGGGAAAAATTTTCTGGGCTTTGTCCAATAAATTTACTGCTACAAGAAACAGAATACTTCTGGAGTGTGCTTAGTTTCAGTTAAGAACAGAGAATATAAAGTGATTTTTCAAAATTAATTTTCTCTCTCCTACTTCCAGCTACATCCTTCTGATCTCAAAATGATAGGCAGAGAGAGAAAAAAAACCCTCAACATCCAATCCCGCCTGTTTCCTAAGCAGACTTTTGCAATCTTTACCCTGATTACAGAATTATTTTCATAGCCTGAGTAGGATTTTTATATAATTGATTTCAGAGAGTGGATACATCAGTCATTGCTAGGGTTTATGTCTTTGCTGTAAAAGCACTGACCAGGTTTTTAAGAGCATGTCAGCTAAGATAATGTGCAATGGTGATAAGTGCCAAATTGTTCAGGCAGTAGCTATAGCCAGTCTTCCTCATTTTGACTGCTCCCTGGGAAGGCGTTCCAGAGGTCTGGCATTTCTTGCTTGGCTAATATTAGGCTTAAAATGTTCGGATTTAAATATTCTGGGAATAGTCAAGATCTGAAAGAAAAAATGAGGCATAAGTCATTATGCATCCACTAAGGAAAACCTATGCCAGCAGAAAAACTAAGAAGTCTGGAGAAAGGTGGAGTGTGTAAGGGACATTCTGCCACTATCAGTTTCCCCATTATTCATTTAGGATTAGTCTCCTTTTTTCTGATCACAGAAGATAATTCCTGAAATAATGCCTGAGTCATCAGCTCTGGAGACTCTACTGAGCTCAGTGCAAACAGATTTCACATGGGATGCCTAACACAACTCTCAGATAAAGATGTTGAAAGAAATTGATTATGATGGTCCCTTCTACATCTAAAGATCAAAACAAAAGGCAAGGTTGAAACCTAAAATTCAGAAAATATACTTTATTCTTCAAATAATAAGAGCAGCCCTCCCTACCCATCCTGTGATGATAATAGCTCTTTCCCCATGCTTTCATAGCATTCATGCAGTACAGGTATATTTACAAAGTGTTTACAAAACAACTCACCAATACTTTATAAAACAGAACATATGGAATACCTCTTTTTTTTTTTTTTCCTTTTTAAAATTAATGTATTAGGACTCCCATTCCACTTAACCAATGATAGATTGCATACTTTTCCGAGTTTCTCTCCCCATTTTCAAGCTGTTGGAATATTGGTTTTGGAATGAGGATGTGATCTCCTCTGTGCTAGCTCTGAACCTGTCTCAGTATTGAATTCAACAGTTTTCTGTGCGTGTGACTGGTTGAAAAACCCTGTGATTCTCCCAAATACTCTCTTATAAAAGTGCTTAAATTTACCCCTGCAGTTCTATTGCAGAGTTCTACAGTCTGGATGATATCTGTCACAGTGGTATCCAAATGCGTGTTTAGCTAATGTCTGCTATGTAAATGCATACTCCATTTAACCCACTAAATGTGCTCACCACTGCTTTGTATTTAACCTAAACTTCTTGTTCTAAGACATATAAAGGCAAAGTCAGTCCTCCAGAATAGCTGTTGACACTAATAACTCACTGATAACAACAATGTCAAAATGAAAATTAGTTCCTATTTGTCCCACCCTGTAGATGCCAGGCTTCCTCAATACCCTGGCATTGCATGTTTTGCCTTTGCTTCCCACTTAGGTGTCAGTGAAGACCACATACCCTGCAGACACAAGGTGAAATATCTTTTGCTTCTGACATTTTTGGCCTCCTCCTTCCTCAGGGAAAATCCTAGCCATATCCATGACAAGCAAAAAGTTTAATTTCACTAACTTTAAATTATAAACCTTATCCCGTCCAGCATGATCCCCCCATGATAAGATCTGCAAACTTCCAGCATCTCACTGGCCAGTTCCAAACTGATTATACACTTACCTGTGCTCTTGTGGTTTATCCTGTTCCAGCAGTGCACAGAGATCAGCTTGTGCACCAGAGCAAACACTATGTGTTTGGAACTGGGACAAGGTTTCACTAATAGTTTCAGGATAGTTTGATTCTTCAATTGAGGTATCTTCTTCCACTGCTGATCTCCAAAATGGGATGGCCCTAGTCTCTAACTTATAGCCCTAGTCTCTAACGTATAGGACAATTCTGTGAATCACAAAACTATAGCCAGTCTAGCCTCTTAGGAAATACACCTTCTCATATGCCATGTGAAATAAAGAGTTTCTCCTCTCAAGAACACACTCATTCACAATCTCCATTATCCTTTAGGCAGTGCTTTCTATATTACAAAATCATTAGGAAACAGCACAGCAACCTGATCCCAAGACATAGCCTAGCTGCCAATTTTGAAGCACCGTGTGCAATAACACAGCATGGTATAATAACTTTTCCTGAAATTTATTTTTAAAAATGTTATTTGATTTCCACAGTTCTCCCTCTTGTAAAGAAAAAAAACCCCAAAACAACAAAAGCAAACTCAGAAACGATCACAATGTCAGCGAGAGTGAAAAGCCCAGATTAGTTATTGCTATTGTCAGGAGCAAGCTATTGTTGAACAGCAACCAAGACTTGCATTTTCCAAGCCTCCTGACTCATTCCTGAAATTGTGTCCCAAATGAATGCAACAGAGAGCAAGTCTGACTGCAGAGTGTGCAAACATGTAGTTGTGGGAGCAGAATTCAGAGTTCAGTACAGCTCCTGAAATCAATGTGGTTGCACCAGAGTAGCTGAGAGCAGCATGTACTATATGCTACACATTGGAAGTCCTGTCATGAATTAGGCAAAGAAAAGATGCATGGCACACACAAAATGTAACATAATTAGTTGGAACTAGCCGGAACTAGCCATTTTATGTGAGGAAATCTTCTGTGTTCTGGAAAAAAATAAAGCTTAATTTTAGAATATTGAGACTGTTGTACAAGGCATCTATGGAATGGTTTCTTAAAACATATTTTTACTTTATTGTAACTGGTTTGTTTTTATTATAGAAGCTGCAGCAATAGCTGAACAAAAGTTAGAATTTCCATCTTCTTCAGGACAAGAAGTGAAAATATCAACATGCACCTTGGACCAAAGTGTTCTCAAATACATGGATTCAGAAAAAAATTAACATTTGATCTTTTCCTACCTGAGCACAAAATCTGCAGGTTTCTGCGATGTTACTCTGCCTGGTGGGGTTTGGAGGTTGAATTGCCTGTAGTGTTACTCTGTCCTGGGTGGGTAAGACAGAGGGCTCACCACAGTGGTGGGACTGGCAGTGAGAGGAGAGCCAGTGCTGTATCCATGTAGAGAGAGTCCAGCCTGGGAGTTCAACACCACAGGGACAGATGAGGATAAAACTACAAACCCAATTGTAAAAAACAGTGTTGATAAGAAACCAAGTTTCTACTGAACCAAGTTAAAACACAATATCTTGGCTCAAAGAATAGGCTCAGAGCCATTTGGGAGATGTGGGAGAATGTTTTACTTTTTTGTGGATGTTTTACTTTATTGTCCAATGGTGCCCTCATGGTATTAGAGGCTGCACAAAGCTAATTAGGCGAGACAGCATATTTTTAGGGGAATTAGTAATTCCTGTCTCCATTTCATGAACCCAGCACTGATGCACCATTAGGAAATATTTCTCCCTCTCTCACAGTTCTCTGTCTACACTAATAAACTGAACAGGCTCAGGCTAGGCTACCATACCTAGTTTTTGCCACTATCATCTAACACTGTGTCTGGCCATGGCTTGGGAGACTCATCCCAGTAAGGAGTATGGATGAGATCTCCCTGTTTTGGGTGAGAAAAAACCTGTGGGGGTCCATTAGCAGGCAGACCTCACCACACTTCTCATCCTCTGTGTCCTGTCTGCGATCTACTCCATGCACTTGCATGGTAAGACAAATACGTGCCCATGTGGTAGGGAGGATGGACAGAAGGTCTGAGTGGTGAGAATCCTTGTTTTTTGCAACATCAATTTCAGTCCAAACCTGTCCATTGTTCCCTTCATCAGGCAAATCCTGGCTGCTTGAGCAGGGATGTGAGAAGGGGAGGAGTGGGTGCTGAGGAGCTCCAGGAGTCAGGGAAAGAATGGGACTGCAGCATTGGCTTAAAACTTTTGTGAATAGTAATTGCCACACCTAACTTTAGGTATTTAACCAACTAAGCTTTTTGACCTGTCACTGCTGGGGCTCCACACTGCCTTTCATGAGCAAAAGGAGATACCTCCTGTAAGCACAGAGAACACTGGAGCGCCACAACCTTCGCCACTTGGGGACTTTGCTAAGTGCCCTTGGTCAGGCTGGAGGAACAATTTCCAGGTGGCTTGTTGCAAGAACATGCCAAAGGCCTGTGAGAGAGCAGGAAGGTGGCCTAAAATGCCTGATACCAGCACAAATTATTTAACTATAAGAACATATTTCCCTTCTGATAGAGGTTTGCTTTATTAATGCAGTCATTTCTATGAACATTTTATAATTGGAGTAGGTACCTGGAAATGAATATGAAGTATTGAAGTTACAGAGCAGATCATGCATGTACTTATGAATTGAAAGGAGAAATTCTAGCTGAGAAATGCTTTACTGAATGTTAAACCTTTCTCCAGTGAAAATTAAAGGGTTGCTTAGGACTGCCTACTTTTGCTATCAAAAGGTACATCAGATGTTGAAGTGCAATTAAAATCCAGTGGGGCCAATTTTGCAACTCATAAAAATTTGTATAACTCGAGTTCATTGGAGCAATTTTGATCTTCAGCACCTGAGGATCTGCTTCTTAGTTTTAATTATTTTTTCAAGTGTTCCTCTGCTGTGGCAGAAAGGGAGGAGAGGCAGAAAGAAGTCAGTATGAAAGAGGAAAGATGTATGTCTCTATTACCTTACAAAAGCAAAGGTAGGGAAAATGGAAGCTTTAATCCAGACTAATACTAATAGATGTAGGAATATGTGTTTTCTGTTTTGTTTTGCTTGGGTGTTATTTTGGTTTGTGCTTTATGTAAAAAGGATGAAAATACCCTTCAGAACTTAGTCTTGAACAGCCTGCTAAAGAGGCACTTTTATCTGCGCAGAAATAGATATTTGAGAGATAGGCTTATGGAGAAAATCAAAAAAGGCTTATTTCTCACTAAATGAAAGGATGGCTCTCCATTCAGTTATCATTATTGCAGTTTGGTGCCTTCCATTTAAACAGTAAATATAGCTCTCAGTAAATTGACCTGCCCTTTAACATGAGGGTGCTCCTTGGGGTCACATATACGCAGTGACCTGTGTAAGCGCATGTACCCGAGGGACAGGGAGGGTATACAGAGTACTTATTACCTGTGGTCCTTAATTTGTATTCATCCATCTATAATAAATTTCTATAGAGGGAATGCAGTCTTAAAATCCAGGCTTTAGTCATCAAGCACTTGAGAAATGATGCCTTTGTGTTGCTTTATCAGTAGCCAAGGATAACATTTGATATGATCAAATGACAGCTGCACTGACTGTATTTTCTCTTCTTTCTAATATGGGAGTGCAAAACAGCTTTGATACACAACACACTGATGAACTCTTAGAGATGGTTTGGCACAGCTTGCACTAATTTAAGACAATGTTTTAATAATTGTTGGTTGCATCTGCAGAGCAGAAATGTGTCCTGCATAAAAATCGAAACAGGTGATTTGGAGTCACAGGGAAGTAACTCCTTTCCTAAAAATTTTCCAAGGTGGACAATGTCAGGAAACAAAGCTGCCTCCTTGCCTGGCTTTGTCCTTGTCCCAGCCACATGGCAGGCGATTCCTCTGCAGAACTGCCAGGGCTGGGAATAATTCTTCCCTCCCAAACCCAGGAAGTGGGGAAAGAAAGGCAAGGCAGACTGAGGGAGAGCACAGGGCTGCTTTGGAGGCCACAAAACAGCTGCTTGTGCCCCTTACTACCCATAAAGAAGAAATTACTGAAAACGCTGAGTGTAATTAATAGTACATAGGAAGGTCTTCAGAGGGATTTTGGAGGCAAGTGGGGCTTGTTTCTGACCGTCATGGTTGCTGCCTCTGATCAGCTCCACACACTGGATTCAGCAAGGGTGTGTGGGGAGCAGGGGTGTAGAAAAGGAAGAAAATGGTCATTTTGGAAATGTTTCAAATCGTTAGTACGTGCATAATCATTTGATCATTCAGAGAAAACAATAAACCTTTTATTAGACCCGGAGTCCTAAAACTAATCTACAGACAGTAAACAAAGGGGAGTGAGAAAGAGAGGGGAAAAAAAAACAACAACCCAAGTCTCTACCTGCTACTACCATCTAGTGGTAAAAAAAGAAATAAAGGACATTTTTTCAGGAACACTGTGGGAGGGAGGAGGCTGGTGAACAGAATTAAGAAATCAGAGAATTGTTATCTGTCAGCCACTTGCTCTCTGCTGCACCCACCGCTTGCTCCGGTCATGAAAAGTAAACACAAAGCCAGAGCCATGAATAGAAATGATCAGTCAGGGTATAAATTTAAATATGCTTATATTTATCCTGACCTCAGAATTTACGTCTTTGCTTTCATCATAAAGATATGATTGAAGATCTTCCACCCACAGCCATCTTTTCACTCCTATATATGTGCAGTAGGTAGCAAAATAGAACCTGGGCTTTCCCAGTTAACTGCAGGAAAATACAAGGCCATGTACATAACCTGAGAGTTGCTCCTCTCCTGGTGGCTGTGTGTGCTGGAGGTAGTGAGGTTACTGTGGTGGCCGCAGCTGTCCTCACACTCCCTGCTGCCTCCAAGGGCAGCCCTGCCACCCTGCCTGTGGCATGCTCTCCCCTCCTGGCCTGACTGCTCTCTGAGCTGGCACCTCAGGAGGGCAGAGCAGGGGCTCTCTGGTGCTCCTAGCTGGGGGCTAGGTGCTTCCTCATGGAAGACAGCTGGGACTCCACCAGCACCTTACCTTCAGCAGCGCCTTTGAAGGATCTCCTTTGAAGTTGCCAGTCTACCAGGAAAACTTCTTCCTCCCAGGAAAATGAGCTTACCAGTCTGAAATGCAGGGCTAAGAAACCATGTGCTCTATTTAGGACAAGTACAGGGAGGGAAATAATAGCAGACTTTACAGCTGCCTTGCACACCTGTTTGGTTTTGAGCTGGGCTCCCTTCAGCACACAGGTGAGGCACTTCTCAAGGTGCTGTGCATCTCTTCACAAGCCAGTGGGAAAGTCTTTCGGTTCTTCCAAGCTGCTTTTGTCCCCATCAGAGCCTGCTTTCTCTCTATCATTGCTAACCCTAATCCATTTTAGTTTGGTTGGGAATCTCAACAGAAAATTCAGTAGCAGACTTTTGTGTCTACACATGTATAATGCAAAGGAATTTTAGAAGTAAGGTATACAAAACAAGATATAGCTAAAATATAGCTATTTGTTTTAAAGACAATGATTAGTGGACAGGATTAATTATTTTTTCTACGCCTGGAAGACAGGAAAAAAAATTGTCATTGTCACCCAATGACTTGGACTGAAGTCAGCTGCTTCTCTCCCATATTTCAATAGGGTTCCTGATGCATATGCATGAATCTTGGCAGCTTCCTGCAACCTTCAGTAGTTATTCCATCAAGGCATCAGGTTCAGTGTCAGGTGTAATTGGAATCATGCATACCATACCTGCAGCCACTGGCGTGTTGTGTGTCCTCAGATCGCCTCTTCCCTCTGCCTGGAGCAGGACAGCCTCCACACACTACTGCAGCTCACTGCAATAAGTACATCTATAAAATGTGCCTTTTCCTCTAGAAATGTCTGAGTGCAATCAAAAGTTTATGTACCTCAGTTCAGAGCACACTGGTACTGTTTGGACAAAAGTGATTTCAACCTTAAATTCAATGCCTAAAATTAGAGTAACCAAGTGCTTTAAGTACAGCCTGTACCCCCTCCAAGGGGGGGAAAAAAACGAACAAGAAACAACCAACTACAATCAGCCCTGAGAGACATATTTATTTTAAACTTATTGTTTCAAACTTAAAGTTGATGCCTAAAATAGGTCAGGAAACCACTAAAGTGCTTCTCTCCAATGAATGTAGCAGAAAGTGAGAGTGAGACTCCAGAGTAAGATATAAAACTAAAGTTGCTGAAGTTCAGGATTAGGTGGATGGGAGTTTTCACTCCTGTTGGGACACTGAAAACCAGGGAGAAACTGGACAGGGAGGAAGTTCCCTATTGACAATTTCCCTGTGAGGAAAGCAGCAGTTACCCAAAACCCGATTCTAGAAGAAAAGGTATTAAATACTGCTCTGAAAACAGCTCTGAAGCAGGTTGGGTGTCCTTTTACACCCAGATAGGAGATCACTGGAAGGCCCATCAATGGTTTATCGCTGAGATAGCTCCTGGTCCTTCTACCAGTGGTCAAATTCCCCCAAGTCAGGGACATGAACTCTGTCCCATGTCCCAGGTGGCACTCAAGCATTATTTTCTTGCAAACAAGCTGTAGCAGTGACAATGATAAATAATTCATGATCTGTCTCCTTTACATCTTTCTTGCTGCATGTCCTACAGTCATTTATTAGAATGATGCTGTCTCACGTTTATTCAAGTATCTATTGCTGAGAGATCCAAGAAAATAGAAAAATAATTATTCTTCATCAAGATGCAGTTTCATTTATAGAAACATTTGTTATATTTATAGAAGTGTTTTTTACCTAAACACTTTTACTCATGTAAGTATGTAAGCTAAGAGATTCTATGGTATTTATAGTTAAAGGAAATAAGGAACTTGAAATAGAAATTACATGAATATTTTCCTGATAACCATTTAGTTCTGATAGAAGTTGCTTTTGCAAATGCATTTATATAATTAATCTATTTATACATTTATTAATCTCAAGCCTTAACTTAGATACTCACTTGCCAGATGGGTACATTTTGTATCATCCTTTGTACTGGTAATGGTATATTGTTCTTCTCATGAAACACCTAGCAATGTGTTCCTCCTTCATGAGAGAGCCACAAAGGCCTTTCTGACCAAAACATGTAGATTTGATTTTTCAAACTCCCACACAGAATTAAAAAAAAAAAAAAATGAATACTACTGAGATCCCCCAGTCATTCTGATTAGATGGTTGACATCCTGATGACTCAGTTAAAAGGGACTTAAATACTTTATTTCCAAAAGTATTAAGCCTGCCTGTCAGTATTTAGTCCTATGATGATGGCGTGTTTTTTTCTCTGTTTTCCCCTAATAATTACATTACACATTGAATTTTTTTTTTAGTCTGATTTAATGAGAAATAAAGTCAATAAAATTGTTTTATAATCAGGGGCTGATTAGAGAACACTGACTTCATTGATTCTGCTTCTAAGTGAAAAGAACAGAGGATTTGGTCATGCCTCCGTTCTGGTTACCAACATGACCCCCAGCATGGGCAGTCGGTGTAGCTGTGGTCCTGTCTCTTGCCCAGGCAGTGAGTCCTGAGGGGCAGGTGGGGAAGGGATATATTGGCAGGAGGGGTACTGTGCTGTGGGAATGTGGGGAACAAACTCCTGGGAGCACTATGGGGCAGTGATAGGACACTGCAGAGACTGTGTGTAAAATGGTGGGAGTCGTAGCGTACGGAGAAGCTCTTGTTCTTGAGGTGAGCAGCCACTTGCAAGACAAATTCATGTGAAGTAACAGTTCCTTAGCTCCCCTTTACCTACCAATTTCCTTTCTTTTATGCTCAACTTCTGCTGTTATTTTGTCCACTATTCCTACTCTGGCATAGGTCACACTACCTACCCAGCTTGTGGTCTTTTCTGCAAAGGATATGCTTTTATTGTTTTCCATAGCTTCCTTTCAGAAGGAAGCTCTATGTATCCTAGGTTATTGTTATAATTTTTTTTCATGATCATCATTTTCTAATGTGCAAAGCTACTGAAAGTAAATGTACGCTGCATCTTTGTTATTGCATTCCATTTACCAAGAGTATTTCCTCTTATGCATAAATGCTTTGTGCCGCCTTTAGGTTGTTCTGTGTTTATTTTAGCTCCCCATTTCTTGTTTGCGGCATAAATATAATTTATTACCCTCTTCTCTGCAGTGTCTAGATACTCAAGAATTGTAATGTCATGTGCAAACTGCATAGGTACTTCTCATTTATTCTCTGTAATCTTAACTGCAGCACAACTTTCAGAAAGCTTCTACCAGGCATGGCATGCCGAGAAAAAGGGGGTGGATAGAATTGCACTAGAAAATTTCCTTCTCTTTTTTCTCTTGCTCTTACAAAATAGTTACCTCATGCTCTATGATAATTGTTACTATGAGGAGATAAGTGCTACTTTAGCCCCAAATTGATGAGCTTCACGTGGCAATTACTTGGTGGAATTTCATTGCCTATGGTATGCAGGTCAGATTAGATGATTCTTCTGGCATTAAAATTTATGAACCTATAAATTTCTGTTTCTCACTTGTTCTCCTAATGCCTCCTAACATTTCCAATGAGTAACAGCCCTCTCATCTATCAAATACTCAAAGCTTAGGTAAATTATCCTGCATGACCTTCAAAGCTTTTCTGTCATTTTAAGTCTGGTCTTCCAGATGGTGTGCCCCTAAAGTTCTAAGCAGGTTAGGAATTATGAGTGCCTAGGGATGCTGGATGAGTGTTTGATAAACTGCTTCAGTGTGAAAAATCAGGTGGCTTGTCCTGGCCATAGGTTGCTTGCCTTGTAAAATCCTCTTTAACTGGCTAGCTTACAAGAGTAAGATATTTATTACTCAGAGGGAACTTTATTTTTGGTGTGTGTTATTATGATTGTTTTTAACCAACCCCCTTTCTGCACACCCAGTTGCAAGCTCTCTCCTGCCCTGCAGGGTCTCTCTGACCATGTATTTGGACCCAAGACAGATTTGATGCAGCACAGCTACATAACCTCCACACAGGCAAGTCTGAAAGTGATGTGAGAAAGTCTATATGGTAATAAGAAAGACAAAATTACCGGCAGAAGTAGGATTGTTGAGATAAGATCAGAAGTAGCTGGTGTATTTAAGAGGAAAAACATCAGCATGGAAAGATATGAAACAGTAAAGGAAAGAATTTAGGACACCGTGCTAGCTGGGGCTGCTGGTTGGGAGCGATCAGCTCACCAGCTAAGAGTGGTCAGTGCCATCAGGAGCAGGTGGACATGGATAACCCTGTCACAAGAAAGATCTCCATTGTGGAGCTGCAGAGGCCAGCCCTGCCCCTCCATGCTGGGCCAGCCAGAGCACTCGGGGTGCTTTGTTAGGGGTGGGGAGCACATCTGTGCTCAGCCTCACAGCTGGGTAAATACTGCCTACCTGCTTCTCTCTGTTTGCCATATTTGCTCTGTGCTTTAAGTTGTTTTTTCATCTTTTTGCATAATCCCTAGTGCTGCAGCACCAGAATGCTGGAAAAAATGACTTCAGGATTAGTAATGAGTTCCTTAAACACCAAGTTCAAAACCTCCAAGTATGTTGCAAAATTTACATTTTTTTTAAAGTTAATTAGCATTTTTAAAGTCTTCATCCTAATTCTCCCTTTTGTCACGATCTTAATAATGTTCCTGTCCCTGCTTTCTGCTGCTTCTATTGTGTGTGTTGTGTCACTCAGCAATTTGAAACTGTTTATAATGATTCATCCTTTTTCTTCAGGAAGAAGACTCCTCCTGCAGTCAAAGCTTTAAGTTACGAGCAGTTTCAACATACAGATTTGCAACATCCTGATGCAGCATCAACTGAAATCTTGAGGAAAAAACCTTGCATTGTCTCTGGAAAAGGTGTTTGGACTACAAGGCTAGCTCCCAGCAGATGACAGACATGTTTCTAAGTTTGTGCCAAGCACAAGCTCAGGTTCAAGTTGCCCTGATTAGGAGCTGAAGATTCCTTGGAAGGGAAGAAGGAGAGTGTTCGCTGGTGAAATAAAACTTTCAGAAATCAGATGTGTGCCCTTTGCAGCCTGCCTGACAATTTTAAGTGCTCTTAAAGACCCCTTCATTATAGGCTGGAGGAAATTAAAGCTTCAAAAGCACTGAGAAAGCCTGTGTGAGAGGGCTGAAGGAGGGAGCTTTAGGTGCATTCAGAGTGGCACTCAGGCCCATAACACTCGGAGAGACCAAGCTACAGCTGCCATTAGGGGTAACAATCTGTAACTGGTTGCTTGGCAGGGCAAGCAACCTCAGCATCAGAAGTGGCTTATCTAAAGGAATTTTCTGAGTGATCTGCAGAGAAATTTCAAAAGGTGGAAACACACTGAGGGAAACAAAAAACATAAGAGGCAGATCTTGAAATAGGCTGGTAAGTCAGAAAGCACTTTTCTTCCAAATTTGTGGGAGGGGAGATTGGAAAACACTTTTAGAGCATATTTAATACATATTAGCAAAAATCAGCTTTATTAAATTAAAATTTTATAGTGACTGAGGGATGAGGGCTGTTATGATCATTTATAAAGACAGACCCACACAACTGTCAGCGTAAAGACATGGAAGGTAATGAGAGCCAAGATTTTCTCATGAAAGGAAAATTGAAGCCAGAGAAATAAGACACTTGTGTGGGCACATGGGCTATTGGTTTTTGATTAAATTTCATTGTTGGATCAGTAGCTCTATTGTTTTCTAATGAAGGATCATTTTTAGCAAACATTATTATCATTTATGTTTAACAGTGCAGCATTTTTGATAATAGAGAGCACTAAGGAGTCATGAGAGGATTTTAAATCATACTATTTTAGAAGTATTGGGTTCTCTGGATTTGTTTGAATGTTCAAGTTTTTAAAAATTTCTTCCTCAAGCACAAGGCCTAAGAACCTGGCTCCCTCAAACTCTTATTTAATTGCTTCAGCCAAAGAGTTTAGGAACTTCAGGAAAAACACAAATTATCTGTGAGTCAAATAAAAAATGGCACAGCTGACAACAGCGATTATCTCCTTAAACCATGAACAAGGAAAGATCTCGGTGTACATTCAAAGAGCAAAATACCCAGAAGGAGTTAGGCTTTAAATAAATGAAAGAACCAAATGGTTGAAGAAGAAAGATATTTTCCCAGTGTCTCAGCTGTAGATTACTGACAGACTCCTCCAGGGAGACTTTATCAAATAAAATGCAGATATCAGTTGTTTTGCAGTTTGGAAGAAGAGAGTTTGCAGAACATATCAGTTGAGACATAAACCAAATATCTCTCTGATAAACTTTGTTTTCTGGGCAAAACTAAATCTGTTTCTGAATATAGTAAGCACAAAAACATTTGGCATCTCCTGCAGAGTAAGAATGGGATTCTTAGGTTATTGAAGCTAAGAGGAAGATGGTTGCAAGATGTTTTTAAAATTAACTAATTTCTGTGGGTATTCTAAATAAGACTGTGTCTTACATTAGCCACAGCTTTTATCAGTGTACATACTTATTCTTCTGATGTCTTCTTAAACAAGGCAATAAATCCTGTGTAAGAATCTCATAGTCCAAGTCACAACCCAAACAGCAAGTGAGATGGGGAAAAAAGAGAAAATATTAAAAGCATTCATTTCTGGTTTGCCTTTTTTTTTTTAAGCAGACAAAATGAATTAAAAGTTTTCCACCTTAATAGTTAGATCTGTACTTCAGCTATGGCATTCTTTTACTTGGAAAACAAAGGACCATTAACAGGTTTTTAGGATCATTTTCTTTGAACCAGTCAAATTAAAATACTATCCCTTATGTGAACCTGACATGGTATTTACCTGATGAGCTAAAATGTTTAATTTCATTTTGTCCCTCAGGGACCTTTTATCCCAAAAGATTCCCCCCCCTTTTTTTTTTTTTTTTTGGTTTTGACTTTGTATCTATTCTTTTACCAGTTGGTAAAAATTGAGCCAATAAATCAGTGTTGCTGGAAAATAAAAAGAAAAACAAAGGTATAGATAATTAGATTTGTATACATATAGAAACTTATCTGCAGAGGAAATAAAATTGTTACTTTAGCACCTGATCATTTTAACATATTTTTCACCTAATTTCTGCAGAATTAGTGGTACATAAAAAAGCCTTTAGGAAAAGCTTCTAAATGTATTTTCAGAATTTTTTCTTCACATGCAATCTTGCTGCTTATTCTTACAAATCTGTGTTCACCATTATCTCTCTAACACACGATAATGAATCCCTGCTTCCTTCCTATACTTATGAAGGTGGGGCCTTTTCCTATGTTATCCTAAGTCAGTAAGGGACATTGCATAACATTCTTATTCATTGCATTTTTCTATATGTGCTTTGAAGCAGGATAAATCAAAAATAGCAATAATAGAATTACTGTTTGCCCCAAAGATGATCTGTGGAAATTTTCTTTGTGACTTTGTGATCTGGTAACTTTTAGTTAGCTCCTGACTTTATAATAATTCCTACTACTATCTCTCCTAAGTTTTTTGTTTGATTGATTTGAATTTCATTTTTTGTTTAACAATATCCTCATGGCAGAGAACCCCTCGTAGGTCAAATCCCATTTTCAGAGGTAAATGGTGGGATATTCTATAGACTAAAATAAGTGCAATTTGAAAGCAATGATCATTGGTCTTTACCAGAGCTTGATTTTATGTTTTCCTTCTTGACCACATTGTTGCTTCGGGGCCTGAAAACCATCTGTGCCAAGAGTTAAAACTATATTTTCCAATCTATTCTTCATTCTGCTAAAAATTACTGGCCTTTCAGTTGTAAACAAAGGGTGATTTATCTTTGTGGCTAGAAGGAATGGAATTAGCCCATCATAAATTCAGGGTAATCTGTTTTTCCATTACTAGCTTTAGTTCAACAGCTAATGAAGGAGAAGCCACTACATTAGAGCATTATTGTAAGGTGACATTTTAATGGGAACATAACTTTTGGGGAACTGAAAAAGGATATACAGCCACAAACCCCACTAAGACATTGAGGGCTGGCCTTTCTTCCATCTGAGGCAAATGAAATGCTGGAATGGTTTTACTTAAATGTGCCTCAGACTGGCTGTACTTGCTCTGCATAGAGAGCAGGGCAGCCCAATTCATTAAACAGAAAGAAAAGGATGCCTCCGTTCAGGCCAGGCATGGCTGCCACACAGCATTCCAAGTCTTGAGAAAAACACTCTCTGCTTGAGGCTAGACCTCAAGTATGATGTTGCTTATGACCAATTTGCTATAAATGATTCATTAAGAGTATTTCAGAACTATGCCCTTGGCTGAGAAAAAATAAACATTCTTTTTATACATGTATCCAGATTCAAATGTACATAGAAACATCTTTCCTACTTAAAAGCGTGCTATGTATATAAACCTATGTCCTTAATACACTTGCTACATCTTATTTATTCTGCAGTTGGATTTCCCTTCTGTTTGTGACATTAAATGTCACACTGAAATATCACAATGCTTAAATAAAATATCTGTATTTCTTTATTTCTAGCCATTGAATTGGCAGTGTCTGTCTTCATATTGTGTGGTTTTGAAAGTCTTCTATAATTTGTACTTTTTCTTTTTACAGTTACCATTTGCCATCAAAGCTTGCCACATTTCTGTAATTAATCTCTATTATAAAAGCACACACATGCCTGTGTGAATATAAAACCAGAAAACAGGTCTCAAAGACAGGAGCTTTTGACCCTCCAGAGCAGTGTAGAACAGATTGTGGGGCAGTACCCATGGAGAAGGTGTGCCTGTGTCCTTGGGTGCCAGAGGGTATCACTGTGAACCTGGGGGACAGTGTTCTCTGCTCTCCTGTTTCTCCAGCCTGCAGTGGCCTTGCTCAGCAATGCCCTGCTGGTGCTGGAAAGCATCACTGTGTCCATTCTAAACCAAGGGTAGAAATATCCAAACTCAAGGGCTAAAAATCGAGGTCTAAATATTGGCAAAAACTTTTACATTCCTATATTTTTATATATGAGTCTTCCTGGCTGGCAAAATCTGGAAACCCATCCCAGGCTGGCACTGGAACCCTGTCAGGTGCTTCCTCATGGCCAGCTCTGGCAGTCAGCCTTGGTGCAGACATGAGGGTGGAGCTGCAAGCAGAAGACTCAAAGAAAATAGTTTGGCTTGAGTGGTGGTGGGCTGGAGACCCAGCTCGGTGACCCTGCATGTAATGGGGAGATTTCTGCTGAGTTTAGTGAAAAAACATGTCCCTTTGAAGGGTGTTTTCAATAGTTGTAGTGTTTTAACAGCCATAATTAGGCCAGGACCTCTGTGACAAATTGGACCTAAATCAGCAAGAACATTTTAAAATATCTGAATGAAGGCTGGAACAAACAAAAAAGAGTAACCTTCAGTGAAGAAAATTAAGTTTAGGAAGGCTTGTTCACTCAAATATATCTTATTTTAAACAGCCATGCTAATCTTAAAGTTTACAATTATAAGAAAGAAGGACAAGTGCAAATGTCTTTGTAAACATTATATTCAAATGTCAGTAACTGAAGAAATGAGAACATTCTATCCCTCAGAGGAACTGCGTGAGCTTTATAATATTTGCTCAGATTCAGATAACTTAGCAAACTGAATGCAGCTCACATTGCAGTCAGTGAAAAGAATTATTTTCAAAATCAAAAGGGCAATTATGAATGAAGAAAAGAGTAAAATTACACAGTGCCATTTTATTGTACTAGCAAAATAGAGTCAATGAAGCAAAGTCAGAATTTAAGATATCTGGATAGCTGTTATTCAGGTTGTCTGGTTTTTTCTAGGGGTGGCTGACTGACATAGAATTCTATAAATACTCTTGAAGTGATGAGGATGAGAAAGCTTGTGTTGTTCTACAGCTGTTGGGGTAAGACAAAAAATTTCCATTTGAATTTTGATTAATAATGTGCCAGTCTAACTGGAAAAATCCACATGTAGTTTTGAACACTTTTTGAAAAGTGTTGGGACTCAGCCATGAGATCCTTTAGGTGAAATTTCACACTCTGTAAGAAGCTACAGAACAAAATAAGTTGTGACTGTAAAAGCCGTTCTTTGACATAGACGAAGAAAGGAAAATAAGTCAGGAAAGCCAAACTGACAGAGTTGACCTTGTGGGACCCCTTCCACAAGGAGCTTTATCAAGGAAGCTACTGTCACTGTAATGAAGGGGTTTAAAAATGCAGCTAATGTTTGGAACAAAGGAAAGAAATGAGACTGCAGTTTTTTTCAGGTATTGGCGATTTCTCTTCTCAGCTAAGGTTAAAGAAAGTAGTTGTGAGCATAAAACCTACAGCAGCCTGACTGTTTATGGTCTCTGGGGAGAATAAAGATTGTTCTCCAACAGAAGATTGTAGCTGCACCCAGAGGAGTTTAACAACCTGTTGCCCCCAGGACTGAGAGGTCCAGGAGACATCAAAACTTGGTCCAAAGATCAAATCTATTAAAAATCTTTCTCAGATGCACACATTTCTACACAGGCAAATAAGTGAAAATGTGGAAAAAATAGAATCAATATGGATGTAGAAAACCAGGATTACTAAATGACTATTCAAAGGTTAGGTTAAATTCTATTTGGCTGTTAATGAAAAGGAGTGATGTTTTGCAAAGACATGGTGATTTTCAGCTTAAAAAAGCAGAGAAATAGAATCTGAAGCAGCACTTCTCCTTGGTCTGTCTCATCATTCAGTTTTCAAGAAAAATTTATGGAGCTTGAAGTGTCTTTTGATTTTCCTCTTTCAATTTTCCTCTTTCCTGAGCAACATAACTCAGCAGCTATCTACTATAAGGAATCACGAGAAAAGCTCTTCATGGGTTGCAGTGAAGCACTGGCTATAATAAAACCGAAGAACTCCTCAAACAGGGAGCATTCAAGAATGACCAGAAAAATGAAGCAAGGAAGAGCAAGCAGCTCCATTACTCTTTTCACTCCCATCTGCATGTCTCTCACACTAACATGGCTAGTGATAATCCTGAGTGCTTCATAGAGCAGCTGGGTTGGGGTACCCATGCAGACTAGATGTTGCTCTGAAGTGAGGGCAAGAAGTAGCTTTGCACTGCTACTGTTCTGCCCATGGGAGATACAGGAAGCCGGGGCCCAAGGGATGACTGCCCTGGACAGAAGGGATGCTTTGTGGCTGTGTGACAGTCATTTCAACAAATGTCACAAATTTCAAAGTTGAAAATTCAAAGCTGAAAAAGAAATGCTGCAAGGAAGGATTCTTTACCTTCAGCTTTGTCCCATTTCCAGCTGCTAGCGCTGTATTTTTTATTCCATCTCTGGAAGCTTCAGGCATCTATCTGATGTTGGGAGGGGCTGTTTTAAGACAAGCTCCTATATCTTTTTCTCAGGAAGTTTCATGTGCTGATTCAAGCACTTTGCTCTGTTCTCATTATCTAAATAGGGAGAGCTAACAGATCTTAAAGTACTTTTGTGCCTCGTGAAAAAGAAGAAAATGAAGACTTTAAAAAAGAAGATGATGTTGCTACTTATGTAATAGCTGCCATCTTGGGCTAAAACAACTTGGCAAAATTTTCCCAAACAAAATGTAGTGTCATTTCATATCAGTACTTACACCTCCTTATGGCTTTAGGGGAGATATAAAAAACCTTGGACTATTTGCTTCATTCTCAGCCTTTCAGCTGATGCATAGCACTGTAAAACTATCTGACAAGACAAGTTATCGTATCATTCAGTTTATGGCAAGGATATGATAACTTTATACCTGTGCAGAATTACATTTCTTACCTGAATACAAAGATTAAAAGGTGGGAGGAGGTAATGAAGCCGAAGATATCAACAAAATCCACCTGACATAATCACTCCATGCAAGAAAGTCTTTTGAAACAAAGATCTCTGGCAGAACATGTATCTGTATAAGCAAGTGCTGCAACCCAAGAGGAATGGATCTGGAAAGACAAGGAACTGAGGCTGTGGGCTGGGTATTTATCTGCATTTCTAGAGGCCTTCCCTAGCCTAGCTCTAACCTTCCTGCTTGGACTGAGCACCTAAGAGTGGCTGCTGTGCTTTGGGTGCTTTCTTGGAAGGCGTTGGACAGTTTGGCTCCACTGGGAGGGGCACAGCTTGCGCACAGTGACTCCACTCATCTCGATTATGTCTCCCGAGGTACTGCAGGTGGGGGCAACTGGGAGGCTTCCAGAACTTCACCCCTGCTGTAGACTAAAATTCTGCTATATAGGCAGCCACACAGAGTGATCTGAAAGAAAGTTTCACAATTCTATTGTCTTGAGTCACTGGACACAGGTGAACTTTTAATTGTGTCTGTGCTGTTGATGAGTGGTTTGCTGTTGTTTTTCCCTCCTTCTGCCCCTCCTTCCTTCCCTTTTTCTTCCTCTTTCCTTTAAAATATTCTAGAATGAATAAGTAAAGCAAGATAATTCAGTGAGACGAATTACCATGCTATGAACAGGGGATTATTCTTCAGGCAAGAGATATATTACTGTTTGTATATTTCCAATGGAATGAGCAGAGATTTGTTTCACTGCCTCTATTGATGATTGAGTGTTTTAGTTCAGAGCATGTCTTCATGCAAAAATGATTCCCATTGAACTATGAGATGAGAGTGGCTAAGCACTAAGTGACTAAAGTTTCTACTTCATCTTCTTTATTTTTTAGAAAAAAAGAGGATGGGATACCAGAGCTTACAACTGCATACACGTCTTATCTTTATTGGGCCAACCTTCTGGCATATTTTTATAAAATCAGAAATTAATCTGAAACAATTTTCAAATTGAAAGTGTAGGTGTTTTTTATGCTGCTGCCCATTCTGATATTTTTGGCCATCTGAATCATATAAACATAAATAGGATAGAAGGATCCTGACTGAAATTGCCATCATAGAGGCAACAGATGGCTATGGGAACATTAAGTGAAGTCTGATTTGTTGCTGATTACAAAATGGAAAACTGTCAGCAACAGCAGATTCTGATCACCTCTCCAAGTTGGAAGACCAATTGGAGACTACTTTTAGCCTGGACAGGTTAATCTGAACAGGTGAGATGCCCCTCAGTAGGAGTCTGCACAAGCCCAGTGGCTCTTCAGGGCGCAAGATCCACATCATAAATATTTTAAAGATTCAGGATGTTAAAATTATGTTACCTAATTGAGGCTGCATAACCCTTATTTATTTGTTTTCTACTCCAGCTCTGGAGGCACTGACACTGGCTGCCTTTAAGTCGCTTCTAAAGAAATTCTAATCACTAACCAGGTGACTGTTGCATGCTGCAGATGGATTGTTCCCGATGAACTTTTCTTCTGCAAAGTCTGGACCAGGATTTGGAGGTGAGTGAGCGTATGTTGCTGCACTGCAAAGGCTGAGGAGCAGTGAGGTTTTGGACTCCTCCTCTTCCACCAGGGCTGTGTAGCTCTACACAAAAGTTTGTATTCTTTATGGTCACTCAGTTAAATTAATTGAAAACCTGCCACCTTGAAAATGAAAATACTTATAAATTTATAACCGCCACCACCACATAGATTAATGATAAAATTAAATATCATAGATATATAATGATGAAATTAAATATATATTAAATATAGTATTATTAAATTAAAGTATATATTAAATACAAACTTGCATATAAGCATATGCCTCAGGTCATTTGCAATTGCTGAAAAAATACATCCGATTTTAAAAAATCATTGGGAATCCACCCCCAAAATGACAGCTACTCTCTCTGTCATAAAAGCTATTGGCTGAAATGGCTCAATGTAACAGTCTCAACAAATAGGCAGAATATATTTTAAGCATGGATTGAGCAATACTGTCAACCTTAAAGTGGTCTTTTCAGGTCATGGAAGAGGGAGTGTATGTAAATAAGGGCCTGAAAGTTCATAGAATTCTGATCTTGAAGTTAAGAAAGAAGTCATGGTATGATACTAAAATGCAGTTTTGACTCAAGCTTTTCTGTAACAAAATATATGCATATGTTGTTTGAAAGTGGAGTTACTATGGTAATTTGTTATTTACCAGAGAGGAGTAATTGAACAATTTTTTTTTCCTAACTGGTTTATGAACAAGTCACACCTGTTTCTGAGTGGGTTTAAATTACTCACCCTTCTTTTCTATGCCAAACTTTTCATGTTCAATTGCTTTGCTTTTTCAGATTCTATACACTCCTTCCTCTGATGACTGATGCCACTTCTCATTTGCAGAAGTAATTTTTTTTCTATCTGACATCTCAAAAGATAAAAAAATATTTATTTTATTTAGAACCTCTGTCTATAAATTAACAAAAACCCTATGCATCGATCATGTCTTCATATGTATATAAAATTTATATATAAAGGTAGATGTATGTACACATCTGTATTTCACTGAAACTTGGGTAAGCACTACTCTCTTTAGGATTGCAGTGATTTAATATTCATCAGTTTTACCTCTTCATGCCAAAAGAATTCCCGGAACAGATGAGAAATTTGATCCATGGAAGAGAGTACATAAAAAGAATTTTTTTCCAAAATTAATTGATTTTCAACTTTGCAGAGTTTGGTGTGCACTAAGCCAGCTGCAGAAAAACACAGAGAAGTAAATATCATACCCATTGAATTATGACAGCTGGAAATCTTCCTCTGCCCTTTAGCTCATATGGAAATTTCAGGTGGGGTGTTGTTTTTTTTTGGGGGGGGGGGGTGGGCTGTGGGTTGTTAGGCTCACACACAAAAATAAGGTGCAAAAATCAGCTTACTTTGTAAAACGTGTAGGTTATCAGAGTACATTAGTATCCGTTGACAAACCCTTGCCAGGAGGGAGGAATAAGATCAGCAAATCATGGGCATATTATGATTTGATCCTACCACATACTCAATTAGATCAAAGCTTACCAGCTCCAAATGCTCATTTTTAATTTTATAGCGATGTCTCAGGCCAAAAAAACGGGTGCCATGGCAGACATGTTCTGTGGCAATAACTGAGACATTTAAGACTCAAAATATTAGTGATTTTTAGGGCTATAATGTCAGCTTTAAAGATTTTTAATTAACACCTTCTGCATGCATTAAATATGCTCCTTTCACCAACAAAGTTTTTTTTTCTTCCTCTTGAATTCTCTGAAAAGAATTTTGCTTCAGGTCTTTTATCACTATCAAGAAATAATAGCAAGCACCGCATTAAAAAGAAATTACCCGACAAAGTGAAAGATTTGCTTGGCTGAGAACATGAGAGAATGCATGAAGTTGTGGGGTAGCTCATACTATTAATTATACTGCTGCATTCTTCAGAGGAGGAAACAAGATGTTTTTGTCAAAGTGCTGGGGAATTATAGGTTATGGGGAATTATAGGTTCAGGTTATGGTAAAGGGGTGGACAAATGCAGAACTGCCTCCAGAGAGACTACAAGTAACTTCAGTCCTGTGCATTTAAATGCCAGATGTGTTCAAGGCAGATGTTTTACCTGTATGCACAGAAATCGGCACTCCTGACTGGCACTCCTGGATCTCAATAATCCATGGGCAGAGGAGGTGTGGTTCCCCTTCCAGCCTGCTGGTCTGTGCCCCAGAGCACCCCACACACCTCTGGTGGGTTACTGTGAGACTCCTCTTCCAGGAAAAGTGTGTAGGGGAGCAGTTTTGCTGCAACCATACTGGTTTTTGTCAATGAATTAGGGAAATATGTAAACAAACCCCACTGCTTGTTTGTGCACCAAACTGCTCTGGCACACAGGGCACCTCAATGCTGAAAAGTTATCAGCCTCCAGAGAATGTACCAGCTGTTCCAAGGGAAGGCAATATTGTCTGTAAACTGTAAGAAGGATTCACTGATTGTCAAGAAAATAAAATACCATTTCCTTCTTGCTTGTCCCCACCTCCACTTCCCCAGCCTCCCTAACTCTTTCTTTCACAGATGCTACTTTCCTCTTTGGTCTGAATCCTCTTCTTACCTGCTTCTTTGCTTTTCAGCTCCAAAATGTGGGACAACCCATGGTGTCTCCTCATTCAAGGTATTTGAACCTCTTTTTCTCCAAACCCTTTGGAGCACAGCCCTTCTCTTCCTGCTCCTCTTGATCACATTACCATGGAAAATGGCTTTCTCAGCCCCTCCTTTATTCTCTCCTCACTCCTGCTTTTCCTTCTCCCTCTACATCATCCCAGAAATGTCAGGTTTTATGTGCTCTTTATGGGACTCCAAAGGGGTCTGACATGAGTAATCAATTCCAAAATTTCAGGCTGCTCTTTGTGTGTGTTACACTTTGCAGTAATGACCTTCCCAAACTCCTCCTCCCTGTCCACAGACAGGGAAGCTCCAGTATGTGGCTTGGGGATGATTTGAGAGACCAGCTGTTCATTAGCATGCTGGTAGAATCAAAAATCTGACAAAAAGCTTAACAATTTGAGACAAAATATTATTGATTAATCATGTCAATTACCTCATGTTACTTTGTGTGTGCTACTGAATTCTGCTGTAACATTGCCTCTGTAAATGCCTCAGGAGCTCCACTGTGCTAGGTATCAAAGGAAAGGAAGGACCCTGTTTGGCAGTCACGTTACAGTTTTGCAGGATTCGTGTGGATTCCATGTGAATCCCTGGCACACTTCATTGCAAGATTGAGATTCTGCAGGCCTATCATCCTATTCCTACATGATGTGCCAGCAGAGAGACCTGTGATACCTACCTCTGTGCAGATCAGCTGGTGTTTCTTTGTAGCTCTGGAGAATCTCTCCCTCTTTATAACAACATGATCTTGGTGAACTAGAAAGAAATTAAATTAAAAAAAAAAAAAAAGATTGTTGCTTCCAGCTGGAATTTGCGATTTGAGATGGAAAAATTGACACGGCTCCTCCTGTGCACAGGGTGTGCTCAGCAACAAGAGGAGACCCAAGCAATGTTGAAGGTTTGTTGTTTCATGCAATGCTGGGTGCCCCCCTTAGGCCTGTGGAAGCACTTTCTTCATCAATATCAGCTCTCTTCAAGATTTGAAAGAAACAGCCTCTTCAGTCTTCCTGCCTTTATTCTTTATTGTAAAACAGCTTTTCTCCTCAGGTGTCTTTAGCTCCTCATAAAACACTTCTGAACTTTTTACCCCCCTAGGTCGTGTGTTTTGAGTGCCTATCTTGTGGCCAATACCTCTTTCCATTTCAAATGCCCTTAATGGTGGGATGTGGGGAAGGCTTTGTCTAATGTCATCCTTCTGGAATGGCTCAGAATCAGCCTGGGTCTTTCAGGTACCTTTCCCCCTGGGAACTATTAATCTATTTATATCCTGAAAGGCTGGGCTTTGTATCTTTATTTTTAATGTTACTCTGCAAGCTGACAAATATGAATGCTGAAAGGCCCCAAAAATCATGGAATGAAAAGAAATCCAAACCACTCTGGCAGAGCAGATTCAAATATCCATGACTTTTAATATCTACAAGAGCTGTTGTCATCATATCCTTCAGCTGTACAACGCAGGCCCATGGCACAGATTTGTCTTCTGATTGAGCTAGAATATGTTTTTCAAAGATTTCCACACTTTATTTAATTACTTCAGGTAAGGGCAAATCTAGCACATCACTTCATGGATTATGCCCATAGTTCTGTATTTGCAGTTCTGATCATCATAGGTGCAAACAATTACAATGTAGGAGACGCCACTATCAGAAATATTCTTCCCCTGCTACTCTTTACAAATGGATGGAATCATTACCAGGACTATTTTTCCAGATTCAAGCCCTCACTTAGTTACTGACTTACTGAAAAAACCCCAAAACTGTCTAGGGCTGTTTCTTCAAAAGAGTTTTCTGAGTGTGGAGAAGTGAGTTTCATCCCACCTTTGTAGTGGCACACATTTGTTAACCCAAAGCCTGAATTCAGAAGCAGCCCATCTCCAATCTGTGGCTCTTTTGGAAAAGCTTTTTTCCTTTCCTTGTCTTCCATCCTGTTCCAGGCCCAAGGGAGCACTGACACAGTTACAGCTTCAAAGTGATGGCTCACTTTTGTCCCCTCTGTGCTGGACAAGTGGTGCAGGAGGACCTGAGCCCCTGCACAGCTGCCTGTGAGGGGAGCAGGGCTGGCAGCCAGCGCTGGACAAGGCAGTGGTGGGGCACAGAGAGGGCATCAGCAAGCACAGTGCTCAGCCAGCCTGGGCTCCTCATCGTGCTGGCTGAGCACGAGCTGGAGTCTGCTGGGGAAAGCTGGTGCCTCAGACAGCTGATGACCTCTCTGCTCTCCACTGTTGGTCCCCCACCTGCTCTGTGGTGCCTTTGTTAGCCAGCATGACTAATGCTGCAATTACATGCCAGGATTTGTCCGCGCTGTGAACTGACAGCTGACAATGTGAATTTCTCTCTCTAAAATCCTTTTGTGCTGGCATTTTGCAGGCAATACACTGGAATTTGTTTTTGCTGTCTGGGTGCTTTGGTACGTATGCTTTGGTTAGTCTAAATCAAAATGTTAGACACAAATGAAGACTACAAATTCCTCCTAGTTTTGTACAAATTTGCCAGATGTCAGTGTGAGTCCATCTTGGCCAATAAGGCTTTTAACATTTACTTTGGTACTAGATACACCAGCTTCCAGCAGAGACATGAAACAGCCTTGACCATTCCATTTGGCCTATATAACATTCAGCCTGCAGCTTCATTTCCATGCTGTCTTCAGAAGCCCTTCTTATAAACTGCTGCTCCGTGTTAATAGGCATTTATGTATTGACTGTCTTTTATTGATGGAAGAAATAAGTATTTTTAAAAATTTATTATTAGTAAAAAATTTGAGACCTTATCTGGAGAAAAAACGTGTGTTTTATAGCAAGTTATTATATGCTATATTTTGTAGCATAGCCAGTACTGTTAAAGGGCTTTCATTAGTGCAGAAGTCACTTGCTCCTGATGTGAATGGGAGTTTTACTATTGACTCCAGTGGAGCCAATAGTATTCCCTTTCAACCATCATTTTAAGGCTTTTATTATAGAAAGAGGTTTATTGAGTGATTTTGCAGTCTTGAGGGAAGAAAATCTGTCCAGTTTCCTGCCTTATTTTTACACCTATGGCTCAGAAGAGAGATGCAGACAAAATCTATAAAACCAAATTTCTTTTATAAACAATGGAAAATGTACTGAGTTGAATTTATCTTGGTTGTGTTTGATCAGCTGTTCCTATGACTCTGCATGCCCTGTCTGTGCATAGTGGGCACATGGCCAGCCTGCTGTAAATGAACTGCACCAGCAGAAAATGCAGAGGAGAGAGACTATTTTTCTTGAAATAGCACTATGCAATGTGATGTTTCATGTCACTTTACAGACAAGACACAGTTACAGCAAAGTGGCTGATGTCTTCCAGCTAATTTTTTTACTAACCAGAACACAGGGGTAAAAAGCTTCAAGTCATTCAGTTGATGTGTTGCTTGGATAAAAGAGATCATGAAAGGAACAGGGAGTAAAATATTCTGTGAACTTGTGGTGTGCAGGAGGGATGAGGGCAGATGGAGAAAAAAGTACAGAATGAGCACAGCAGAAGAAAGGCATTCAGAAAAAGAACTAATGAAATATTAAATGCCTATAAGTAGTCAGTGAAACCTGTGCCGTGTAGGGTAGCATTACTATTATGCTCTCAAATTAAGATACATCTGCAAAGAATTCACCAAAAGCCTAAGTATAATCCTTCTCGGTCAGTAGATGATTTTTGAAATGACTGGTTTATGTCAGTTTTGATGAAGCTGCATGAAACACAAAACCCTAGATGTGATAATACCTTGTGCCTAGTATCTTGGCTTTTCCTCTGGACGCTGGGTTATGAGGTGTGTTCCCTGATGACTGAGATATAACACAGGCTACATAAATGTGTAAGCACACTAGTTTTTTCTCCTGGATGTGGATTTAGGTGATGCAGAATAACTTGTTGGATACTGAAAGTCCTTCCTAGTAGTTTTTGCTGTAGGTGCTGACACAACACAGCTGTTGCTGTTGTTGGACTGCTGTACCAAATGTATCTGTCTGAATGAAAAATAATTTTCTAGCTCTATATTTTTTGACAGATTTGTAATGGATGCTTTTATGAATAGTCTTATTTTCCTACACACTCAATTAATATGTTTTAGGTATAATCTATATTTCTAGCTGTGATATACAGACCCTGCTAGAGTGGGGTTCTACCTTCAAGTCTAAAAAATGAAGAAAGGCTCCAAGAGAAGAAGGATTTTGTTTTTTCCTTTTGGGCTTACAGGATCTCTATAGATATGAGGAATTGTATTAGGTTTCTACAATGATTTCTGTACTTTCCCTCATGGGGGCAAATTTCCAAAGTCCAGTGCATGCAGGACAACTCATCTTGGCAAGAAAGTACTGGAGACTTCCATAGTGGTGCCAGGATGCTCACTCCTTGTGCAGGTTGGCAGCAGGTGCCAGTCCCCAGAATGTGCTGGGAGGTGGGTCTGCATGAGAGGCCACAGAAAATATGCCAGAGAACCAAAGGGGTTGTCAGACACAGCTTCTCACACTGCCCACAGAGAACTGTGAGCACCAGTGTTTTCTTTGGCTCTTGCTCTGCAGGAGTGCAGGTGCTCAGGTAACCCCTGCCAGCTGTGCAGGCAGAGTTCATGGACTGCAGCCCAGATGTCATCCCCAAAGGAACAAGTGTTTTGGGAAATGCATGACTCTGTAAGCATGGTATTGTGAGATTTACCCTGCCAGATGATCCCACTGAATGCCAGCTGGAATAGCTCGGCTTGAACCTAAGACATGAAAGAATGGCTGCCAGAGACTCATAGTAGGCATTTAATTTTGCTTGGCTTCCTTCAGGATGGGAGAAGCCTTCTTCTTTATAAATTACTCAGGAGGCCCATCTGAAATTATTTTCTTCTTGAGAAATTGCTCTGAGGACATTGTTTATAAGCTGCTGACCTTTAAATGGCCTTCTTGTTCCATTATCATGTTTCTTGGGTATTTAAAGCTCCAGGTCACTTTCACTTTTAATTGTGCTTTATTATTCTCCGTTGTTGCAGAATGTTTCAGTCAATTTAACTAGAAGGGAGTCTTATACACTTCCCTTAATGGATTGAATTTGGGTCATAAAAAAATGAACAATTA
>JAYDZK010000001.1:48434272-48447370 GCA_034509185.1 Euphonia xanthogaster
ATAAAAAAATGAACAATTATCCTTGCCTATTTTATTAATCTTAGTCTTGTCTCATTTATTTTTAAGTTTCTGTGGACCTCCTTTGAAGGCAGCTATAAGCAGAGTTTATTGCAGGTTAGCAGGAGAGACTGTTCTCTACTGCTGGGGTTGAAAGTGTGATGAGGAAGAAGTAAGAGATGGGGAGAGTTTAATGCTGGTAGGGTTTTGAAATAATTGCATGGTTCATATATTTTCTTTCTGAGAAAAGTGAAAATTAATAAAGCAGAGGCTTTATCTGACATTTAATCCTGACTGTACATAGAAGCTTGTTGAGCAAAGCATCAGCTTGCTTTCCTTTCCTTCCATGATCTACTAATTAGACTTCAGTGGTAAAGTACTAAAGCTTAGTATAGATGAAATCTTGCATCTTCCTATTAACAAAAGTGATTATGAAGCACATAAAACACATGATGACAACTTCAAATGCTGTTTCTGTAATACCCTGGCAGAATTGTAAGATGCCAATCAGCTTACTAGCTGTGAGCTTTCAACATGGGAAGTGGCTGGAGTTTAATTATAATTCTTCTCATTTTCTTCCACTCCATCTTAATTCTGCCTTTCTCTTCTTAAGCCTTTTTGCTCAGTTTCTTCTCTCACTCTACCTTTACTCAGATTCTAGGTCCTTCTAGTACATTGTTCCCTATGTTAATTTTAAATATTATGTTCCTCCATCTGCAAGATAGTTTCTGTTTCAAGGAATATGAAAATTGCACAAAGGGATTTGACCCTAGGGGGAAAATTGCATGTCTGGAATTTCCCAAAGCCCAAAGTTTCAATCTAAACCCACCTATCTAGATGTCACTGAACTCTGAGGTACTTGAGCCATCCTTTGAGAGTTTCCCTTCATGATAAAATTTCCCCCAGTCTGAGCAATCTATGGTTAGTTGATGCCTCAGCCCAGTGATGGCCCAGAAATGAGAATCCTTCTGCCTGAAAACTCTAAGATCCTGAAATTAAACATCATTCTCCAAACACATACAGTGTGTGTGCAAAGATTTGATTCCTCATTAAATGTAGCTGTGGTTACTTCCCTTTAATACACAGTTACAGGCTCAATGCTTGAGTGGGGTAGGTAAATACCAGGAGGTGCCCATGAAGTAGGAGATCTGACTCCTTCCTCAGCATCAGCAGTTTAACACCTTTATCTCCCGTGTCCTACAGGAGCACCCAAGCCAACGGAGAAAAAGAATGAGGAGAAAAAATTATGCTCCCAAAAGTGTTTGTGAATTGTTCCTGAGGACTTGAATATGGGAACTGGTGCCCCATCTTTTTTCCTTCCTATTCCTTTTCTTTTCCCTTCCTGTAGGGAAACTTCACCACGTTCCTACTCATGCTCTCTTTCTGACCCCATTCATATGTGCAGTGAGGAGATACTCCTGCAGGATGTGGTCCCCTCTCTTCCATCTCTGCCCATCAGCAGGTTTTGTTAAGGGAATTAGCTTGGAGAAGAAGAGATAAGCAAAGGGAAAAAGTGGCTCCAGGTGTGTGTGAGGATGTGTGCAGCTAGAGCTGACTCTGGTACAGCATCAGGCCAAGGTACCAGCAGGTACTGAGTCCCACAGCTGTGGCATTCTTCAAGACCTGGGATGCAGGCAGAGGAAAGCCAATGTCCTGAGATGAGTCTCAGCTGCCATCCAACACTCTCGGCTCATTTATGCCATTGCTTGGCCTCTGTGCTGCTGACTAATTCCTGCATGAAGAAATGCTGATGTAATGAGAGTAGTTTTGGTGTCTGGTGACAGTCTAAAAAAAAAGCCAAAGTGAGTTTTGTTTGCAGAAATAATGTTTCTTTACCTAGTCAGATAGTAAGGTCAGAAAAATATGATGTGCTTCCGTGTGCACAAGCATCCCTGCAACAACAATACCAAACTGAAAAGTTCCTTTTATGGTGAGGACCGTGAAGAACTTACCTGCAACACAGTCTAGTCCAATTGATGAAGTTACTGAACCACATAAACTGCTGTGGGCTTCACCTCACTTAATGGTAAACATCTGTTGTAGTTGCTAATGTCTGAGATAAGTCTCTGTGGAAGTCCCATAGAATTGATGGAAAACCAGTTCCAGCCATTAAATTTCATTTAATTGATCTGTAGAGTTCTCTATTCCCTTCATGACTGATTAAGAGAATGTAGACAACTAAGTCACGTTAGATCATACTCTCAGTTGCTTACCTTTGATCCAACAATTCTCTGCCAATGTGTTTCAACTGCAGGAGGATCATGTGGTGGTTGGCAAGATGAACTTTTGGTATTTAGGCCAAATGACATATTTTGCCAGGAGACAGGCAAGGACTGAGGGGCTCAAGTCTAATCCTGAAATGCTTGATGTCTTCTACTTGTACTAAGAGGAGTTAAAAACATTTATTTCATTTGGAAAGCACTTCTTAACAGAAAATTCATGCACCACAGGAAGCTCTTGTGAGAAATTTACATATTCTAATTTGATCATGTGGTATCTCATGCTGGAAATAGGTTAATGCTTTACATTCATAAACTTCAAAGAGAACACTAGTAGCAGAATTATTTGACCATCATGCATTAAGAGGTATGTTGGCTGAACAGAAACATGACTGGATGCCAATATTAGGATCACAGAAGTTTTCACATTCAATCCAGATACTGGGATGTGAAGATTTGTACTGAGCAAGATGGGAAGCAATATCACAATTACCTATTTTGTAAACTTGTGTGTGTGGTAGTTTCTGTTTAATCACAGGAATTTTGCTAACTGCTGCCCTGAAACATGAGGATTCACAGCTAAGGTGATGTTTATTTTGTATTTGATTTGTCTGTGTAGGTCCTGATGCTCTCTTGCAAACCCCAAATACTTTTTTGGTCCTCATAATTTACCGGTATCATTGATTACATCTATGCTGGTAAATAAAACTGATGCATACCCACTGTCTAACTGAGGATAAAAGATCTGGCACATCTCACAGTGCTGGAAGGCCAGGAAATGAGCTCCAGGGCTGATGGTACCAACTGGGTGGTTGTACTCATACTGCCACTCTGCAGCAAAGGGTGTTTGCCATACAGTGTCTTGGCCCAAATGGTAGTTCTAAAACATAAGAATCATTCTTCTGTGGTTTCCTTTTTTCTTTTTTTTTTTTTTTACTCAAAATATCTGAGATAATGTCAACAAAATGTCAGATCTTTGAAGGTGACATTTTCACAACATGAAACTGAGGACTCATCTCTTATAGCCTGGAGTGCGTCTGGGAATATTGGATCCTTTGAGGATATCATTGGAAGGCAGAAAGAGACTAAGTGGTGCATTGTCCATGCAAGAACAGCTGCCCAAAGAGAACTTCTCCCAAATATGCCTTTGCAAGAAGCTAAATTGGAGCTGCTGAGAAAAGTGTAATGTTTAAGCAGAGGCAATGCCTGAATGTCCAGTGTGTGAGCAAACTTCCTGCTCCTCTTTTTGCTCAGAAGTGGAGAATCTCAGAGGCACTTTGCAGCAGTGAATTCCAAAGTCAATTACTGTTCACTAAGACCCACGTATCTTTGTAGCAGCTGGATACCAGTTGATTTCAGTGGAATTTCTTTGCCTATTGTGTAATGAGTGGAGATAAAGCAATGCAGGCATCTATAGTCCTTATTCTGCTTGTTAGTCTCTCCCTGTTTTTTGTGCAGATGTGTCCAACAAAGAGAAGTGTCTGGCTCTTAGGTATTACTCTATTAGGAATCATGGTTTCTAATTTTATTAGAAAAATAAACTGTGGTTTATTTTTATTTAGTACCTTCCCATATATAGTGGGTTGACCCTGGCTGAATTCTAGGCATCCACCAAAGCCACTCTATCACTCCCCTCCACACCTGGACAGGGGAGAGACAATTTAACAAAGGGTTGATGAGCTGAGCTAAGGACTGGAAGAGATCACTCATCAAATACCATCACAGGCAAAAGAGGCTCAACTTAAGAGATAAAAAGTGAATTTATTACTAACAAAACCAGAGCGGGATAAATAATAAATCTTAAAAGCAAATTTCCCTACCCTCGCCTCCCCAGCTTTACCTTCTCCGCTTCAGTGGTGCAAGGAGATGGGTAGTGGTGATTAAGGTCAGTTCATTACACATTTTTCCTGCCTCTGCATGGGGTTCTTCCCTTAGGAAATAGTTCTCCATGAACTTTTCCAATGTGAGTCCATCCCACAGGCAACAGTTCTCTGTTGACTGCTGCAACATGGGTCACTCTTCCATGCATGCAGTCCTTCAGGCACCGTCTGCTTCAGCATGGGTCCCCCATGGGGTCACAGGTCCTATCAGGAAACCTGCTCCAGTGTGGGCTCCTCTCTCCACAGGTCTGCAGGTCCCTGTACTCCCCTTTGCTACCAAAAACCTGGCCACATAAACCCAATACACCTTGTAAAAGTCTTTCCAACTTCCTGGTTGCTTCCATTACCTGCAATTATTTCAAGAAATCAGATAACCAGATATGAGCCTAGAAAACCTTTTTGGTTATTCAGTGTTTTGCATTAATTTTGTGAACTACCTTCAACTAAGAAAAAACCTCCCAGATTTTGCCTACACCTAAGTAGGTGTCTAGCCTCAGGGCAAAGCATGAATTCCAGTTTTCACAGACATGAACAGATGCACTCCTGTGTTAATTGGGATTTTTGGTGCCACTGGAAACCTGGCCACTTTTGTTTGTGTGCTCCCATGCAATCTGGAATACCTACCTTGAAAATTCCAAATTGGAAAATACAGACCCAAAGTGGTTTGGCTTTTGAACCATCTCTAACCTTATATTTTTTGTGAAACAGTAATCTCCACTATCATTGCTATATGCACACTTACCAGTGCATTTTCAGTAAATCTTGTGATGTATCCACAGAAAATGGGATGATAGCTGTTACAATACAATACAGTGTTGGATTAAGGCACACAATATCTGTGATGGACCTGACAAAAACCCCAACACCCTTTCAGGGGCACGTTTGCCTTAGAGCTTCTTAAGTACTTAAATGAGTTTATATTTAAAAATTTCTGCCTTTTTCTTTTTAATTTTGTAAATCCCTTACATATTGTCCCATCATTTGGTGTGGTTGCATTTAGAGATTACCTTAAACAGAGTATTTTTCTTTAGGAAACTGAGAAGAAGTACCTGTTAAGCCTCTGTGAGTGACAAAACATCACTATGAAAAATAGCGGATACTGTGTGCTCCAGAAAATCGAGTTAATCTGCAGTTCTGAATCATATTTGTTAATAAAAGCACTCTATTAATGTGTTCAGCATAATTGATGGCACCAGTGGTGCTACATAGTCAGGTGGGTGTTGCTTGGGGTAAAAGAAATATGTTTCCCCCTTGCCCTTTTTACTGATATTTGGTTCTTGTATCTTTAGTCAAGATTGAATTGTAAGTGCCTCAGGATACAGTCCAAGATCCAAGAACTGTTCTTGTGAAGTAGATAGGATGCTTGTTTCTAAAAAGTGAATAAACTCCTAATCTAGTTTTGAATAATAAGTCTTGATTTGCATTAATTTTTTGCTAAAATTTGCATTTGCAAAGTGGTCTTGCATTTAAAATCCTTTCTAAAAATACTTTAAGGGGGAAGAAAGTAATATGTATTGCAAGAATAATGAGAATAATCAAATTAAGAGTATCTTAAATTAAAGGTAAATTAATAATTACTTTAAGAATTATATCATGATTAGGAAGGGAAAGGAGTGGAAAGTGTGAAAGCAGAAAACTCCCAGGTATTCTGTGGTCTGGGAATTCCCAGTCTACATAGTAATCTGTCCCATGGGGATAACACAAAGCATTCAAAAACTGAAAGGTAATGATAGGAAGAACAGCATAAAAATTTAGTGCAACTGCTGGCCCCCATGGTACCTTCTCCCAAACAGCATGGTGGGGTTTCAGAAAGAGCTGGGCAAGTCAGTCCAGTTTAAGACATAAAGGCAGCAGCACATAGTAGAAACCCATCTCGTTTGTCTTACATTAATTCTTTCATTTTAGTGATCTCAAATAAAGCAGGAAAAGTTGATAAGAGCTGGACTGGGAACAACTTTTTCAGTAAAATACATTTTGCGGTCTGTCAACACAGAAATATTTTATGGTAGAAAAGCTGCTGGTTTCATCCATGTTCTCACTTTTGTAGCTTTTACAAAAGTAGCCCTGTTTAATGGCTCCCATGTGTAAAGCACAGAATCAATGCTGTGTTTTAGTGTCTCCTGAAATTACCTTTTCACATTATTTTCCTTTCAGTTTTATCTGTGCTGTGAGATTATATTCTTCACATCAAGCAGCAGCAGTGCATCAGAGCAGTGTTCATAATCTGTGAAGATCCGTAGCTGTCTAATCTCAGCTAAAGACTTTCAGCTCCCAGATAATAAAATGTTCACAGAATTTAATTGACCCATGTCTGATCCCTTATTGAACAAGTGGTGGCTCAGGGCTTGTAGCTGAGCTTAAGATACAATTATGTGTATTCAAACTCTGTCACTTTACAACCCACCTAAGCATCTTCAGCTGCAGCCATATGGAATGATGATGCCAAGGCTATATAACCTACTTACTGCAATTTTGAGAGCTTGGATGGCATGGTAATTGTCCCAAAGCCCTCAAGAGCCATGAGTTATTTGCATTTCTTCAGGGAGTTGTTTTCTTGCAGGACAAATAGCAGTCGGCAGAGGAGTAAGCCCCCAAGACTAATTTAATTCAAAACCATGCATTTGGATTCAAATAAACGGTTCAATATGAAACATAGCTGTGCATCTTTAGGTGCAATGGTACTAGGAAAACCTATTGTTTTCAGAAATTGTTTTGAAGAACATGATTAAATACTAACAAGGGAAATAAAAGAGGATCACCTCATCTTTATAGTCTGGATGATATGACTGAATTTTTGTCAATAAATTTTTGTCTTACAAGATAATGTAATACTAGAAAACTACTATTCCCTATCCTCATGTGGATCAGAAATAAAAGATACAGAATGCTGTGTTTCAATGAGATTTCTTTACTCTTTGATAAATTAAATAATTTTGAAGACATGAGGAGTGCTTTTGCTTATTTCCCAAAAACCTTCTACATCTTGTACGCTCTCAGAGGTCTGGTTGTTTCTTTCTTCAAAAATGTGATATATTTTGCATTGAAAATCCAATTTCTTGCTAAGAAAACTTCACAAGAAGAGACAGTATTTAAGTCTAGCTGTATTTGCTTGGTCTTTTGAGGTTATCTCAGGCACATAATAAGCATTATCAGCCCATCCATTAATAAATTACTGTAAGACCAAGACAGCAGAAGTGCTTTGCCCATCAGAGCATATTACAGACCTCATATTTGGTCTGACTACAATACCTTGTCTTTTTTGAAAGGCACATCAAAATGAAAGACAAATCAGAGCTTGAAGGTTGGAAAGAAAAATGTTTTGATATGTAAAATTCTATAGAAAATAGGTAGGCATCTTGACCAACATATCTGTCACTCTAGAAATTTCTCTTTCATTTTAAGTCTTATGTGGGTGTTGGTTTGTTTTGCTCTTTGGTTGTTGTTGTTTTTACTTGTATGCATGGTTTTTTATTTATTTTGGGTTTTCTGGGTGGGACTTTTTTTGGGGGGTTTTTTTTTGGTGGGTAGCGGGGCTGTGTAGGTATTTGCAGCTTATAGATCTAATTACAATGACATCATGCTGCTTCCACAATAGATTTCATCTTTCTTGAGAGCTGATCATTGTTGCTATAGAAAGTAATTCTGACTTTCTTGTTTCAGTTTGATAGTAACAGGCTTTTTTAAACTCATGCTGTGTCACAAGCTAAATTCCAGGTTCTGATATAATCTCCTTCTTGCCAGGACAGCTTTCTTGAAATACATTGTTTTTCTTAAAATATAGTAGTTTTTGTTCTCAGCAATGATGTGCCAGAAAATCCTGACTCCATTGTTCTTTGCTTATCTCTGTACAAATTCATTAAAATGTGATGGCAGTGTATTGGCACTTTCAGATTAATTTTCAAAATTTTGCCCCAAAGCACATTGCAGAATGAAGTTCAGAATTTCAACCTTATTCAAGAAGCCGTATAAGAGTGACTTAATTACTTTGCTGAGATGTATTTATTTTTATGGTTAAAAGCATGTGTTAATTTATGCTTGTGTTTAATCAATATTAGAAGATGCATTTCTGAAATAAAGAGGGTGTTGTTGGCACCATATTTTGGTGCTTTTCACATGAAAGTAAGTCAAACTCTTTTCTTTTAGGTGCCTCAGTCCTTGAATGAAAGAAATACCCTTGTATTGTTCCCTTATTATAGGTTGTTTCCTATTCAGAAACCTCACCACCACTTCTGCAGCTGTTTCTCCAAAACCTCTAACTGACTCAGATCCACTTTCTTTTATATCTGCTTTTTCTATGGGATAACTAAATAAATTAATGGATAAACAAAGAAAGCAAATTTACATCTATTTTACAAAAAAAATCTTCGTCAGAACAATAAAACTTTAAAAGCCTACTGCAGATGCTCTTTCGGGGTATAATTAACTACATTATAGATAAAGAAGTTTGGCATTCATCTTTAATTTTCCACCTTGCATGGTGTTTCCTTTATTGAGAAAAGCATTTATATGAAGTGGCCAGCCTGGAGATTGCTGTAGATAAATGTTGGTACATCCTTTTATTAAAGTTCATTAGGAAGCAGAAAGGAAGACACTGAGAACAGGAAGTGTCGTAAACTATTTTGTTGCTTCTGGACTATGTCCTGGCTTGTTTATGTCATGGCTGCAAAGCTGACTTTTTGTGAATGCTGCCTCATTTAAAAAATATAAATGTGATTACCTTGAATAGACTGCTTGGAGTGCACTGTAACAAGATTTTCCCGTTGCATTATGAGATGCTTCTGAAATGTGTATAATATTTTCTTCCCCTGGCTCAGGACTTGCTTCCCAGGCCAAATAAATGGAGTATCTGGTGAAGAAGCCACTGGAGTCAGGGGGGGCAGAACACAGCTTCTCAGGACAGGCATCCTGAAGACTGCTGTGCATGGTAGAGAGATTTCAATGGTCTCATCATTGCTGTCTCCAGCCTAAAACTTCTGGCATCTTCATCACCCCCAGGATTTTTAGTGTGAAACCAAGGCAGGAGTAAGTCAGGCTATGTGGTGAGGGAGGAAATCTGGAGCAGTGTAATTCATAATGAAACTGATTTCCCTAAATGCAAGGCTAATGCTTTATCAGCAGCTTCATTGATTAAAAAGATAAATAAATTTTCCCCTTCTGTTGGTTGTTAATGGGCATAAGAGCCTGATGCATTCTGTGCATATTCAGAGAAGGCACAGGACAATAAACTTTTAACTTGGATACAAACCCCATGGGACATTAGAGAGCCTTGCACAACAGAGGAATAAACATATGGAGGGTAAATACCAGACATTAATTTGATTAAAAAATCAATACATAGAACAGTTTGCTTGCCCTTCAGCTAATTAAGACAATGATCAACAAAAGTCCCTGGTCTGCTTCCGCATGTTACATTAGATCTTTATCAGATAAAGGCCAGGGGAAGAAACCAGAACTCACTTCTGCCTGAGTGCCCTGACTTTGAGACTTTGGGGCCACAGTCCTTTGCTCCAGATATTTCTGGCTTGTGAAGAGTCCTCTTTGGCTGCCCAGAAGAGCGGTTGCTGCAACAAGAATCTCTCCCCTCTCCCCACCATCCAAATGCCCCAAAAGTCTTGTGCTTTCGTGCACCCCTTTCACATACATTCCATCAAATCCAGCAGGCAGCACAGTGTGGGGTCAGGATCTCAGACCCCTGGTAGGTGCATGCTCTGCCTGTCAGCATCACTGTGTGAAGGGCTCATCTCCCTTCGCTCTTTTTGCTTTGCTCAGAGCCCTGTGCATGCTGGTGCCTCTCCCTAGCTGGGACATCTGCACTCTGACAAGAGGTGTTTTGTATTGCTCTGAATGGCTTCCTTAAGCCCCAAAAAAGGGTGGGAGGTTTTTCATGGTGATTTTCCTATTGAGTGTCTCTAGGACAGGGCTCAGACAGAGAGATTCTCTCTGGTTCAGTTTTATCTTCTCTACTGCTTGCAAAGGGATGGATCAAATCTGGATGTCCTTGCTAAGAGTCAGATTCCAAATTTGCATACTACAATTCACAATTTGAGTACCAGAAGAAGATGGGTTGGATCTTGTCCAATGTTTTACCTTTTTTCTTTAAACTCCATACATTTCTTCCTCTCTGAAACACTGGAAGATCTAGTGCCCATACTGATTTATTTATTTTTTTTTCAGAATCCTGGTTCATTATGTGAGTGCAAATACTGTGTGATGCTTTTCTTTCTGCATGAAGACTCTAATTCCCTAGCCTGTGAGTAAGCATAGTCTAGGATTTTTTTCCAGCAAACCAAATTTTAGTAATTCAAGATTTTTATAATCTGAATGCATACTAGGTATATGGATAGTGTACTTAGATATTAAATTTCAGTTCATGTTCTCCATTTCCTTAATGTGATTGGATGATATTTTTTTTCCGATCTAAAATATTGGTTCTGGATGTCAGGCTCCTAAAAAAGCCATTTGATTGGTAACTGCAGAATGGTGGATCAAATCAATGATATGAAACCGAGTGTGCATTTCACACATTAGCTGAGAGCTGTACTCATCTGACCTCATTCACTCTCAGTTTTATGCTGCTGCCCTTTTGCTGCAGTAATGGAGTTACTCCAGACTTACGTGGCTGTGTAGGGAAGATCACAAAGAAAATGAAAATGGCTTTGTGCATCTCTGACTGTGGATGTGCACATGGGGACAGGGTGGATGCTGCTGCACCCCCATGTGTCTGCTCCCTGGGAGGTGACAGGCACCTGAGGCCACAGTGAAATCTTGAGATTTCAGTATATTCCTAAGAGAATACCCAAGAGCCCCCAGGATATTCCTAAGCAGGGCCCTCCTCTGGGAGCCATGGGCTGAGGGGAGTGGGAGGAGGTAGAAGAGGACCCTCATAGCTCTTTGTCTGGTGTTTTCCTAATTTAGAGGTTTTCCTTGACCTATTTCACACCATCAAAGTACCACAAAAAAGCCCTTAAAATGAGACTAAAGCACAAACACTTGAGTCTTTTGGGAGAGACATAATTTATTTGAGGGATATTTTCCTTCCATTTTCTGTGGCATTAAGTCTTTGGATTGATACTGTTCATTTTAGTGATAGTAATTGTACGCCCAGAACATCAACTGTGGTGCAGTTGTTCAAAAATTTAGACCTGGCTGAAAATAAATTGATTTGGTCTCAGTCTGAGTTTCCTCTACTTGGCCTCAGGCACAGATGGAGCTCAGTGAGCTCCTTGCTTTTTGTAGTTCAATATGATTAATTTAATTCAATGAATTCCATAAAGAATTTTGATGTTTCTTGACTGTGAGCTTTATTTTAGTCTATGCATCTCTTCCACTATTTAGTTTTTTATCACCTTGGAAGTAGCACCAGAATTAGACATTCAATTACCCCAGCTGATGTTGCAGGGCTCATTTATGTGTCAATGACTAGCTGGTCCTTTTCAGCTGTTTGATGTGTGCACTGAGACTGAGGGTAACATTGTTGAATTGAATGTGTGTGCATGCTGGAGATGTTGTTAGTGTTTGGTGTCAGTGAGAAATGTGATGGTACTGGGAAATCCCTTAAGGCTGGTCCTTTGTGGGCTGAGAACTGGTTGTTTAATGTGTTACTTGTTTGTCCACTGTGATGGAAGACATTTGGAGAACTCTAAATCCACACTAACACACCTTTTGTGGAGGAGTTGCCATTACATTAGCTCAGATAATATTTGTATAGTGCTCATAGCATCCTGTGTGCCTCCAGGAGTAAAGACAAAGCATGTGCCTTGAAGAGGTGGCAAATTAATGTTTCCACAGAGCTCAGCAGCCTTGTGGATTGTAAATTGCAAGGACAGGCCTTAAAAAAAAGCAATAAGGTGGTGCAGGGAAATGTATCAAATGGTGCACAGTGAAACTGCAGGGTAGTAGCCATCAAGCTTGTAATTTTTCAGTTCTGCTATTTTTCTATAGATTTTTTTAGATTATTTTCTGCTGCTTTGATTTGAGACATTTAGCATATATCTCATCCAAGGATAGAACAATTACAGTAGATTGTGGAAGGCAGGGCCAGGTAGAAGTTTCTTGCAGGCAAATTAACATAAAGAGAGGAAAACTCTCCTACCGTTGCCAACTACTTCCTTGTATATAGTATTTAAGTTTATTAAACTTATTTTTAACAGAAATTTTCAAGTAGAAGAGGATACTTACTCCTTATAAATCTCCATCCATTCCAAATGTTCTTCTTTTCACATGGCTGAATGTTCCTTCCGTCTGATCTTCCTGATCCTCAAGAATATGCAACACATAGTCACAGGAGCAGACACTGTCACTGTCCTTAATGATTTTTCTCCTTTTTTGTCCTTTGACATTTTCCTTTACAGTGGAGCCCAATATGATGTTTAATATTCTCTTTATTCTTCCTTAGCCTTCAATCCTTGATTTTCAGATTTCTGTCTGCCACGTGTGTAGCAGCATTACACAGTGAATAAAAGTTTTCTATGCAAATACAAAGGCACTGAACCATTTAGTTTCAGAAGCTATGGTGCAGTGTATTACTGAATAACGTGTTCTGCAAATCAACCAAATGTGCTTATTTTTTTCCTTCAGTATCATTTGAGAATTTCCTTAATCAAGAGGAAACATACTTGCAAATAAAAGTGAGAAGAGATTCTGAACATAAATAAAGAATGTACCTTATATAGTAATCAGATCTGTTAAATGTAAACATAATATATAAATTATCATATTTAATAAACAGGATTAGATGTGCATTTTTTAGTATATGAATTGTATTGGCATTCAGCCATAATGAATTTAGTTCTCTCATGTTATTACCCCTTTATTTATTGCAAAGTGCTGTTGGGGCTGGCATGTAGTTATAGCAGGTAAAGGGCAGAATAACTGCAGGATGCTGGGGAGACAGCTATGGACACTTTCAATCAGTGCATGTTCAGGAAACAGAAACTCCAGGTAGCCCTTGGGACATGCAGGATATAGATCACTTGGGTACATGCCAAAGAAAAAATTAGAAA
>JAYDZK010000001.1:48454199-48474006 GCA_034509185.1 Euphonia xanthogaster
CTTCCCTTCCCTTCCCTTCCCTTCCCTTCCCTTCCCTTCCCTTCTTTTCATATATATGTATTGAAAGGGTTTGGTACATTTCTAATTGTTTGGTAATGCTTCTTGTTTCTTGTTAATAATGGAATATTGGGTTAATATACTTTTTTCTGCTTGCTTATGAACTTCATTCCTTCCAGAAAAACACTCACAGTTTAGTTTGACTGACCCTCTCCATATCTCTGAGGCTCTGAGGCTCTCTGTATCAGAAATAGCTTCAAGAATTATCTCCATGTGCAGTCAGCAATGATATAAGGAAGAAGGATTTTAGCTAAGGTACTTAGGAGCCTTGCAGTCTTATAACATTAATAAGAGCTGGAATGTACATATCTACGTTGTTCTAAATAATTGTGCTTATCACCATTTCGGAAAACAAATGAGATGGAAGTTAGTATACACTTGGAAAGTATTAGTGTTATTAGATATGATATCTTAGCAACTAAAATATAAGTTTTTCTAAGCCTCAGGTTTTTAACTAAAAAGAGGGCATACATTTTTTCTTAATGTGAAATACCTTGGAGAAAAGCTTAAGTCTATATTCACTGTCCAGCATAAGGGATGAGTTGGCTTGTTGAAGGGAAATTGCATTAAGTGTAGAAACCCAACAAAAACATGAATTGCAGTGTTAGCCCTTATGCACTCAGCTTGAGGTTGTTCACCAATCATGTGGCAACAATTATCTTTATGGATTATTGATTATATTAAACCCTCAGGCAACTGTGGGCCTCATAAGGCACTTTGTGGTTGCAAGAAGGGTAAATTTTGTTGGCTCTTTCAAGAGCCTTCCTGAAGAATTTGAGAATGTATTAATCAATCTCTAGGGGTAGTTACCACTAGAAAACAGGCTAGATGGGTAATTTGATTAATTACAGATTCTTCAGAACATAAATAGGTGGAGTAATCAGATTAGGGAAACTAAAAATACAAGATGCTGAGACAAAGGTCTAATTAATTTATATATAAGGCAAGTAAATTGTAAATATGTTAGGACTGGTTGTTGGAAACAGCCAGGGATTGCCAGAGGGAAGGAAATGATGGCATGTTTTTCTCCTCATGACTGCTTCAGTGGAGCATACCAACTGCAGAGTTTCTTCAGTTGTTTTTGAACAAGAGAAGTCTTATTATTTCCAGTGATGAACTGATGCAAAATAACAGGATTTGAAGCAAACTCCACAGAGGTCAAGAAAAACCCTTCTGTTTTGAATGTTACTGTACTAAGAATCTTTAATTGTGAGAAGTTTGCCTCTTGTTTTACAGGTAATTCTTGTGTTTCTAGTTTGCTGCTCTTAGGTCTTTAGGTGTTTTCTCACACTGTTTAAGGGAAATATTCTGAATGCTGATATACAGCTATTCTTTTTGTAGCGTGTCCATTGTGCATATTTAGCATTGGGTTTCTTCCTGCCTACCATATACACTTTTTTATTTTTTTTTTTTTTTTGTGTGTGTGTGTGTGTTTGTTTGGGGTTTTTTTATGCTTGTTTCATTTTTGTTTTGCTCTCACAGCAATTTATGCTACTCCAGTTTAGTTCAGAGGAGACAGGATTTTAAACCTTCCAGTTTGTACTTCCAGGAGAGCTCTATGGGACAAGACTGCCTAGGAACCCAAGGAAAAAATATGTCATCTCACATCCTTGGCAGTTTACTCTTAATGGAAAACTCCCTCCCATTTTTCAAATTGGTGATTTCCACTCAAAGGACTGTCAAGATGTGTGACACATGTGCCACTGTTCAGAAATGGGCCTGGTTGGGTTTCACTGGTGATACAGATCTCACTGCAAGTCACCAAATGAATTAGAAGTAATGAAGGTTGTACTGTGGATTAAGTTCTACCCCTCAAGAAACCCTCTCTAACTGCAGGTTGGAACACATGTATCTCTCAATTTCTGCTATTTATATTAAAAATCTCTATCTAACCCTGCAAAGACAAATAGTATCAGTCATATTTCAACTCAATGTCTTGCACACCTCTGAAGAGAAGCAATACTACAAAAATTCCCTCAATCTGTGTGAGAGAGGGATGATGTCAGTCATGTGCAAGTGGATGTCACTTGAGGAGCAGATGCTGAACATCTACAGAGAGAATTTTAGAGGACTGCCAATCTGCAGATCAAGTGGCATCATGGAAATTGTATGACTAGCCTGCATCGCAATGAGCTGAAACTCATCCCAAGGTCAGGGCAGCTGGTGAAAGGTTTGTGTAGCTCAACATCTTGTGTCCAGAAGTAGCTAATATTGTCTGTCCAGAGGGGAGTGTAAAAGCAGGGCATGGGTGCAGGGTGCTTCTTCAGAGGTGTGTCATCCTGGGGCTTGCTTAAGCCAGGGGTGGATATTCATCTACACTGCAAGTTGTAAAGCAAAGAAGAAAAGTGTTACTGTGTGGCAGAGGAAAAGAAAAAAAAGTGTGCCTGTATTGAACAAACCACAACTCTGCAGGCAGCCTGAGGTGCTCTTTGGCTGGAGAGATTTTTAGAAGCGGATTTTCATGCACCTTCTGTATGCAATTTCCTAAATTAATTGATACTTTTCTCCATAAGGCTTGTACTGCCTATGTTTGCCGTCTGAGAAGCTGTGCACCTGTCAGACCTTCTGCTTGTTATCTAGTATGTGTTCCCAGACTCCTCTCTTTTGCAGATCTAGATCTGAACACATGAGAAGATGAAGCATCCTGCCTTATCTGTTTCTTCTTCTCCCTGTACAAGTCAGGCTGTGAGCATGTGTGGGGGCAGTGCATCTCAATTGCATCCTGCTGCAGCCCTGATAAATTCAGCAGCGTGTGGCAGTGAAGTGCTTGGCAGAGCCCTAAGATAAGCAAGATAAATGCTGTGCACTTTCCCAGTGAAGATCTTCATACAAATGTCAAGTCGCTCAGGCTGTGATTCGGGCCTCCTCCTCAGAGAGCTGCTGTGTTTCCCCATCTGCTGTGTAAGGGCAAGACTTATTTGTGACACTTGAGAGTTTGGGGAAGGGAGAGCAGATCATGTAAGACCTATTGTAAAAGCTATTAGAGAATTACTTAAAGACATTATAGTTACAAGTGGTGGGAAACCTGGCTTGATCTATCTCTTGTGATGATACAAGCTCTTCAGAGTAGTCTTGAGGCAGCTTCAAGCAGCATAAGTCTCATTTTGGCTCAAACTCTCTGCAGAAAGGCCTGTAAGTTTTGGACCTGCTCTGCTGTATCAAGACAAAGAAAAAAGAGAAATCAGCAGCTGGCATACAGATCCTTCGTCATCAAGCATTGCTGTTTATACCTGTCAAGTTCCAGGTTTTTCAAATTGTTGAAGGAGGTAACAAAGCATAGAAAGATCCTTTTGTTTTGTTTTTTCCTAAGTGATATTTGAGGGTGAGCTTGCCCTGGTTGTGGGATGTCCACCCAGACATCAGCCCAGGGAAATACACTGCTACCAGAGCTTTGATTGATGGGAACCTTAAGCCAACAGTCCGTGTCTTCAATTTTGACAGTGTAACTCAGTATTGAGTTGTGGATGCCTGCAAGCCTGGGCTGGTATCAGTTGCACTAGTAAAAGCAAAGCTGGTATTTATAGATAGGACAAGCCTGTGGTTGCCCCAGTTTACACAGCCTGGCAGGAAAAATGATTGTCGTGTCTGCCTGGTGCTTCCTGACCTGTCCTGTTCTATGCTGTGTATTTATGCTATGCTACCCTCTCTGTGCTATGCTGTGCTATCTGTGCTGTGCCATGATATGATGTCTGTGCTTGAGACATTCCTCCCACCCCAAGGTACTGCGAATGAGACTCTGTGATTTCCTGAATTCCAGTCACAGGGCAGCAGAGAGAAGACAAAGATCTGATGTCTTCAATCCATTGTACTGCAGCAGGTAGACAATTTAATTCTCTGAGAGTATTTTCACAGATGCTAAGTTTTACATGAGGAGGTGAAGAAAATTAATTAAGCTGAAGCAGAGCACTGAAGGTGGGCAGAAGATACATTTTGTGTTTGTTATATCTGTTCAGGCACTGTTTTAAACAAATCATGTCCTATTTGCCATGTAGATTTTCAGTAAATACTTTATCTACTAGTCTGTGTAAATGAAATTATATTATTTCATTTTGTAACACACATTGCAATATAACAGAATTATAATAGTGCCTCAGTGAAAAGATGCCAACTTCTTATTGCAGTGGTTTGAGCTCCAATTCGTTTGAATGAAAAAAAGCATTTCAAAATTTTAAATGACTGATGTCCTTCAACCACAGAATCAGTAGATACTTGTGATTTTCCTCTTTTACTACTGGCTTACTGAAATAAGTAAAGGTAAAATACAAGGCAGCACATTGGTAAACCTGTTACATAAAGACCATAAACCTGTCATTTTTCTGGTACTATAGAAAGTACCCCCAGAATATGAACAAACACCTGCTTTTTTCCAGCTTTAATTTTGTTGGCATGTTATTATGCTATCCTGTGCACTAGCTCTTGACACCTTCCAGAAACAATGGAGCAGTGCAACAGGGTTTCCTTTTCTTATACTTACTAAGAGAAATATAACTTCTAGTCACTCCCTCCGTTGTACAAGCATTTCCCAGGCTCGTTTTCCAAAGAAGAAGTTGTCAGAAACACACAAAGCTTGTTGTTGAGTCATTTATTATACTTGAACTGTGGCTCAGTCAGGAGCCCCTCGCTGAGACCAAGACTCCATCAATCTAGGAAAGGTATAGCCATGGTGTAGAAGACAATTTTTACTTAATGGTTGGGCTGAGTGGGCAGAAAAGACAGCACTACAGGAGCATGCCAAACCTCCACTATCAGCTAGCCCTGGGAGGAGTCACTGACAGGCACCTTCAGACTGAAGGTCAGCTCCTCTGCCACCCAGCTCCCAGCTCCCAGCATCCTCTCATTGTGAAAGCATAGGAGACTGCATCCCTCTTCCTTGTGCTGAGCCCACTGAGCTGTCACAGAGAAGAAGGACAAGGGGTACAGGGTAGAGGTTGCATCCTGAGTTTTACTACTTCACCTGCTGTATTTTGAGCAGGTGAGATTCATACACAACTCAAGGTTTGTCTGCAGTTTTAATAAAAATTGCCCCCAAATGAGACTGGGTGTCACATAGCACAGCCCTGCACACCAGGAGATGGCCTGAATCTTACTCATTGGGTAAGACCAGTTGCTGCTGTCAGAATGGGATAAAGCTTCCTCTGTTCTGCAGCAAGGACAGTTTCACATCCCCAAGTTGGAAGAGCCCTTCTGAGAAACCTTTGCCCAACATAGCTGGAGGTGTCACCTGTGCAGTGAAGACAAAAGGGACCATCAAATGGTGTTATTTGGCACATGCAATGAGCAATGACAAAGGCCAGGAATTCTGAGGAGCAATGGACATGTCCCTGGACATGGTAACTGAGGAGGACATTGTCCCATTTTCCTCCTTCATACCTGTCCTCTGAGTGGGAGAAGGAATTAGGCTTTCTCAGCTGCAGCCCCACAAGCAACTCATCATGTCTTCCAGGACAAACCAATAGGCCATATGCCCAACAGGGCTGTTGGGTGGATCAGGAATGGTTTGTGGCATTTATGACAAGGACAAGTAGGAAAAGTACCATCTTTCATCATGTGTGATGTGCCTGAGCAATTATGTTGAGGAAACTGTATTATAATGGAGTTTACTTGTAAAGGCTTCTTCACTGTAGATGATCACATTTTTCCCCACCGTGTTTGCCTTTTGAGGGTGTGTTCCAACAGCTGTAATGCAATTTGCCATATGAGGGCTGTGAAATAGAAGCCTTTAGTTTAATTTTTGATCTAATTTTTTTATTTGAGATGTGAAAGTTTCTAACTTTCATAGCTGGATTTGACCTAAATCTGTGAAGATGAGATAGCCCCTTGGAGTTTTCATTTCAAACTATGTATTTCACTGGCTGTGGTGTAACACACTCTATTCTATAAAATAAAAAAGACAATGAATAAAATATTTTTACTAGGAAATTCTGACCTTGGTGGGAATTCACAATTGTTGAGTGTATTTGCACATCTGCATGTTTAAATATAGTCATTAAGCAAAAAAAAAAAAAAAATCTCAAAAAGAAATCATGCACTAAAACACCATGGTCAGACATATGCAAAATAATAAATCTTAAAAAATTTCCACTAGTAACAGGGAAACTCTCCATGATTGGTGGGCTTTGCCTGTGTCCAACCTGATAAAAAGTCAACAGTCATGCAGTTGTGCTTTACTGCATATCATCTAATAAGCAATTTTCCTTTCATTTGCAGGAAAGCTTCATATTTGATTGATTGCATTGCTTTTTGCTTGCTTTTTGCTTGCATTTTGCCTGTACAGATTGATGACTACCATATTATACATGTAGAACTTGAGCAAATAAACTAATTTTGCTATTATTCTATTTATGGGGCACCTTCAAGGGATATTTACATTCTCCATATAATATTTACATTCTGATACATTTGCCTATGACAAATTGTTCTCCTTCAGGTAGTTTACCTTGTTGTGTGGCTTGGCAAAGGTGATTTCACTAAACAAGGAATAATTCTCTTTGCCCCAGGTTGGTTCATTTGCCAATCAAAAGTATGCCTCACAATAAAGGACAGGTGCTGTCTCATTAAGCATGCCCAATAATTTACCAGTTAGAGGAGGAAAACTCTACCAGAATTGACATAATGGCTTTTTTTTTATTCCTTTCTACTCAGTTTCAGTTAATTTTCTTAGTGTGTTTGTGTGTTTGTGCTGCTGCAAGGAAACAGCCTGACCTGTAGGCACCTCTTTTCCTGACCTGCTGTGTGATCTTGTTCATTGGGATGGAGCAGCACAGGAGAATACAGATGTCTCCATAGGTAGGAGGTAAGTCAGGAAAGGACATATTTCTGAACACCCTCCTGGAAATTGTCTGCTCTATCCATCACATAAGAACCTCTAGGAATCTAAAGCTTCATACTTAAATTTCCCAAAGATGAATGAAGGTGAAATTACTCAACTAGGGTTGAAATCCAAAGTCAAGCAAATAAATCAGATGGCTGCAAGTCAGGTAAGACAATAGTTTCAAGTCAAGTAGTGGCTTTAAACTGAGGAAGGGTTGGTTTAGATTAGATATAAGGAAAAAATCCCTGTTGTGAGGGTCATGGAGCAGTGGAACAGGTTGCCCAGAAAAGCTGTGGATGCCCCATCCCTGGAAGTGTTTAAGGCTAGGTTGGGTGTGACTTTCAAAAACCTGCTCTAGTGAAAGAGATCCCCTGCCCATGGCAGGGGGTTGGAACTAATCGATCTTTAAGATCCCCCCAATCCAAACCATTCTATGATTGTGAAATTTTGGGATGTCCCTGGTTTTGCTGGTGCCTGTTGGACATGCTCTGAGGGTGCAGACTGGAGCTAATAGCTGAGGTTAGGCAGAGGGTACCAAACAAATATGGGCACTGAGTTTGCAGATAGGTCACCAGGGAATCTGATTGCCTCTCACTAACAGCTGACTCCAGTCCAAATGATGTGCATGGAGGAGTCTTCTGGGGATGAAAAGAAGCAACTGCGCTACACGCATGGCTGGGGGAACCATGGTAATTTTTAATAGGTAGGACTAAGTGTATAATGTGGGACTTGGGAATTTGTGTGTTTTCTGTGGCTCGCTTCTTTGTTTTCTGTTTTTCTCCTAATTTATTCTTCCTTTTTTTGTTTGTTTTGGTTGTTTCTTTTTGAGGGGTTTTGTTGTTGTTTTTACTTACATTTTTGTTTGATTTTTTTTTAAGGTGAGAAACTAAGAGAATATAAAAAGCAGCTACTGAGAGGGGAATTTTACTGTATCGATGAGCATTCATCATCAATACTTTTTTTTAGTTTGTAGATAGTGCACCATCTTCAAGGTAGGAGAAAAGAGGCAGAGGCCCTTAGCAAGCCATAATGCTGCCCTGCAGATCCCCAGCTCCTGCAGGATCAGACCCCTGAGCTTGACTTACTGTTCCTTTCTCTGAGAAATGCCTGTATTTTCTCCCCTAGTTTGTTTTGAGAGTCAGGATGGTAAGGAAGGAATTACAGCCTCCTTCCCCTGTTTTTGTGACAACCCCAGTGGCAGCAAAAGGCTGCATTCTTCCTTGGCAAACCTTACTCAGAATCCTCTCAAACATTCCTATATCAAGGGTTTCACCAGTTGATGTAAATAGAGCTTTTATTTTATTTTAAAGAAAACATTTGAAATAAATTTCCTTTTGAATTGAGATCAGTATAAATAAGAGCCAGAAGCTGAACAATGTGGCTAGTGTATCCCAATTAGCACTGGATTATTAGTCTGCCGGGGTGCCAGCCTAAAAGTCGTTAGCTGCTTTGTAACACAGCTGGGCAACTCACTAATTGTTTTTATTAATGAAGAAAGCTTCCCTTCCTCAGCTGTTTCTTAATGAAATTGTGGGTTCTTCCTTGGTTAGCAAATCAAATCAGATTGCATTTGCACACGTTTGTGTGACCAACAGATTGCAATTTGAATAAGAACAACATCTAAGTTTCAAATACATCTCATGGATAATTAATGACCATACATTGGTAATAATTAAATTTACTGACACATGAAATATTATATCTGACTGAGAGAGATTTGTTAGGTTAGGAATACTGGATCCAATACAGAAAGAGAAATATTAGGAAATAAACTTTGGCATCAACTTAGAATGTATTTATCTTGAAAATATTACATAATTTTATAGTTCAAATAAGTATTTGAACCGCTCTTTATGGAATTATGTGATGTAGTTTGTAATAACTGTGTGACACCAAAGTGCTGCTGAGACTTATTTCTTGCCCCAGTCTCTTGAAGCAGGTGGTAGTTTTGTGAGATTAATACTCCTGTCACATAGCACTTGCTTCTGCCTAGTGTTATATCTTCCACCTTATTGTGCCTGTGAATCAAATGGAAATAAAATAATGGTGCCAACTACATTTGACAAGAATAAAATAGCATCCTTAGTCAATTTTATGAGGCCTCTGAAAGGCCAAGTGGGATTTTTTTCCCCAATTTTACTCATCCTATTTAGTGATGAAATAAACATACATTCCCTCACAAGGTCCTGGGCTGGATAGGGCTGGTGCAGACAGCAATCTCCTGATCTGCTATTTTGGAAGCTATTTCAGATCTGTTCTGATGCAAACATACCGCAGAAAACCTGTAGCAGCTGAATAAAGAGTGTGTTCCCATTTGTGGTTTCTAAAATTTTTTTGTGGTAACAGAGGGGGCTGTGAACCATGAGCTAGACTGAGAGCTTTGATGCCCAAAGTGCATGCTTTGAAATCCATGCTAATTGGGACACTGGGTCAGCCATGAGAGTGCTGAAAATAGCAACAAACTTTCTAAATGTAAGTAAGAGAATGAGACATAGTATGTAGGAACTTATCCTCTGTGATTATAGTGCTAGTCCTGGAGCAGGAAGAATTGTGAAAAGTTTTATCCATCACCGGTGCCATGACCTACTGCCCCACCTATGTGTGCCTGTAGGATGTGCTCCACAAGCTAACACAGAACTCAGATTATAGCATGGACCACCTTGCTACAGTGTTCTGTCAACCCTGAGCCTTCACAAAGCCCTGCCACTGACCCTTCTTCCCTTTCACCTTTTCTGTCAAAATTGTTAGTATAGTATCTTCTCTGGGCTGCTGGAGCAGCAGCTCTCTATTCATAAAGGAGAACAAATAGTGAAAAGCTATTGAGATGTTAGGGAGAAGAGTGAATTCTTGGAGGTTGCTACAAGAAGCGGACAAAATGTGGGGTTCTTCATTGTCCAACAAGAAGGTATCTAATTATTTCAGTCCAGGATGACTCTAAAAGGAGTAATTGTTAGGAATTTTTTTTCACAGCATATATTCGTTGAGAAGTGCTGTTATCTTGTGACAACTTATGTGAGATTTTAGGCAAGAAAGAAGATGATGAGTAGGAAAAATTCCCAGGAGGGAGTATTGTTATCTTCCCTCTTCTATATTTCTTATCCACAAGGATGAGAACACTCTGTGAGGTGAGAGGAGACCAAGGTTCAATGCAGCCCTTGCATCCTCTTTGGTAACATAATGTTGGACTTCAATTAAAATGGTTGGGAGGCTCAAATGGACAGAGCAGTTTTAGCAGGCAGAAGTGATAAACCAGGAGTGTCTTGCAGAGCGAGGACCTGAGGAAGGTAAGATGCTGATAGTGCTGTTTTCTTTCTGCTGAGAGGGTAATCTAGTTGTGACTATTTGGTGCACGTCTGCCTGCATCCACATCAAACAACTATTCCCCAACTGTTCCCATGAGTTAAAGACCACTTAGTTGTTTGTAAGTTTGCCCCGTAACTTCTCTGTTTTTTTTTTTAACCTCCATTCTGGAACAAAACTTCAAATCTTGGCAAAGAATAGCTGTCAGCAGCCAGTAACTTATTCTTCGTGATAACTTGGGAAATTAAGTCACCAAATCAGCCAAGAAACTGCTTTTCTATGGGTTGAACTCTAATTAATGATGTAGGAGAGATAAAAGGCCACTTATGTCCAGATGGAGGTCTTGAGAAATAGAATGTCCTGGGAAGTTCTGGAAGATGTGAAGGGGCAAGATAATCAGGAGTTCTCTGTACTGATTTCAGTTCTTTTAGTCAAAGGTTTGTCTGTCTCTTGCAATCTAGCCATGGTTTTCATGGGTTTGAACCTCGTAGAGACATCAGTGGACAGTCTGCCTTTACCCTCATGTGTCTGCAGTTGTCTGTTCTAATAGAGCGGGCTTTTTTAAAAAAACAAGTTGATGGTGGTTGCTGGAGCAAAAGAGAGAGAAAGGTATTCATCACAGATCCCAGGGTAGCCAGGAGGGTCATCCTTTTGGAGAGGTGCTATTCTTTTGGAGACACCCAGACATCATCCAAACCCAGGCAGGGCAACCACTCTGCCCCATGCCTAATGTGCCCAGGGGATTCAAGATCAGGTGGCATTTCTAAAGCAGAGTTCAGTGTGGATGGTTGGTGTATTACTAAGTGAGGCGATGCAAAAATATTATGCAAGGTTTTAACATTTACAAAATTTAGCATATTTCTCCAGCAGAATCTCTCCCTCAATTGATGCATGAAGTGAGGAATTTTTGACAGACCACTTTTTCCAAATGTACAATAAATAAAATGTCAGCAGCTACTAGAAAAGACCGAAAAAAAAATCTCTTAAAATAGTTACCTAACCTGCACCTTTTCCTTTCAGCTGCTATAATTTCTCTGCCACTCAGCAGCCCAGAGAGCAATGCTCAGCATGTTTTACAAGCACTCCATGTAACTTACGGAGAAGAATAAAAAGGTCATCTTTCTAATGCTGTGTAATCCTGTACACTAATAAGTACTAAAGGTATTTCTCTTTTGAACCAATAGTACTGGAAGAAACAAGAGTGGGAGTCGTGAGCATTTAAAAAGGGTTCTGTTAGGCATATATGTGATCAAAGCCAGGAACAGTCCTTTGCTGAGAGAGACACACTATGCATTTTCAAGTTGTGAGACTTGTGCAGTCTTGCTCACATCATAGCACATATCCTCAGCTGTGTCCAGTGGAGCTCTGCAATGGGTGTGTCTTAACTTCTACATGTCTGCTGTGTCTATTGATTATCTGAGCAAATGGTGCTAAAGCAGCTAAGTCATGTTTACCAAACTGAAAAGATAATTGGCCAGATCCATCCCTCATGTGACTGTTCCAGTTGGTACAGTTCTGTCAAGGACAAATTTGTCTCGAGAGGAGGAAAATTCCCCCTTACATGCCTGTTAAACCAAGGCAAGTGCCAAAAATAAATTAGGAAAAATAAGACAGATTTCCAATAAAAAGCACATCTTATCCAAGTTTGTGTTTCCCTGAAAAGATCCAGAAAAATGCTGTTGGAGGATGAGTTCCTGTGGCAGGATGTGGCTCTTGTGCCCAGTCCTTGCCCAAGTGGTTGTGCTGCAGAGACTGCTCTGAGCAGGCACCCAAAAGGTTTGGCCTGAATCTCCTCCTTGACACATCTCCATTGTGGGATGGGCACAGGAGGGTGCAGACGGGAAGCTGGTGGAGACCTCCTTGTCTCTTCCCCAGCTGTACTTCTAAGTAAAGCAGGAGCACACATCTGGGCTGATAGACCCGACAGGCTTCTGCCAACCATGCCACTTAGAGTGGATGTGAAAGAGAGACAGCTTGTTAGTGAGGTCGAAACAGAGCCCGTTTATTTATCAGCATAAACATCCCCAGGGGGCTGGATTGTGAGCTGGGGAAAACAGAGAAAATGTTTGCATGCTGGGGAAAACAGATTGTGCCAGCAGAAAGGATGAGTCAGTCCTAAAGAGAGATGCATCTTGCATTTTGCTTCTGTGCCTGCCAAACTGCCCTGCAACCTATTACTGGGGAAGCTCGAGCCTGGAGTGTGATTTTCTAGTACTAGTGGATATTTTTAGCCAGGTTCTCTCTGACACCCTCTCTTAAATGCTAGCCATTAATGCATTGCACATCCTGTTTGTGTCATTTTGTCCTTAGAGACTTCTCGATGGATGGATTGTTCCGTAATGCAGGTAACCCTAATGAATAAATAAATGTCAACTCAATATTTCACAAAGTAAAATACTATAGCTATTCTCAGTAACACGCTGAAGTAATTTCACCTTTACAGGAATTCTGATCTCAATTTCAGTGTTTTCAAATCTATCCAATACAAATCTGAATGAACAATTCATTATGAATAATTTATGCAGCAGATTTGACCCACTTTTCCATTTGCAAATTACTATAATTCCTCTGTAACGATTGTATTTTCCCCTCTAGTTTTTCCCTACAAACCTAGATTGAGGCCAAGCAAGGCCATCTAAAATAAATGGTAATTTTACCTACTTTTTGCTTCCAGGCTATGGAGGCAACGCTTCTATGAGAAAATATTTTATGGAAAATACACTTGGATTATTTAAATTTTGTATTCCTCTTTGATGAAAAAGCATAGAGGTACTTGGTTGTTTGCTGAGAGTTTTATGCAACTATCACTTGCACGTGTATAGAATTTTTATCGTGTGATTAGTCATCTCTGCATTACTATTGTTGCTAATTAGTTCATAAAGTTAATTTTGTAAAGAAGCTCTAAAAAATATCAGTAACATGCATAGAAAGTTCAGTTGAAACTGTAGTATAACATATTTGCCTCCTCTTCCCAAGGCTTTGTCTTTAAGCCTCAGTTCTAGAAAAATTCTGGCTTCATTCTTGATTGATGCAATAAATGGCAAGCATGTTTATCTGTGGCTCTTTGGAAGGCTTTACGTTCTTCTCCTTCCTGACATAATTTAAACAGTGAAATTATATTTGGGCAGTGTTTCTCATGAACTGTGTAGTGATAATTTTCCCTCTTTCTGTTTTGATTAATTGTTGTCCCACCTGAGTGCTGTCCTGAGAAGATGAGGAACTCTTGAGTGTTCTTCTCCGTGTGCAGTTCAGGAAAGGAGTTTCTAACTGTGCATGGGGAAATGAAACCATGTGCACCTTTAATAATTCCAGTGGTTCTGGTACAGAGAGTTGTTTTATCTGTCAAACAGCTCTTCTGAAATCTTTTGGCTCTTTGATTTGTTCTTCTGTTTGCTTTTTAGAGTAAAGTGTGGCAGCCTGTATTTCAGCCTCAATAAAGTGCAGAATTAGACACTCATCCTTTAAAAGGATTCTTATCTCTTTATAAAGATGGATAGCTTGATCATGGAAAGCAGAATATAGCTCCTGAAAGAAATGGGAACCATGTACAAATGAGGCAGTAAAAATAAATGACACAGTACATTCACTAGCCAAGCAAGATGTTACAGTGCACATAAAGGCTAAGATGCTGACTTCACAGGACCTTGTGAGCAGAGCTTCTGCAGGCAGAAGCAATTTACAGTTATTGGTACATTAATGACAGTATGTGATAAGTGAATTACTGGGACGTTGGTAAATGCTATTCTCATTAAAAGTCAATCTATTGTTGGCACTAAACCCATAGTTTTTAGATATGCCTGCATATTGAGCCATTAAAAAAAATGTCAGTCTGAGCTATCATCTGGCAAGAAGAGTCTCAGCTGAGGAATGAAACCTTATTTTAGTAGGTGTTGTAGAGTAAATCTTTTTTAAGCCACAGGGAAATCATACATATGTAAGATACTGGAAGACACCCTTCTATTAATTTCCTGCAGAAAGGCAGAGGAAGTAGGTTAATGATCTTTGAGTTACAGGTTCAAGCTGTTGAAGTGCAGCTAATTTTGAAAAATGAAGTGCCCTGACAAGAGGGCTTGGGGCATTCTTTATTTCAGGTGTTAGAAAGATTTTACTAGAATCTCTCCAAGATCCAACTTGTTCCATCATGGACTGGCTTTCCCTTTTAGGGGTTATCCCCATCGTCTTGATTACTTGTATATCTGAGAATAATATAGGCTTCCAATTGGATTAGGTGACATGGTGATGGTTGCTGAAGGAAGTGCTAAGTACAGAACCTATGGAAGCTGTGTCTTCTAGAAAATATTGAGTTAGCAAAAATGTGGGGGAAATGGGGAGGGTGAAAATGGGGCTGGGGGGAGGGAGGAATAACTGTGATTAGGAATAGATAACAGTCACTCCTCACATAAAGCTGGAGAACTAGGCATGTACTCCTAAACTTTTTGTAGTTTTAGACAATTGTAAGTGTGGAATGTCACTGTACTTCTTCTCAATGGGTCTTGTCAAGGAAGTATGATAGGCGAGTAGACCACTTAGTTTTGAAGATGGTAGTTGAGCAAGGATTCTGATCCTTGGAAAGCATTGTCTGATCAATGATGGATCAAAGTATATTCTCTTTGACTTCTTGCTTATGTAAGCACTTGCCAGCAAAGATTTGTCTCAGCAAATTGACTGGAGTGCTAAGACTCTCTGAAATATGAAGAGACCCTGGGAGATGTGAATAGGGACACTATCCAAGAAAAGGGATTTCTGACAGGGGAAAAGACCAGCAGGAGATTCAGAATAACAAGAAAGAACACATTGCTGAGTCAGCTGAGAAGTTCCATTTACTTTAATGGAAATTTTTTCTTAGTCTTCAAGGTCCATAGATAAACATAATTAGCATATTTCAGTCTTGTTTACTCTGACTTTTAAATAGCTATGGATTGTGATAATAATCCTGCTTTCTTGCTGATCATTTCATATTTGCCTGTTTTCATAATAGGTTGCTCTTGGGACACACAACGTTTTAGGGTGAAGAGCCTTTCTGATTCCCAAATTGTTCTGAAGTAAGATCAGACCTGACTGGAGGGAAGTTGTTAAAGCAGTAGTGTGGTACAATAAGGCCCTGTTGCCTCAGAAGCCTACTGGGAACACAAATGTTTCTGTGAAACTCATAAGTCCAGGCAAAAGGACTTTGTATGACTGTAATCCTGAAGTGAAGTGTAAATGCACTGCATTCCTTAAGGATGGGTGCTGTGCCTGTGCTGCTGTAAAAAGAGGCTCTGGTACTGCCCGAGTCTCAGTGTCTCATAACGAAGCTGATTCCTCCTTCACTGCATTTGGCTAAAGGCTTCCTCCTTCACTGTATTTGGAAAACATACCCTCAGTGAAGAGCATGCTCATTCAGGGTTTGCGCAAGCTCCTCAGGGGGCCTTTTCTTCCCTGGAACAATTTCTGTCTTCTTGGATTGTTCTTCAATCACACTTTGTGTGACAGCCTCATGTTTCTCATTGACATGTTGACATAATTGTAGGAAGCTATGATGTAAAGAGGTACTGCACACAGATTGAAAGCATTGGATGTCTTGTGAATCTTCAAGAATCTCTTAGGAATGTTAATGAATCCCATTGTTACTCATTCCATCAATGGCCTTTGGGTTGTTTTGGTTTTTTTGTAAGAAAAAGATAATGTGCAAAATGTTTTAAGATGTTTATTGTGAAGTACTGAAAGTAGAGCCTTAAAATAAGATCAATGCTCTTCTCTGCACCACACAAGTTTAAAAGAGAAAATGTAGTTTGAAATGCAATTTAGGTTTCTTTTACTTGGGATTCCTATTCGAAGTCATGTTGGAAGAAACTGAATTTTCCTCCACTATGTCCAAAGGAACTACTGTATTTTTACAGATATCTCAATTAGCATTTGTAGCGTTCACATTGCAGAGGAACCAGATTGTCCACCACATACTTGTAGCACAAGAATGTTGGTAGTGTTTTTTATCCCAAGTAATAAAGGAGATTAAATTAAAATTTGATTTAGGGTTTTTGAATAGCACTTCGTTCAGATCAAGAAAAAAATGTGGTGTTCTGTATTTGAGACGAGGTCTTATGTGTTTTTAAGCAACAATCTGATAACCTTGAACTTATAATAATGGGAAACTGAACAGAGAGGATAAAAAATTCTTCATTCATATAATATATATGAACATATATAAAATTTCTAAATATTTTATTTGTACATCTATATATATACATACACAAAGGCACAATATGCTTTATACATGATTAGACTTCAAAGACATATTTCAGTTTGACAGCTGAATTAAATAATAGTTTGCATATTGATGAGTAGTCATTCATATTTTACCTTCTTTGATGAGTTTATAAGTTCATATGACCCAAGAAAACTTTTCTCACCCCTCTTTGTTGGCCAGGAACTTGAAATCTGCCCATCTGGCTTTTAAATAGGAAACTACTTAAAGTTTTTTTTTTTTTGCTTTTTAAAGCTTCAGATTTAAAGTACAAATCTCTGAAGGTACATACATGTTGACCCATTGGAGCACAGCTGGATTTCATACCCAGTACTCATCTGCTTGCAAGATGTTGCATGTTTGGAGGTTGTCATCTGGAATACAAACACTGCTCATTAGTATGAGCTGATCTGAACTGTGTTCATGGTTCCAGCCCAGTATTCCCTGCCCACACAGAGGTCTCCAGAGGTACCCTTGTGATCTCTCCAGCCCTTACACCCTCATCCTCTCCTGCCTTCACATGCACATTGGGCCCTTAGCTGTACACTGTGTTAAAGGCTGTTTCTGATGGAAAACTATCAACAGCCTCTGCGTGCAGACTCCCCTTGGTTCTGGACCTAAGAAGTAAGTGGCCAGGAGAAAGTCCAGATGTGATGTACATGGTGGCTTTAGCAGCCCTAAGCTCGACTTCTGGCCAAGGTCCAGGAAGCCACTATTAGCTACTGGTTCAGATCTAGCATAAGACTAGGTAGGAGTTGTGTGAAGACAGGAATTAGTAGGGGCTCTAGGTGGCTGTTTTGGAGAGGATTGGATTGAAACCTCAGACCTCACATTTTTGTTCTTATTGCTTTATCTGTTTTTTTAAGGCCTTCTTCATTATAAACAAAAAGCTTTGTTCAAATAAAATGCATTCTAACAAACTGGCAGCTGTTATCTTCAGTACTTGCTCTTACTCACTCTTTTAACTGTTTACATCGAGGCCCAAACAGGTCAACTCTACTTATGGCCCAAAGCAGTGGCCTGGCATGGCCACCCTGCTGGGCCAGGCAGGTAGAGGTCACTAGTCCAGCTGTGAGCTGTGGGGCTAATGCAGAGCCAGTAGCATAAGCAAGGATGTGAGGACTGGCCACTTGCCTTTCCTCTCCTGCTCTGCCAAAAACACTATCCAGAAGCTGTGGATAGTGCAGCTATGCTGACAGCACTTGGGATGCCCTCAGTACCAGCACTGAGGGTACCTGTATTGATGAAACAAGTACGTGTGTTCCCTTCATTAAATAATTGGTGCTGGAGCCATTAATCATCCATGGCCAATGTTGTGTGTTTCTTTCCTGTGGTAAGGAGAGGGTGCCAACCTACGCACTCCCAGGTGGTGTGAGCACATTTTCTAGGTTTGGTATTTGGATAGCAAAAATCAGCCTAATGACAAGGTGGTAAGGTGTGCCTTGTGGTTTCTGCCCAAAGTGAGTGCTGTACACAAAGGAAGAAAACTTACAGCTTTGTCAAGGAAACTGTATCACAAAGCCTTGTAATGATGGCCAAGCAGAGGAGCAGAATATTCTAGATGACTTCACAAAGTCATTTGAATGAAACATATCCAGCTGATTTCAAGGAGAGCTACAACTTCTCTTCAATAGCCATCAGCAGATATGCTCTTGGTGTACACACACAGTGGAGGGTTTCATGAAGGGCTCTAATTTTTACTCCAGATAATTGTGGTGGCTTCTTCAGTGTTTCACCAACACCATAGTGAATAATGATAATAGTGGTTGAACTAGCAGCTTTCTACAATCTCTCTACATATTTTCCTCATGTCCTATACTTTTTGTACTATGTCTTCAGGTAGTTTTTTCTAGATTAACTCATCAAATTAGCCTGTTAATACAGAAAATGAAGTGCTTTTGTAAATGATGTGTAATATAAGAAATCATTTGACAGCTTTTGGTGAAAAGAGAAGGTGTAGGAGAGAAAAGGTAGAGTGGATGCCTTGGTACCAGAATGGAAGTTGAAAAGCCTGTGTAATACACCCTGTGCATACCCCCAGTGGTGCCTGGGACTCAAACCCTCACACTGGGCAGGGCAGTGTCTGAAGCTAGCCTGCAAGAAACTAAAAAGGATGAAGTCAAAACACTTGTGCATCTCCAGATGCCTGAAAATGAAGCAAAGGCTGCAGGGGAGTGCCTTTATTCTCTCTGTCTGCAAAACACATTCCTGAATGTGTGATACTTTAAGTATTCTTCTGAAGAACCAAAACACAATCAACTGTATAACAGATGTGCAACCCAATGCCTTTTATACACCACTATAGATGCTGAATAGCCACTCATGGAACCAGAGACCTGGACCCCAGTCATTCTTTGCCTCGAGGAACTCTGTTACATCCCATCCCACACTGGAGAGTCTTCACCCTGCCTGAAGCTGCAGAAGGCTGGATGAACAAATGTCTTGTTCCCTGTTGTTACTTTCCTTGTTTCAAAAGTAAATGTAGAAAGTGGTGCTCTTCCAGGGTTTGGGGCTCTTTCCTGGAATGGTGAGTTTGAACATCCCTAGGATGCAGAGGACTTGAGCTACTCTCTTGGTGAGCAGAGTCTGTATTTCCTTCTGTACCAGAAGTGAACAATGCTGCTTTGTCTTATATGCCAAGGCAGTCTTATGGCTCATATGACTCTGCAACCATATTTTGAAAGAAAGCACAGTTTTCACAATGATTTTAGGCTGTAAAAGCAATTCTCAACTAAATGAGCAAGTTAAAAATGCAAGTACATACCTCAAAGACAAAAGAAGGACAAGATTTTTGGAACTCTCTGTATTTTATTTTGGTTGAACTAGGTGTGCTTCATACAATGTGCTGACTTCTGTGACTCCTTTTTTAAACTGATTATCTTTCCTAGATATCATACAGGAGCCTGGATTTTTAACTCATATTTGTGATCTGAATTTTCATACATGGGTGCCTTAGTAGCTATAGTGTGGAGTGAAAACAGAGCTGAAGAAAAGGCACATTTCCCATGGGGTAGGTCATCACTGACAAAAAATGTAACCTCATTATCCTTTTCTTACCACATTTCTCATAGAGGAAATCTAGAGTGAGATTTGCCATAAGGTACTTCAGTATGTCTCTTATTTATTCACATGGGACAACAAGAAAAAAACAGAACAAAACAAAATTCCTCACAATCTCCCTTGGTATCACTGCTCTGATGTTTTTATTCTACAACTTTCAAGTGGTTTCCACTGGGAGTGACCACAGAAAGAAAAAGAGAGAAATGTTTTTTTTTTAACATATGAAAAACATCTGCTTAATGTTGTCAGCTGTCTGCCATGAGAAAGCTTCCTCTTTTTTTCTCTTTTTTTTTTCTTATTATTTTTTTTGTGTTTTTTTTTTTTTGTGGGTTTTTTTTTTTTTTGTTTTTTTTTTT
>JAYDZK010000001.1:48474106-48499251 GCA_034509185.1 Euphonia xanthogaster
TTTTTCTTATTATTTTTTTTGTGTTTTTTTTTTTTTGTGGGTTTTTTTTTGTTTTTGTTTTTTTTGTGTGTGTTTTTTTTTTCTTCCTCCAATTGCTGCCTCTACAGCCTCTGCCTCTCTCACAAAAATATTCCAGTTCTGGGCATCAAGTGGGAAACATTGTGGGGTAGCCATAGGCTTCCTGACAAGTTAGATCAGAAAAAAACATTCAGGGATTCCAGCTTAATACAGTGAAGTAGCTGATATTTTGTACAGACTAAAGCAAAGCTGCCAGTATGATCAGGTATCATGGTCCTGCCTCTTGTCTTGGAAAGCAGAACGGCCTCTTGTTGACCAGGAAAGAAAGCTTTGATAGGCTCTGGAACCAGTTTAGGAAACTGCTGCCAGCTCTAGTAATTTGAAAGAACCATAGCCAGATCAGTTATTACAGAAACAAGATCCTTGGGATTCACTGTGAGATCCTGCGACCTCCAAATATCTTAAATCATTGAGATAAACGAGTCTATTGAACAACTGCAGTAACTCAGTGTGGTGGGCTGACCCTGACTGGACATCAGGTACCCACCAAAACCACTCTCACTCCCTTCCCAGCTGGGCAGGGGAGAGAACATAAAACAAAAGGCTCGTAGGTCAAGACAAGGGCAAGAGGAAGTCACTCAGCAATCACTGTCACGAGCAAAACAGGAACGACTTGGAGAAATCACTTCTTTCCAATCAAATCCAAGTTGGTTAATGAAAAATAAACCAGGTTCTGCCAGTAAACCTACTCCAACCTGGACTGCCCTCTGCCCAGAGCCATGGGTCCTGCCAGGAGCCTCCTCTAGTGTAGACTTCTCATGGGGTCACACCCTCATTCAGGCAACCACCTGCTTCTGTGTGGGCTCCTCCAAAGGCTGTGGGTAGATCTCAGCTCCCCTGTAGGCCTCCAGGGGCTGCAGGGGAATCTCAGCTCCTGTGCCTGGAACACTTCTTCCCCCTCCTCCTTCACTGACCTTGGTGCCTGTAGGGATGTTCCTCTCACATAGTTTCACTCCTTTTTCTGGCTGCAGCTGATGTTTTGCAGGTGTTTTTTTTTTTTTCCTCTTGTAAAATCTGTTATTCCAGAGGCACTACTGCCAGGGCAGTAAGGCTTGGACTTGAGCAGCAATGGGTCTGTCATGGAGCCAGCTGGCATTGCCTTTGTCAGACATAGGGAAACTTCTGGCATCTTCCCACAGAGAAACTGCCCCGGTAGCTTGCCGCACAAGTCCAAAGCAATGCAGTTTCAGTGGGTACAAATGCTTTACAATTAAATCCAGTGGGACAAAATGGCAGAAGAAGAATCATATCCAGTTTAACACAATCAGAAAATATTATCTATTAACCACACTTTCTACACAGGTCAACAAGTAACACTTAAACAATAAAAGCATCGGCCTGAATACAGAATCTAAACAGGTGCAACAGGTGAAACACATTACTTAATGATATTCTTAAAATCCTAAATATAAGTCCATGGAGCCAAGTCTCCAAGTTTTCCTCCCTTAGTGATTTGCTGCTGAAGGAAAGGTGGAGTTCCATGACATTGACCAAAGGTAAAGTTTCAAGTACACTGATCACATCAACTAGTAAAAGTAATAATATAAAGCTGTCATGATAGAATATACTTCCTCCATTGCTTGTTTTAATTCAGACTGGTAGAGCGTTAGAACTTGCTGAACTTTGCATATATCACTAACAGTAATACTCTTTCAAAACTAATCCCAACATTAATATCCCAGGCAGGGCAAGAAATAATTAAAATGTAGTAAATTCCATATAGAGGTTTCCAATATTAATGTGAAGCACCTCAGTCAATAAAAAGGAACAGTAGTTTTAGTTCATAGAAATGAATATTTAAAAACAATACTATAACATTTTCTTTCAGTTGCATTTTTTCCCTTGCAATATTCATTCTTCTTGACAATAATGGCATTGTTTTCTCCAACTAATACCTTTCATTTTTCCCTTATAAGAGCTGAAATGATGACACATGTCACACATGCCTCCCCTATCACTGGGCAGCAATATATAGCTCCATAGATAAATCCCAAATGCCTCTTTACACAAAAATAATCCAGCTTCAAACCTCTTTATTATGGGCCCAGGTCATCTTCCCCTCCTCATGCTGAAGAGTTTGTATAAGAAAACTGAGACTCCCCACAGGAGGTAGCAATAGCTGGTAGACTTCTGCAGATGTCAAATAGAGCAGCACTTCAGAGAAATGCTTTCACATCCTCCAGGATTTTGTTTTCTAATTAGCTTTGATATATAGCCATCTCTGAACCTCACCTTATTCATGCACAAGTTACTGTGACATCTTGTTACTGTTTACAGGCAACCGCAGTACAAGCACAAAAGCAGCCCAGGGTGAACTCTCCAAATTCCTTGCAGATTGAGGTATTTGGATTCAATAACAAGATTAGTGATTTTAGATTACTAAGGAAGAAGCCAATTATCTAGATAATGCTTGATCTGTCTCCTAGTATTAAGAAGAGGAATAGAGTTACTTGGCCACTTGGAATTTTTGTGGCTAAAAATTGGCTATATTGTAAATAATTGAATTGAATGCAGAGACCTAATGATGCAAATTCAATAGCTTTACTCTTTCAAAAATAAGTAATGGACTGCCCATTCATAAGGCAATGGCACAGCCAAATGCCTGTGTTGGAGAGTTACAGTCAAAGCCGGGCTTTGACATCTGGCCCCTGAGTTTGCCAAGCTTATTCAGTCAAGGATTGCAATGGATGACTATGTTGAAAAAGAGAGAGAAAGCTGAGTAGGGATGCAAAACAACCACCTTTCACTCCCATCTCTTCTCCTCCTCCACCCCCATATGTCACAGTGCTAGTGAAAGGAACGATATCCTGCCAAATTTACAGTTCAATCCAAATGTCTGTGACAACATTTTTGGAACACGAAAGCTGTTCCAAAACCCAAGCTTTTATTGAAGTGTAATCTGTGACCTATGAGACAGGAGGTGTTTGGAGTGGAGCTCAGAAAACTGGCCTTTTCAAGCCCTACAGAGTTGGGTCATCCAAATTCACTGTGATCATGCTGCTTTAAAAATGATGTTTTCCAGCACTCTGTTATCACTTGACAGTGTGCGGTGTCAGCAGGTTGCTGGTGAAGCTTAGGGTGCCTGATGATACTGGATGTCATTAATGGCTGATGGAGAACTGCTAGACTTCATCCTGTGGTTCTCTGGTAACTGAAGTTGGCTCTTTTCTATTTCTTTAAGAATATTCCTAATCCTTTCTAAAGGGCTTATGAACTTTAACAAATAACTGCCGTTTAGAGCCTCCTTACATTTTGATGCTGAGGGAAAACGATCCAAATTAAAAATAGTGATTTTGAAATTGATTGTTGAAGTTACATTAATCTCCCAAACCAGTGGAAACTATTATGCAAAATGAACTTACTTTCAGTCACTATAATTTGCTTTCCTTTGGACTTTAGAAGTGATTTAAATTAAATTGAATTTATCCTTGTTTCTTTCTGAATAAGAGTGTCCATGTAAAAGGTTTAATCTGGTTTTATGGTTATTTAGATTAGCTTTACTGAGAAAGATGAGAGAAATTACTTTGGAAAAGATAAACAGAGACTACAGAAAAGCTCTTTAGAGTATGTAAAATGTATCTTGTTACCCAACTCTTAGTTCAGCCCTACAGAAACTGCAGATTCAGTGGTCATTTTCTGTAATTAAACTGTCATGGAAATATTGAAATAATTTCAATGTAGGCCCTAGTCACAGTAAAATGTGTACATATGCACATTTATCTTTGAAATCAGTGGATTACACAAAAGTGTGAGAGTCAGCCACCTGTGCTAATGTCACGAGCTACAGGCCTGGAAGTACAAAGCAGGATATAGCAGAAGGAGAGGCCTTGTAAGTCTGTTGTTTATCCATTTCTAGGCTCATATGAGTGTAAAGAGAAATTTATTCATTTTTTCAGCTTTCCCCAGGGAGTCATGCCTCAGCTTTCCTACTGTGGACATCAGTGACTAGCTGTGGATATCTCCAGTGGGGACATATTTGTCTCTTTTCTGCAGTTTTTTACGACTTTTTACGGCTTGTCTTTTTTGCACAAGACTGCTGTAATAGTCTTGCTCCTCACTTGTGGAGGACTATGGAAATCACCATGTGTAAATGGCCTCTGCTGCCCAGTTATCACTAATGGCCCTGAAATTAGGTTTATGCTCCTGCAGAATGTGTGGTAATTCCCAACATGCTTCAACCTGCCTGTGGTTTTAAGGGAAGAGAAAGGATAATGCCATGGTCTGAAGCACCTTCTTTTTTACTCTTCCCTTTTAAAAAGACTGGAGTAAAATGCAAGATGTACTTTTTCTCATAAAACAGTTTGGAATTTGATTAGCTACAAGCAGTGCCTGGAGCTGAAGTCAAATATATTCTACCAGTTAAGGCCTTGACCCTTCCAGTTATGAAGTTTTCCAAGCTGGTCAATCAGCAACAGAGTTTTACAGAAACCCTAAATGATGCCATTCCAGGTGATACCTCTGCCAGATTCAAGTATAGCTCTGAGATCAATAGGGTGAAAAATTTGGGTAATGGTTCATGTGTTCACTATCTGCATTTTACAAAGCTTCAAGATTTCACACATACTTTTATACGTTCTTGGTGCCACTGAGCTCCTTTCCCCTGAGCAATTTATTAAGCTTGTCATTGGGTTGCTCTGCAGTGTGTTATTAAGTGTAACTATTCATAAGCCATGCAGGGATGCCCTCTCTGAAAATTCAGTACTGCAGCATTTTGAAGAGCATCCTATTCTCTCTGATGGAGAAAGAGTGAGATTAATCTTTCCAAGGAGCAATACTGCCAGAAAGTCTGGCAGACCAGCCTGACCTCCTAAGAGTAGTTTGACTGTGGCAGTGACAGACAGAAGAGGAACTGGACTCAGAACCAGAAGCAGAGCCATTTGGAGAAAACAGAAGTGTAGTGAAGGTAGGGCAGAAAGCAAAGGGTCACCTATATAACACAACACTCAGCTTCAGATTTGTAGCATTTAATTGCACTGCCAACATCACACTTTTATTCTGACCAAGTAACCAGTCAGGCAGATTTCGTGCAGCAGCTGTTGTCCCCATATCCAAATGTGCTTATGTGTCACTAGATTGGAAACGCCAGGACCCTGTTTGAGCTGAATCTGTATTTTCCAGAAGAGCATGGCTGATGATCAAAGCTTGGGATCATTTTTTTCTGGCCTTCCTGCTGGGGATTTGACTCATCAGAATTTAGACTGGGTCTTGAATAGGGCATCAGTGTGTAAAATAAGATCAAGGCACAGCTGAGGAGTTCTTCATTGGTGTTTGTAAAAGTCTCATGATGCTTACTCCCTGACCAGATTCATTTTCATAGACTCTGGGAACAAAAGAGTATTTAAGAACTTTGAATGCAGGCTGCACATTATCTGGTACAAGAGAGTACTTCTCCTTTGCCTCCCCATGGTGCCTAGCTTGCTGAAGGAGCTGAAAGGCCTGAGTTTTAGTGATAAAATTTTCTCAAGTGCCCAAAGTTATGCTCCAGTGAAAGGCTAAAATGCTACTACTCAGTTGGAACTGAGCATCCAGCTGTTTATTTTCCCCAGAAGCCTCAACAGTTTACTTTCAAATATACAGCTGATGAAGGAGGTCCTCCTCTGCACAGTGACAGCTGACACAGTCTCTGAGGTGACCTGGGCCACCAGCGCTTGCATTCAGCAAGTTTGGCTCTACCTGAACTCCAGTAGAGCACTCTGTGGGTCTGTAGGTCATGGCAAGGGCATTGTGCCCTACCTGTAGGGGCAGAATTGCAAGCTTCATAAGCCAGGACAGGGAACAGGGATCAGTCTTCCTCCATAGTGGTGGTACCTTCTGAAAGGCATGGCATACTTGTTACCAGTTATCCAGCTGTTTATTTACCTGGATAAAACCCCAGAAGGGACTCTGGATATTCATATTCATATCACATTTCTGTTTTACAGGTGAGTGCCCTGACTACCACATTTTCTGAAGTGCACATGCTCTCTGATTTTTCCCAGAGTCTTAAGAGTTTTCCTACACAGTGTGATCATGTCCAGGAAAGGCATGGAATCTGACCACATCCAGATTAACTTTCTTCCTTACAGACATGGAAGAAGTACCAGAAGGTGTTGTTCTGTAACCACAAAAGCTGAAGAAGGAAGTTGCCTTGGCTTCCTACTTTCTTCATCACCGTGTTAGCACTTCCAACCCTGCTTCTGCAAAGAAGGGACTGTCTGTAACTTTGCAAAACTGACTGTAGGCTTCTCTCTACTGAGCAGGACACAGTGATGTGGGTCCAGGCTGTGTGCACACATAGATATATGTGTACGTGTGTGTGTGTGTAGGCGTGTATGGATGTGAATATGGAGGTGTATACTCCTCCAGCCTTGCCTCAGTTAAACCCTGTTGAGGGATTGGGTTTGATACATCTCATTGTGCTTAATGTCTCCTAAAAGTCTTAGATGACTTCTGCTGAAGGTAGCATGTCTATCCAAATTGCCTCTTTGAGGCCAAATCTCAGCTCTGGGTTCTATGCCAAGAGCCAGAAGTCCTGGCAGAAGCCTTGCAGAGTGTTGTTTTCAAGTACACATATCTTCTATTTGATCCAGACCTCAGCTATCAAAAAAGGCTTGTTGTCTGCTTCTTATAACCTAGTGCTATGAAGAGCATGGAGATAATTCATGTATATTGTGACACAGGAATTGGTTATGAGCCAACAGGAGCTAAAGAGCACAAGAGGTCAAAGGAAAGATATGTTAGAAGTTTTACACTGTGTTTTTATGGGCACCTGCATTTTGGGAAGGGGAAGAGAGGATTAAAGGTTTCTCACAGTTGGGCCACATTCCTTTAATGATTATTTAAGTATTACACGAAGCAGACTCTAGCTCACACAAATACCCGATTAGTGAAAATAAGACTGGCAAGGAGAAGGCATTCAGTGTGTGAGGTCAATTATGTTTTACCAGAATGAAATGTGCTTATGAACAGGGTTCTGGTTCACCAGGGAAAGGTTTAGGCACCTTGATTCCTTCCTGAATTTTTTTCTTTGTTCAGAATGGTATAGACTTCACACAGTTTATGAAATACTGAAATGTAAAGTTCTTGCTAATGAAGTTATATTAGCTCAGAGTGTGTAAATGCAAACTTATATGCAGTTTATCCTGCCAATAAAGAGGGTGGAGTTTAGAAATATGGTGTAGTGCTGCCTAAGAAATAGTTCTTTTTTTCCTTTCAATGAGTTGCCTGTTTGTTAGGTAGCTTTGACAATCTAATCTCAGTAGTATAGACTAAGCCACAGGCAGTCAGCTCTTCAGTCATTCAGTTTTTGTTTGCCAGCAAATTTGTGAAAACAATGCCTGGTCAATCTGGATCAGTACTTTAGTGCAGACCAATTGTTCCTGTTACCTTGCTCTGGGTCATAGAGCAGTCTTTGAAACAGGTAGACTGCTCTTGTTTGAAGTAAACAAAATTAAGTGTTTCAGGAGAGCTTTTAGTGTGTTCTAGCCAGTTGTCCCATTCAGCCCGTGGGACACAACTAGACCTACCTGAGGTACCGCTCCCTGAAACAGAGATAATGGGTCCTGCAGACCCTTTACACCAGCTGTGCCTCTCTGTGGATTCACTGCTACTACACATCACCTCTTACTAATGCAGAAACCAGGCTCTGCAACCATGACATTGGAACACAAGGGAAAGCAAGATGTATTAAAGCATCTCTATTCCTCATCCACATGTGGCTTCAGTATTGGATTTTGTCACTGAGGAGCACAGGCATTTTTGCTACTTAAGATCAAGATTTGCAGAGTGATTAGACTGGAAACAGGGCTTTCATAGAGCATTTATTATTTCATAAGAGATTTTAGTTTTCTCTGCATGAGTAAGCAGAGCAGCGTGACTCCTTGTCTTCTTTTGGGACTCATGGCGTGAGATAAAGAAAAGCTATTGCAAATAAATCAACAGTATTTTGACTCTACTGAAGAAACCGTTTTGTGTGGGAACGGAGATCTGTGGCTTATGTTTGCAGTTTCAGTACTGGTCTTCTCTTCTGGCTAGCACAGTCTATGTCCTAAAAATAGGGCAGATTGTAGGTTTGCCCAGAGGAGACTGCAGAGCAAGTTGGTCTAAAATGCTAGATAATAGATGTAGTTATGTTGGTTATGTTCATGAACATTAGTTTCTTCTGTGAAATTGTAAGACATATCTTGATTAGCAAAATAGTTTTGATTTCAGGATGGAACACAATGGCCAGTTGTGACACAGTTGCTGCTTCGTTTTTTGGAAATAAACCGCCTGGAGAACTGACCTAGGTTACACAAGGAGACAGCCCAATGGGTAGGTACTCCCATGGTCACCTTGGAAGAGGCAGTACTAAAGGGAAGACTTCAGGCTTCAGCTGCCAAATACTGTTTGTTCAGGCTGGCTCAGCTCCTGACAGGACTAGTGGGGAGAGATGTCTTGGTTGGGCAGCGTGCCCCAGCCATCTCTCTTAACATGTGATGTACTCTGCTTGGGAAACCTCTCTTTTGCTCTCTCAGAGCTTATTTTATACTGTATATTTAATATTTGAAGTGCTGAGGTGACTTCCAACCTCTTCTGTTCCTTCTTCTGCCCTCTTCTTCTCAGTGTGTGACAGTAAGAATTATGTCTGTTTGTCTGCAAGACAAACTCACATTTATAAAACTGGAACAAAACACCTTCTCTACCTCCCAGGACCATTTTTCAGTTAACTTCAATATTTTTTGTGATCAGGCTCCTCAGTATTGGAGACAGAAGATACTGGAAGATCCTAAAAATTGCCATTATGAATTACAAAATAGAAAGTAGGTAGTTTTCACATCTCATATGACCTTATGCTGAAAACATGATTTTAATCATTCAGTGACAATAATTTCTCAAGCATGTTCCTGCAAATGTCTTTAAGAGAGCAACAGAAATTACACCTAATAGTTTTTCTGTGAGGTACTGAAAAATCTTTATCTTTGGGCTAATTTTCCGGGGCAATAAATGACTTTGTTAGAGAGAGGCCAGGGTACAATGTAACACAGGCATTGTGATTACTGAAGCCATTACTGGTTATATTGCTTGTTGCAGGCAGTGTGGTGAGAGAATTTGTCAGTGCAAAGAGCAGTGTGGCATCCTCAGCGTGTCCTTTTCTCTCCATCTTCTCTTTCTCTTGCAGAAAAAGAAATTGCACTGAATTGCTTTGGAAAAATTGAAGACCTACAGAATAAACTGAGGGCAAAAATTCATACTGCAAATGGAAAGGGATCTGATTAATATGGTGCATTTTTTATTTGAAAAACACAGCAAGCTGAAAAACAGGGTTCTTGGGTGCTTTATATCTGCACTTGATGGGACTGTCTCACATTTTATGGGTGTTTCTTTTGCCATTTAAAATAAGTTTTCTTATGCCAATCACACTTTTTGCTCTACAGCAAAACTAGACCTAACTACTCACAGCAAGAAAATCCAGTGGACACAAGAAATGTCTCTGTTCTGAGCAGCTACGAGCTTGAGATCTCTTCCTTCTTTCCATGGGGCTGTTTCTATACAAAAGCTAATTCAAATATTTGAAACTATTCATTTGTGTGTGTACTTAATCAATCAGGACAGCATGTGAGGACCTTCACCTTACTTTAGGTGTGTTCACTTTTGGTGCAAACTGTGTTTACCACTCTAGATATGTGCTTTAGCAATGCACAAATGAATCAAAGCCTTGCATAGTGAAATAAAGGTGTTTGATGGATTTCAGTGTTTGTTCTGAAAAAAAGTAAGGCACAGAGGGTTATTGTCATCAAACACATGCTAGGCAAGTGGCACAGCCAACATGCAGCACTGCATAACTATGGCAAGGCAAAGTTCAGAAAGATTATGGGCACTGACAACTCCTTTCCCAGCCTGTCTCTAGCTGGTCTATTTGTCTGGGAGTCCTATAGACACCTAGGGCAAATAATTCTAACTAATTTCAATCTGAGGTAGCAAATGAAGGCTTGAGAAGGTAAATATACTCAAGTAAGACGCACTCATCTAAAAGAATCAGCCTGCAGTTCCTTATTCTCTGGGGAACATTGGGAGATGGCTTCCAATAAGTTGATTGTCCCAGGAATCTCAAAGCATGTGTAATGTCAAGTCATTAAGAAGGCAGCAGACTTCATTGTGGGTGGGACTGACAAATAAATAGGATTTGTATTTCTAGGTAATGCTTTCACTGCTGTCCTTAGTGTCCTTTGGTTGATATTACTATCTTTGTAGTTCTGGTTTGGACAATGCCAATGAAATTAACAAGTGATGCCTGAAGAAAGGACAAAGACAAATCCTGAGTCTGACACTGATCTACCTCTTCAGCTGGGGCTTTCTGGAGGGGAACAGCCTTGTCATCAAGAGGCCACTGTCAGAGGTACAGTTCCTGGATGCTATTTGAAGCTTCCCCTGGAGGCTGCTTATTTCAAGAGCCTTGGCTTCTCCTTGCTCTGGAGCTGGCATTCAGACATGAATAATGACAGCCAGGCATTTGCTTTTCAGGTGAACATCAATATATCTCAGTCAAGGGACAAAAGAGCAGCTGAGGGAAATGGGGTATGTGAATATTTATAGGCACACAGAATGCATGATTTCCTCTTTAATGCTACACAGGCTTGAAAAAAAACCCAGAAAAGGTTGGCAAAGGAAAAGCATTAGTCCAGGTTTGTTACTTGGCTGACAAACAAATAGGTAGTGTATTTCCATTCTAATGTTTTCGCTGACATTTTTAGTATAATCTATTTGGTGTTACCCTATTTTGATCCATAAATACTTGCTGACATATATTTGAGCTGTAAAATAGACTCTCTGTGTATTTTTAGAACAAAGTGACCCCTAACCTATTTTTTATGCAGGGGAAGAGCAAAATGTGGAACAGAAACTGAGCTTTGACTTTTGTATTTGAAGGGAACTTTGCATTAGTGTGTTTGAAATTAATGATCCTTTAATTAGCATGATAAACTAGAAAAATAAAGTAAATGTAGGATGACCAACTCTTCCTTTAAAATTTTCAGAATCTGTGAACCCCACTGATACAAAAAATACCAGTGTTTAAAATGTATGTTTATGAAGATTGCAAAAGGCTGCATATGACAAGAGAAAAAAAATCTGCTCATTAAAATACAAGTAACATTTTTAAAGTTTTTAAGAACTATTTGCATATCAGTTAATGGAATCCAGTTGGGAAATACTCTTCTAGTGCAGCTCACTAGCTGGTTTTCCTGAGATTAGCCTGATCAACTAGCACGGAAAGAGCTGGCATTTGGTCTTACTGATGCCTTGCAAAAGTACACTGTAGGCCTTGATTAAGGTTTTATGCTGCTGTTAGAAAAATGCTTTGTTGCAGCAGCAAGGAAATTTACATTCTCCAAGTCCATGTGGTTGGATATTATAAATGAGAAAGAGTTGTGTAAGGAGTGTGATCTGGATTAAACCAGGGAGACTTCTGCTTGCCAGCTTAAACAGCAGACTGCAATTTACCTTGTTTTTAGTAAGCAGATAAGATAAAAAACAAACAGGACCTAGCAAGAAGGAAGTCATGAGAAGAAAGAAGAGACTGCCTAAAGAAACTGCAGAAGTTTTGCAGCTGACACCTACAAGTATGGGTGCAGTCAACATGCTTGACGGCAGGGCTGCATTCAGAGGGACCTGGGCAGCCAGAGGAACAGCCAGCAGCAACCTCTTGAAATTTGATAAGGAGAATGAAGTTCTGCCCCTAGGCAGGGAGAACTGTGGGGATGGATTGGCTCTGCGGTGGGGCAGCTGTGCTGTAGGTTTGGTAGATGGTGAGCTGGGTATGAGTGAGCAGTGGATCTGGCAGCAGCAATATCCTAGATTTTATGAATAGAAACAGCCAGCAGAGCAAAGGAAGTGATTACTCCCTCGGCTCAGCATTTGTTACACTACATTTAGGCTACTGGATCAATTTTTGTCTCCCCAGTTCAAGACAAACATTGATAAACTGGAGGGAGTTCAGTCGAGGCCACTAGAGCGGGAGGAGGAAGAGAAGTTATGCTGTGAGGAGAAGCTGAGGAGGGAGCTGGACTTGCTCAGCCTGGTGAGGACACAGCTTTGGGGGCAGCCAACTGTAGGTCCCTGGGCACCTACAGTGAGGATGGAGACAGTCACTTCAGACCCTGCTGAAAAGAAAGCTAACCCTGCATGGTGCAGGAGGTTGCATTAGAAATAAGAAATCCCTTGCATACCAAGCTGTCCTGTAGTCCTACAAATAGCAAGAAGGGGTAGTAAATCAGGGAAATAAAAGTAGTGGAGCAATTCATCTGCCAGAGGGTCATATTCAGAAAGGTCTTTCCCAACCCAGGTCATAAGTGCTGTTTATGCACTGGTGTGGCCATACAAAGAGGCAGTGAAGTAGCAGATAGATTTCCAGATAGATTTGCAGGTAGATTTCCTGGTGGATAAGCATTCAAAAAAGACATCCATTCCACTCAGTGAGCAAAGCAAGGCTCCTGAAGTCTCAGAAGGGAAACAAGTCTGGAGAGAAAATGAGAAACTTTAAGATAAGTTGGTGAGACTATGAGAGGTGCTCAGGTGGGCACGAGTACTCAGCCTGGGGCTGGACTTGGGTCTCTGAGTCCTCATGAATAATAAGAAATTAAAACAACCAAAAAAACCCTTAGAAGCATGCTGGTTGGTTTTGTTTAGGACTTTGGGGGTAAAAACTAAAATTGGAAGACAAGATCAAATGCATAATTCAAAGTTATAAGAGAACATGAGTCACATGCTGAACGCCACAAAATCAAGTTTCAGGCTCAGAGATACTATTAAAATACAGTAGTTAAAAATCAACATACTATTTGTGAAGGAAGTTGCAGCCAATTTGCTGATTAATCCTCCTTCAATCCTGTAGAACAAGTGTTCTGTGGCCTACATAAAAAGCATCAGAGGCTAAAATTCCAGGGCCCTTGAATCCATTTTTTAATGAAGCTATTTTAATCAATGTTGAAGAATTATATATATTCAGGGAGATTGCTTGTTTTGGGTGATTTGTAATGGGTGGATAAGCTTTTTGTTTCATGCCACTGACTTGAATACTGCCCAGCACTGGAGTGGTTGGATATCATGAGTACTATCTGCTGGCTTCAGTCCAGTTTCTAGTGGGCAGGTGTCTATACTATGAAAAAACATCATCACCATTGACACTAATTTGTATCTTTATTGAGAATTGCCGTAGAGAGGCCAATATTCAAATGTGTATGACTCCTTTCAGCTTTTTCAGGGACAGAAATGGAGTTCTAGAATAGGATGGAAGCATCACTGGAAAATACTCATGACTCATATTTTTACATGTATATATATACACACACACACACACATATACTTTACTTAAAGATAACAAAAAAAAATACAGTTTCCTATGCCTTAAATTTTACTGTTTAAAAAAATTCACATTGAAAAAAGACCACATAAAATTTACCTTGCAATCAAGCTGTCTTCCTTATGTTTACTTCATCACAGTGGTTGCTTTTTAATGTATTCTCAAACTATTTTCCTGCACAAGAGCTTTTCCAAATAAAAAACAGAGTGGAGAACTGCATTCCCAACCCTTAATTCATCTCCTGGCAGTCATAGAAGACAACACATCCAGAGTGTCCCTAATACTCACAGTTTCCCCCATCAGATGGCTGCTGCTTTGCATAAGGCAGGGCTGTTTCAGAAAAAGGTAATTTAGTATGGGCCTGGTTATTGGATTAATTTCAAGCTTTGGTAGCCTTTCTGTATCTGAAACTGCAAGGATATACCTGCCTCCGGGATTAGAGATAGAAAGGGAGTACATCTTTGCACAGCCCTGATGAATTCTCAGCTGCCCTCTCTGCCTCAGTTGGAGCAGCTGGAGGAGGGGCTTATGAGCAGGACAAGAAAACCTCATGGCAAAGAAAACTGTAAGGCTTGATTTCTTCTTTTGCTTCTAAATAAAGAACTAGAGTCACTGTTGGAGCATGAGAATGAAAGATGAAGCCAAACATTTCATAATATGATCCATGCTAAAAATAGAACTATTTCCTTTGGTCTTTTCACCTCTGTGAAAATGATGCACTCACCTACACCATCCAGCTCTCACCCTACAGCCTTTGGTTGCGATCTCAAAAATAGTTTATGTGGTCTGGTGCTGATAAAGAGATAGTTTGTAAAGGAAATAGCATAGAGAGAGATGGAACATGACATAATTTTTTTGAATGTGCAAAGGTTCCTTTAGAATTGCTAGAAATTAATGATTTTGCATTATTTACTCTAATAAGGGTGTATTGAATTAAGCCAGTAAATACAAACATCTCCATTCTAACAGAATTACTTGCCCTAGCCTTTTATTTCTGGCAAAATTTCTTCTTGTGATTATTTTCTTAGTGTTGTACTTGAGGGTGCCTAAAACTTTTGGACCCCAAAGAAATCTATTGTGGGATTCAATTTCTGACTACTTCTGGATGTTGATGAATGAAAAAAAAAAAATGATATTTAGCCTTGCAGGACCAGCCAAGCCTGTGAGAAATGAAGCTTGTACTCTTTCTGCTTTGTCACCTGCCATAAACACCTAACTCTCAACAACTCATGGAACACTGTGCCTGTTTTTGTCGCTTGCAGTTTAAAACATGGCCTGGAAAACAAATGCATTGCTACATTTCCTCCATCATTATATTGGTTTATTCCCAGAAGAATGAAGAGTATACTCAAGATTGTTTTGAGATGGGTTAACAGCTGTCAAGAAATTTAATTGGACTTTTGTTGAGTAGTTTTGAAGACTGGCTCCCTTGTGTCTCTGTAAACAGTATCACAGTCCTTATACTAGTGTCAAAAATCCTGCATGAAATTATCATACTGCCAAGGGGACAGGGCTTGGAAAGAGTGAGGGAGCTGGAACATTTCTTTTTTGCTGATGTTGCTTATTGTCCCTTTTGATTGTTCTGAACTTGTGTATTGCAAAGTCATTGACTTGGGAGAATTCTAGAAAAGTACTCAGGACATCTCACACAGCTCATAGCCCACACGGATTGTTAAACCCACAAAAAACCCCACAGAAACCCACAATTTCCAGGACAGCATAGAGTGAGGCGCCTGCCCATTTCACTGGCAGGGCTGAGCCATTTCCAGTCACAAGTTGCAAGATTGGTTTAAAATTTATTGCTACATTTAATCTCAGGGAATTCATAAACACCAAAGTCACATAATTAGAGAAAAACCAGTAAAGCGTTTAATTTGTATGTCCTGGAAAGTCTTCCCAGTCAACCATAATACATCAAGAGCTCTGTCCAGAAATCTAGAAGAAACTTGGTTTATGTGAACAAGGAGGGAGATTTGCTTTTTCAAGGTTTGCTCATTTTTATTTTGTAATATCTGTAAACAGAGCAGCATTATTTTCTTCACTCATTTAGTTCAAGTAATGGACATACAAATGTCAGGTTGTAAAAATTCTGTCACCTCTAATAAATCACAGCCTGTGCTAGATAAGAATATAGTCCATCACCATCAGATTTAGATGGATAGACTCCCATGGTCTACCAGGCTCTGTTTCAGCCTGCTGGAAGACTTAAAAGATGCCTAACCCTAACCAGTCTCTCAGTCTCTGACTCTTTCTTTAGTTCCTTGATTTCTGATCCACACTGAACAGCACTTCCCACTGATTTTGACAAAGTGAAAGGGATTATGAATCACTCACTTCTATATTCTACAAGCACAGAAGATTGTTTTAATTGTGACATTGGGGATAAACCTTTGTTGTTGCTTAAAGCTCCAAAATCTTGGATCAGAGTCCCTTTTCTAAATAGGGGGAAATAACTCCATTTACAAAATTAAGACCATTTTCCATATGCAGTTTCTTATAGAGAATAATTTTCTTACTGTAAAATTGACAAACATAAAGAAAGCAGCATAAAAAAGAACTTGGAAATCACTTGTTTACAGTATCACTTGGCTGACACTTTAATAAAAGTGTCATTTAAATAATAGTAGATAGTAAAATATAAGATAAAAATAAAGGAGACTTTTGGAACCTAGGAATTTTTTTGATAACATTAAGTTACTTTGCAATGTTCATATCTTCATCTGCAGATATGATTCAAAGGAAAATCACGGTTTAGCACCAGGAAAAATTTTGAATGGAGAAAGGAAAGCCATAATGCATGCAAGAAGAAGGACTGCTCCCCAGAGCAAATGCAGTTTTACCCAGACTTCTGTTTTACAGCAAAATACAACCTTGCCAGCCCTAGGAGAGCATTAGTGGGCCAACAGTTGTCAATTAGACCATTTGTTTGCTACTCACAAACTCTGGCCTTCCCAATGAGGTTTTTCTTTTTATATTTATGGAAAGGACTGAAGTTTCTCAACACTCCAGCACTGTACAACGCTGTTGCAATTTTCTGGAAAAGAAAATCAGAAGTGTGAAGTGCTATGATAGTACTCCATCCTATACCTGAGTGTCTTCCCCATGTTCTACTGATAAAAAATTATGACAGACATCAGCCTTGTAGATCCAATTTAATTCTGGAAAGCTAGGATCCATTTTACTACTTTATCATAACTAACATCTTTCAAATTATGACTTCATTGAGAACATCATTGTCTGTAAATAAATCTTACCCTGAAATTCATTCATCTGCTTCCTTTGGTGACTTTGTGGACCTGAGATTGTAATTAGAAATTCAAAATTAGAATTGGCAATTGAGTCCAAGACTGAATGTTGATAAATTGTTTTTGCACAGCTGTGAAGAAATTAAATCTACTCCAATACCTCAGCTGTATTGGCTTCATAGAGTTATCACAGGCAAAATGTAGTAAAATCTTACTTTTGCCATTAAAGGGAACAGATCTGCTTCTGAACACATTAAAGTGACAAATCTGATGAGTTAGTAGGTGACATTTTTGGATAGTTACTCTTCAGAATAGAGCTGCACTTCAAAGCATGTTGTGCTGCACCAGAACTCATTCAACCAAAAGGAGATGGGGCCACAATCACAGAGGAAAAGGAATGAGGGGGTCAGCCAGTTTCACTGAGATGGTGGCCTTTGAGAGCGTAAAGCCTTTCAACTCAATAGCTTTTTTCTGCCCACTGTACTTTGCCCTGGCAGAAGAGCAAAACAAACCAGAGACTGGAACTAGGTGGGATTCAGCCAGTCCAGTGTGGAACACGTGAGACTGGGGCACCCCAGCCTCTGCTAAAGCTGCAAGTTGAGCTGGAAGTCACTGCTTGCAAATCATCTGGTCTCTCTTTTGGTGCCTCCTTTGGCAAAGGAAATGAAATCCGGAGAAACAGAAAAGAAAGACTTACAAACACTCTGAAATGGAGATACGATCAAAGAAAATGCAATTGAAGAAAGAAAAAAAAAAAAATTGGGAAATTTAGTGGCTACCAGAAAATGGTCTAGGATTACATGTGGTGCAGTGCAGAGGGATGAAACATGCCAAAACTAAGCTAACAGATACTTCAAAAGCAGGGGAAAAATCATGGAGGAAGACACAACTTTGAGGGGAAGATATGAGTGGCATGGCATGAATACTGGAAAAAAAAAATAATTTCACCAAAGTGAAAGCCATCAAAAGGCATGGGATGCCATCAAGTGCAGGGGCATGGACCAAAGCATGAAATTTCCTTTCGGGAAGGGAAAGGCAATCTTGTGAAACAGAAAGGAAAGACAAACACTCTGGAAAGGAAATAGGATCAAATGAAATGCAACTGTAATCAGAAGATTTCATTTCCTTTCCTGAAAGGTAATGCACTGGTTGTCTGCTAGGCACACTTCTGGAACAATTTTTTTATTTGGTTCGCCCAGCTCAGTCTTCATTGCACTTGATTTACTCAGTTCCGTGCATAGTAAAATTCTTCCCTGTTGTCATGTGAGGTCATCATCAGATCTTGCTAAGAAATCCTAGGCAGTGATACATTCTTCTCCTTTTATCAGGGCAGAACCTGTAATGCCGAGAAGTATCAAGGAATATTGATTTGCATGGGTTTGATGGATGGCATTTTTTCCCAAGTCAGCAGATTGGAATCTTAGTGCTGTGAATTTACAGTGAATGTATCTAATTTAGTAAAAAATGCCCGTGTGTGAATGTTTGGGGTTGTACTACACTCCTCTCCTCACCCATCATCTTGCTTTATCTTGAGATATTTTCAAGTAAATTGAAGATATTTTCAAGGATATTTTCAAGGATCTCAAGAGGGATCCCCATTCCTATGCCACCGCTTGTGATGGCATACAGTACTCTGGACTCCTAATTTTCAAAGAAGAAATATTACAGAGTCATTGACTAATTAGGATTGGAATGAATCGCTGGAGATCATCTAATCGAACTTCCAACTACAGCAGGTTCACCATGCAGGATGGCATCTGGGTAGGTTTTGAATATCTCCAGAGAAGAATACTCCAACAACCCTTCTGGAAATCTGTTCCAGTGCTCTGTCACCCTTGAGACTTCCTATCTCTTTACTTTTTTTCCCCACAGGACACTTTGCAAGTTGAATAGAATTAAGAATAAAATAGAGTTTAATGTCTCACAAGAAAACTATGCAGAAAAACAGGAAGAGAAAAGATGAGCACAGTTTATATTTGGCAGTCATAAAGGTAGCTAAGGATGCTCAAGACAGAATTAGCAGCCGATACCCATAGTGAAAAAATCCTGTTTGCTGTCTTCATGACATTAATCCTATTGCTTGGGCCTGTAAATCTACATATGGCAAGCAATGTGTTTTTCTTAGACACTGCTTATCATGTACCTGATATATCTACAGGAGAAAGAGGCTTAAGGTTTTGTGTGCTTGGGTGCTGTGGACAGATCAGAAATATATTTCATAAACTTCATGTGAAACAAATCACCTTCATAGCCTCTCTTGGGGCAAGACCAATTTTCACCAGCCAAGGATGTTGCAGGCTGCCTGCAATCTCTTAGAACTGTTGCCTGGTGCTGGAGTGCCAGATTCTCATTCTCCCAAATGCCAAATTCATATTTTCAAATAGAAACAATACTAACAAATTACAGAAACTGTATGAGAACTAGCAGGCCTGATTTCCCATTATTCTGCTTCAGTCTGCTCTAACATGGAGGTGAATGAGATCATCAGAGCATGCTACAGTGCAGTGCAGGAGTGTTTATAAGCAGATTTACCAGGCAGTCTTGGGGTTTTTTTTGAACAAACAGAAAAATCTAAGTAGGGAAAGCCAGTAGATGATGTGGATTTGAGTCATGCACGCTTCTTACTGCATATCATTAAACTTTATTCTTTAAAATGTATTCACACTCTAAAGACTCACAATCCATGTGATTGTGCTATCATGTTTGAAAAAAGCTAACTAAATACTACTTGAAAAAGGAGCATTAAGTAGCACAGTATCTTGTGGGCTAATTATACAGTGAGGTAAGAGCTGGAAGGGAAAATAAACAGGGCTAATGAAACGACCAGATGATACTTTATAAGGACTTCAGCACACTTGCGTGAATGGAAAAATCATTTCTTGAAGAGTTCAGAACAAAAGCACAATATAGTAACATAGGATCCACTCCAGAAAAATGACAGAAAATACCCAAGACAGAAATTACAATCTGAGAGAAAACAGAAAAATAATAAAAATAATAGTGGCAAAATCAGGGGAACCATGACTTATTGATTTATTATCTGGCCTCCAATAAAATGTTTGCCATTGTACTAAACCAGTCACTGATGGTCTTGAAGAAATTTACCCTCACATGGCAGCATATTTGTGGACACAGACATGGAATTTGCTTATCTGTCCTAAACCATGTTGTAGCTATTTACTCTAATTTTTGTCTTTTGTTTTTCTGTCACACTATTTTCTTTCCATGATCTGAGCATAGAGACTGACCACCTCAGGGAACATTTCCTCTCATCCTTGAATGACTGTTTAAGTGACAAAGGGTCTGTTTGGAGGCCAGTAACAAACAATGTACCCCACTGGTCAATACTTGGCCCAGTTCTTCTTAAAACCTTCATTAATGACCCGGGTGATGAGGCAGAGTGTAGCCTCAGAAATGATGACAGCTTCATGATACAAAACCAGGAGCAGTAGCTGATACTCCAGATAGTCAGTCTCACATCCAGAGGGATCTTGAACAGGCTGGACAAATAGGTGGACAGAAATGACATGAAGTTCAACAAGGTGAAGTGAGAAGTTCTGCACCTGAGGAGAGACAATCCCAAGTGCCATATGCTGTGCATCACCTGGCTGGAAAGCAGCTTTTCAGAAAAGGACCTGAATGGTTCTGGACTAGATGACCTCCAGAGGTGCTTTTCAAACTCAGCCTCTCTTTGGTTCAATGGTTCTGGGATTCTGAATCTCCCAGTGATTTCCATGTTACTCCATAGAAGCACTGGTAGCCAGCTAAGTAGAAAGATGGAACCTAGCTGCTTAGGGGTATTTATTTGGTTTCCAGAGGCTGCAGAGGAGGAACTCTGCATACAGGTGTTAGACTTTGTCTTCAAGTGTTAGTGATATATCACAGGTTCACTCCAACAACAGTCACCTAATTTTTTTTTTTTTTGTTAGAGATGAATCAAGCCCTAAACTGAAGCAAAGTTAAGTGAATGCCACTCTTCCTCAGGACCTTTGAAAAGATAAGACTAGTAGAATGTTCAAAAGGACAATTGCCATGGATATGTACCTGATGCCTTGCAGCATGACTAAGCACATCCAAGATCCTTATGCATTTAGGGACACACTGTACAAAGAATGGTGTTTAGTTCTAGATTCAATGTAATGTAGGTGTCTACTTGTAAGCCATGTATCTAAGCTCCCGTTAGAGTGAATGGAAATCTAGCTGCTACATTCAATAGTTTGGCATTATTGACTAGGAGCCTGCATTTGGACAGCTGAGTAACTCTTGAGGCTCCACTGATTCATGAAAGTAGGAAATTATTTGTAAAAATATTGTCTGGATTTTGGGAACCACAGGCATGCTCAAAGTGGTGCATAACCAGTTAAGGAAGTACTAGAGGGTAATGAAACTCAAAGATGGGGAAAGTGTCTGAGACGAAGCATTTGTTTCAAGAGGGTACTTCAGTGAAACATGCTACAGTCAGGACTCCAAAGGTCTTTATCCTGAAGGAGTCACAGCGAGAACCAAGTCATAAGTCACTCTAGAAGAAACTACCTGTCAGCAACAGAGGTAATGGCTGACAGAGAAAGCAAGGAACAGTAATTAACTCTGTCTCTCCACTTTGAGAAAGATGCAATACCCAGTGTATCTTCAAGCAGGGCTGATAAACTATTAAACTCTCATAAATATTCATGCTAATTTTTGGTTCTTCAGAAACATTTTGTGAGGATGAAGGACAGCATGATGGGAGCCTTCAGGCTTATGGGCATGAAAGCAAATGGGAAAATAAAATTAAAGTAATGAATTATAGCTACAGGTCTACTTTAAAAAATGGCAATATGGAAGAATGCCTCCTCTGCTAGAATCAGAGAGTCATAGAATGGGTTAGGTTGGAAGGGACCTTAAAGATCACGTAGTCTCAAACCCCTGGTAAGGGCAAGGACACCTGCTACTTGACCAAGTTGTTCAAAGCCCTAACCACCCTGGCCTTTAATACTTTTAGGGATGGGGCATCCCCAACTTCCCTGGGCAACTTGTTGCAGTACCTCATTACCCCCACCACACAGAATTACTTCTGAATGTCTAATCTAAAACCGCCTTCTATACCTTGAGGAAGTCAGGAGGATAAAAGGAGCAGATATTCTAAAGCTTGCGCTGTACTCCTGGAGAAAACTTGCTCTTTTGGCTCATGAACAGTCTGAGAACAAAGCAGCACATTATTGAAAAAGTGACAAACTCACTACCCACATCATAATCATGAAGTATAGTAATATTCCCCAAAGTCTTCCCCCTAATGTTAAAATCAATAGATGTAAAGTAACAAGAAAACATGTGGCAGCATTTTGTCTGATCGTTGTAATATATTGAGTGTGGGCGGTGCAGAAAGGTAGTTTCTAACATGGAAATTATTTCACTGCAACCTACTTTAGGTTGAGGGTTGCAATAGTCAAACCCACTGTTTTATGCTTTGGGCTTATTTAGCCCATTCACAATCACTTTCAAACACTCATTGGCAAAAACTTTGTGGATGTCTCCTACTGATGCCTGGAGTGGATACCTAGAACAGAGGCTAGCCAGAGTTAAAAAGAATAAAATAGGTATTTATTAAAGGCCTTCAACTGCATCTTGGGCAGTGCAAAAGCCTTGCAGAGTTTGGTCTATTTGCATATCAGAGGTTAATTGTCCAATTACAGCTTCAGGTAATGAAGTCACATTTCCACAGTTTGCTCCCCCCAATTCACTTTTGTTTATACTTTTTGAGGACTAAGGCTATGATGGTGACCTTGGTTCTCAGGCCTGGAAGGATTGTTTTGTCTGACAAAAATGTGAAGAGAGCTTACTAACAGTTTATATGGAGTTGAGAGTTCTACATTAATGCAGTACAAGATCTGAAAAATATAAAAGCTAAAAACTTAAGGCATCATTCCATATGCATTGTCCCATTGCACGGTAGTAGCATATGAGAAACAAGAAAATTTTAATATTTGGGATATTTTTGCAAAGTTTTTCAAGCCTTCATGGACTATGCTCATAGATAGTTACCAAGTACTTTTTGCTTATACTCTCATTTGCTACCTAAGGATATACTCCAAAGACTTTTTGCTTGTGATATTCTTGTATTGTCTGTTATACTTTACATGTTACCTATATTGTAGACTGTTTGCTTTCAAGGCAAGATACAGTGATAGAAATTTATCATCCTGATCTCTTGTGTGTTCATATTTCAAGAACAGGTAGAATTTCCTGGAGTCGGCCTGCCTTTCCACCTATCTTTTATTTTCATTGTTATTATTGTTGTTTTTGTTGTTTTTTCCCCCCAAAGCTCCATGCTACAATACAATAGGGCATTTAACCACTAGCAGAAAAAAATAGAAGAAAAAAGTGTTTCTAGCTTGTTTCTCCTCCATTTAATTATCCATTTTCCCATTTTATATGGCATCTTTATGACACAATTATGAGGTATGAAATACTGGTAGATAGATTTCTCACACCCCAAGGGGAAAACGTCAATGCCCTTATTAGAAGTTTATTCATGCATTCCTTCATATTCAGAATTATCCCACATAAAATTTCAGAATGTTTTTCTTTGCAAAACAATGTAAATAAATATTATTTCCTGAGGTCATTTATTAGCCAAGAGATAAAATGTCTAAGGACATACTGCTGGTAGTTAGGATAATGAAATATGAAATTCCATCTAGTTTTTAATTTTTCTGCAATTTCTCTAGGTTAATTTGAATGCTCCAGGGTTATGGACCTTGAATCATGGACTTCATCTTACACTATTTTGTACCTTTGGTAGTATTTAGGCAGTGGGCAGAATGGGCTGATATGTCATGTTGACTGCTTGTCATAATGACACCTCTCCAAACATCAAAGGTACATAGAAGTTTTTGGGCAGGGGTTGTGAGATGAATAGCCTTCAGGACTCCTAGACTTTAAATTTGGCATCCATATTTAAATCTGTACTCCAGAAATGAGTGTCACACTCATCACCATGACTAAGTACACTATGAATTTTCACTTGAAGGTATTTTGTGTACAATTAACAATTAATCTGCCTTTTTTTTTTCCCAATGAGAGTCAGAAACATCCAGTTAAGGAGGAAATGATGTCACAAAATGTAGAAGACTTAAATTTTATTATATTACTTGTTCCGTAGGTACCAGAGCTTAAACCTTAAATATGCCCCACCTCCTTGCTCCTTTTCCTTATTATTCATTACTTTTCCTGATTTGTTTATCTTCATTTTAAGTGCCTGACCCATAACCTGAACACAAATTGAAGGATAAGACAGACATTTTTCTTTCTCTGTTACATATCAAAAGATGAAAGAAGTTAGAAGAAAAAAGAAAAATCTTAAGAGGACTCAATTAATTTACCTCTACCCCAAGTTTGCATTCCTTTTTGCTTCTACATGACCTCACAAGACAGTCAGGTGGGCTCAGCCAGACAGTTATTCAGTGTGGGATGCAGTCAACCTGATGTGATGCGAAGCACCCATATTAAGGTAATTGCCAACCATCCTCAGAGCCTCGGGGCTTGATATGGATGTCCTTTTACATAGATGTGGTTTCAAATGCCAGAGTCAGACAGGACATATAAAGATTACAAGTAGATCTGACAGTGTGCTTACGTGGTGGTACATCCAGCCCCACTGCACTGTGATCTCAGAACTGCTCCTTAGGCCTTGGCCTTGGCAAAAAGCACCTGGGTTAAGCTCTTCTTGAGCTTAATTACAAACACTGTCTTCTCCAAGAAGCTTAAGCTGTCTAAGGAGCACCGGGTTTTTGTTTTTTTTTTTTTTACAAACAGCCTTGGAAACTTGTTTCTTGATTGAGCAGCAACTTCAGTAGAACAATATTGGTTTGAACTTTTACAGGAAGTTACTAATCTGACGTATGGCCAGGATGGAAAGTTACTATGACTAAAGCCAACACTCTTGTAGCCCTATAAATAGTGGTCCTAAGTGAGGCCCTTTGAGCTTTTCTTGACCACAGCAGGCTGTGACCAGGAATCCTACTCTGAGTGGGCCCTCAGAGCCAGGGAACTCTCAAGTTTGCTGTATCCTGAAGAGCTGCCAAATGATAATGAAGGATGGATCCTGGGCTCATACCCCCACTCCTTGAGGCTCAGCTCTTTGCCTGTTGAGAAGATGTGAAGGTATCCAGCTTCACTGAGTTCAAGGGCAATTTTTCACAGATGTATACCTTGTACCAACTCCTTAAGGTCTCTGTGTGTGTGCGAATGTGCTATAGCAAATGCACTATGACTTTTGCTCTCTTAGATTCTCAAGTGCGTTAGATTCCTGAGTAAGTTGGGCCTGTAAGTGAGCTTGTATAAGCACTGTCATGCTTTGTGGGTGTGGGGCATGGAGTGGATGCTGGGATGCCATGGGAAAACTCAGCGTGAATTGGTTGCCATGGAAATTTCCCTTGGTTCATTGCAGAAGCTGTTTTGTTAATAAGCTTTGTCAATCTGCGAGTTGTACCCACCCCTTTCCAGAACCTTCCTTGAATCTCGAA